>JBANRG010000063.1:0-381959 GCA_037954225.1 Stygiomarasmius scandens
AGACCAGGCAGAAAAAAACAGAAAATGCTTCATATTCTCACTCTCTCATGCACAGTATGAAAGTTATTCTGATGCCGAGAAACAGCGATTGCTAGCTTGAAGCCATATAGTGTTACAAGACACCCCAGGTTACTCCTTGAAGAGCGGCAAGAGTCTTTTCACAAAGGAAGAGCTAAGCCAGTTAGGCAACCTACACCATCTTCGTAATGCCCAAGGTATGGTCGATTCCAACCGATGAGCTTGAATTAATCTAATAGTTCCAGACCAATCCACCTTGAATGCCAAACATTGCCGGGCAACCTTATCGGAAGTTCTTGCTGAAGCTGAGAGAGGACGTAGTGGCAGAATTTTGAATCTTCAGGACTTTCCCGCTGTCTCTAGTGATAAATTTTCTCCAAGGGGATTGGCCTCGGATGTTCATGCATTGTTTCAGGTGCTCAGAAACTGGTTGGATGCATACCCTTTTCCAGTAATGAGATGGGAATTGTGCGCCTCCGCTGATGCTCTTCACAAGTGCTACATCGATACTGTGGGTTTTGCTACAGCCTGTTCAATACTTTCAGGTGAAAGATATTGGCTGTTAGCTTTACCAAAGGACATGGACTTCAGTCATTTCGGATCCACTTTGACATTTTCTAAGTGTTGCACTCCATGGATGAATCAGGATGAAGAGACGAGGAATAATGGAGTGCAGGACAACGACAAGTGGAGAATTGTTGCCTTGAAATTAATTCCTGGAAACACTTTGTAAGCACGTACTGCGTTTTAGACCGTTCTGACATTTCCTCCAGGTTGATGAGACCAAACACGCCTCATTTTATAATAACCATGTCACCATCCATCTGCTTTGGATCTCATTTCTACTGCTTGTCAACTCTCCGTGATTCCTGTTTCGGAATCTACCATTGCTTCGTTCGGGGAAAGCATGTCACCGATCAAGAACACCCGGAACATCATCGCCTACTGCTCTACCTTCTCGCCTTTATATGCAAAACCATGGAAGGCGATGAGGACTATGTGCAGCTCTGCAAATCAAGGCAATCCATTTCCCATCTCCCTGACATAGGCTGTTTAGAGGGGTTAAATGACCTATTTTGTCTGATAAACCTTGTGGAGTTCGGTAGTATCATCTTTAGGGAACATTACAGCGGGCTGCTGTCAAAAGAGGATACCAAAAGCATCGGATTATCTGGATACTATGCCTATAGAATTGTAGCCTGGCTTGAGAGAGAAGTCGAGCTTGTTCCTAGGAGCCCCGACGCTAACCTGCAAGCAACGGTTGTTCTGCCGATGTATAGGAAGAGGCTGCTTGGACAACAAGCCAGGGCTTTGCACAATCACCTCTTCAATGCTTCTAAGGCTGGAATCAAGACTGTTTCCGTGTTAGCTTTTCAGGAAGTGTTGAAAAAAGATTTTGGCGAAGATGTGTACTTTTGTCAAGGCTGGAAAGAATTCCCTGAAGCAGATTCTCTTGTCCCGTGGATAGAATATCTAGAAGAAGACGTTTCCGTTATATTCTTTTCCGATGAAGAAAAGGCAGGATGGGAGGGTATTTGTGACAAGGTGGAGACAAAGTTGAGGGCATGTTATTTGGCGTATGCTCTAAACGCCGGAGGTAAGAGTAGGTTCGGAATTGGGAGATGTTTTATTCACTTCTTTTCCAGAAGATGACCTGCCAGAAGGAGGACCATTACTGGAAGAGCCTGCAGTGCAACCTTGATCCCGGAAACGGTCACGAAACACATACTAGTTTTTCTCAGCTCTGAATATAGAACTTAGGGTTAATTGAGCGAACAAGGGCCTGAGGGCATATACGGTTCGACTTTTGGCGTATTACTAATTCCAGCTCACTGGGAGGGAAATATCTAGTTTTGGTTGCTTTTTTCATGTTTTTGGAACACATTCTTTCCAGGTATTAATTGTGTAGAGGGAGCCAGGGCATGGGGCTGGAAGACAGATGGGTTGTATAATAGATTCTGTTCTCCTATTGAGCTTGATATCACAATCACGTGGGCTTTTTTCTTTGTGAAATGACTGTCCAGAAGGCGTGGGTTCAACATACATCCGAGCTCCAAAAGCTCATGTCCAAGGTGGATTTGAGTTTGCAAGAAATTATCGAGCTAGCAGTTTGACCCCACTTATCAGGTCTCGGAACCAGAATTTGACCGGCTTTGCAAACTGTGCTCACTTGACTTGCGTCTTTCGCACTTCAAGTGTCTGAGGCCAGGATTGTGGCTTAACGATGAGGTTGAGAACTATTTCATTGAAAAATGGTGCAGCAACAGTCCAGAAACTCTTGGCATGACCACTTTCTTTGCTCCAAAATTTCTGTTCCTTTCAAGAACGTGTTCACAAGCAATTGGAGATAGCGAATTCGAACATCCTCAGCGTTTGGGACAGCTACAAAAGTGGATAAAGAAGAGAATTGTCAGTGATTTTTGAGCCCACGAAATGTGTATTACTGACTCTTATTATTAGATAAAGCTCAATATACAGGACTGGAGCTATGTCCATATTCCGATAAACGAGTCAAACATACACTGGTACTCCACTGTCATCGATTTCAACAGGAAAAAAATTGCAATTCATGACAGCATTGAAAGTAAAGTGAATAACCCTCTTGAATCAAGCCGCACTTCACTTATGATAGTAAGTAGAAGCTCCAGCCTCTCATTTGCTGCATCAGGTTGCTAAGTCTAAAATAGGCACTTATGTGGCTGACAGAACAGTTGGGAGAATACCGTGGACAAACCATTGACCTCTCAGACCTTGAGTCAAATTGGACTTATGACATATACGCACTGGTACTGGGCTTCTCACTATTTTACACGGCTCACTGACTTACTGAAATAGACTCTGACTCAGATCAATGCCCATGATTGCGGTATACACATGTTATGGCATCTTAAATGTTTAATCGATTTAGGAGCAGTACCGGTAAAAACTACTCTTGTGCACTATCAGTTATGTGGAGATTTGATAGAGAAAAGGTTGTCGATGGCTCGAGAAGTCCTTGCGGATCTGAACGTGTTTAACGACGCTTACTAGTTTTTTGTTTGTCACTATTTCAAGTTCGAATTTGCTGTCACGTTGCAACTCCTACTTACTTTCTACTTTCTGTCCATCTTCCATGCCTCCTAAAGCTAAGAAGCTTCGAAGCACTGCATTGGACTCTGGGCACGAGGCTGATTCAGCTGGGGTGACGACTCGCGCAGCTAGCAAGATTAAAGGAGCTGTGGCAAACACTGTCCCAAAAGGGAAGCCTGCGACTTCGAAACCCGCCATTGCAAAGACTACTGTGAGGCCTGCATCCCTACAGAACGGGCAAAACAAACCTTCTTCAGCTTCGACCCCCAAGTCTTCGGCTTCGAACGTTACCGGGCCCGCATCCCTACGAAAGAGGAACACAGAAAAGCCCTCGTCCGGGACTAAGGTCAGACCTTCCTCAGCTTCGACCAGTAATTCTTCGGCTTCGAACATAACCACGAAAAAGCTGTCGTCCGAGATCAAGGGCAGACCCTTTTCAGCTTCGCCCGCCGAGTCTTTGGCTTCGAACATCCAAGCCTCAATTTCAAAGGCATCAGAATGAAGGGCTTCTTTGGAGAACAGTTACCAGAAGAGAAGAAGGTCAGATGGAGGGGCAGATGGTACTGAAAGTAAGCTGACTTTATTCTTGCTTTGTATGTCCTTCAAACTCCCTCTAGATACACCGAACGAGCTGGGCTGCGAAGAGCCCAACAAGGAAAAAGGAAAGTTTCATTCGTGTTGACAGTGGCAGCTCTGATAAAGTATTCAGGTTCTAGAGATGATCTTGATGCCAACGAAAGGGCTCTTTTTGATTCAATGAAAGAAGACTGTTCTGCTGGTGGTGATGCTGATGTTGAGGAGGACGATGGGGATGTCGAGGAGGAGAATGATGAAGACATGGCCGAAGAAGGCAAGTTTCCTATGAATACAATACGTTGCTATTGACTGTTCACCAGAACACCCAGCCCAGATGTCTGAAGGTGACAACGATAACTTGTATGTAGAAGACTCCGATGAGGAAGAGATCGATGAAGATTTAGAAAGGGTATGTATTTTGTCTTTACGGTAGCAAGCTGATAATTCCTCCATCCCCTAGATGACAACAGTTGACATTCCATTAAAGTGAGTGAATAAAAACTCAGGAAATGTCACTGCACCCACACTGCCCCTGGGCCTTTCTTTTTAGCACAAAATAGTTAAAAAGAATGTAATAATATTTGATTTATGATTTTATATATTTTTGCCACAAAATTAAATCATAACTTTGCACAAAAGAATATAACAATTTTGTACAAGAAATTCTTTGTTTTGTCACTCGGAAAGTTTTTCTTTCTTACCCCGGAAACAAAATGGCCGATAATCGCCTGCTCATTACCACTAGTGGCGCTTAGCGGGCAATTATCGGGTGTTTTGTTTCCGGGGCAAAAAATAAAAACATTCTGAGTGGCAAAAGAAAAAATTTTTTGTATGAGATTGATTTATTCTTTTGCGCAAAAATGTCATTTATTTTGGTGGCAAAAATTAATATAATTACATATCGGATAATATTACATTCTGATTAACTTTTTTGCACTAGAAAGAAAGCCCCAGGGGCAGTGCCATACGTCTTCCCCAGAAGATCACGAGAGCTTGTTTCCAGTCTCCCCAGGTGAGGCACCTTGCCAAATTTGGGAAGAAAGCAGTATGGCTTGCCACTGTGGTCTCGAATGCTTTTCCTGAGGACATGTCAGTGTGTTGGAGAGTTTTACTCGAAGCGGCCAGAGAGTGTGGCGATGAAGATTACCTTGCAACGATTGAAGAGGTGGAAAAGAACAACCAAGAACTTGATCTACTTCTCCGATATGTGACCTAGATATCTGCTACTGTGGACATGGGCTAATTCTACTTTATAGATGTCATATGGAAGTGTTGATGCAAGATACAAGTTCAAGAGAGTCTCCGCTCCCATTATTCTAGCTCACTATGGTTTTTCTGAACTGCACGCCACTGCTATGAAAGTACGACGTAAACGTGGCAAAAACGCGGTGGTGAGTTGTTGGCACAGAATGTTACTAATGCATTTAATATTTGTTTAGGAGGTCATCATACCTTGGCTTGTGGCAGATCAGAAATATCATCATAGCGATATAGACCCCGAGGTACCTTCTACACTCGTTGTAGAATTGCATCTGATCTATCTCTCCCAGCTCCTGTTACTGAATTCTGAGACCCCTTTTATGAACCAACTTTTACCAAAGATTTTGCAGATGTATCTGTCTGGTTCGGTAGACAGGCCCTTGCTTACTTACTTGTTGGAGGCGAAATCTATTCCAGCACCTTTAGTTGCCTTGCTTTGTACAACGGCAATTCTGTTTCTCTGATTCTTTTATTTCGTGCTGATGTTTTTCAATATAGATCACTCATGTTTTGACTGAGTATTGCTCAGGCTTTAAAAGTACCAGCTATTTTTCCAAAAAAAATGCTGGACCTGAGTGAGTCAAAAGAGCTTTTCTTCTTTCTTGGTAAAAATGAGCTTTGACAGGTACCGTTTGATTTGCAAGAGCCTTAGACGACTGGAGCAATCATCTCCGCTATACTACAAGAATGTTCTTTGATACATGTACATGAAAATAGGGTGAATCCCTATCTCATGAAACCGTATCTGTACTGACGTTCTTGTTCATTATCTAGTGAAATTGGACAAGAGGAAGACCCGGCGGATCTTGATTACCAGGCCCTTGAGGAGAAAGTGAAATCCTTATTTCCTGGACTAGACA
This sequence comes from Stygiomarasmius scandens, assembly GCA_037954225.1. NCBI lineage: Eukaryota > Fungi > Basidiomycota > Agaricomycetes > Agaricales > Campanellaceae > Stygiomarasmius > Stygiomarasmius scandens. Next base: position 5,784 of record JBANRG010000063.1, read on the forward strand.
ATGATGACGACCAAGAAAGCTTGGCACATGGTCCTGACAGAGAAGGGGCATGTAAGGAGGAAGGGAGCTCGTAGAAGGTTTGCACCTTGTGTCTGCTTTTGTTTTTGTTTTGGATGTCATTACTGATTCTGTTTCTGCTAGCATCGGCATAAATTGTCTCGCTTTGGTTTTGTTATGGTTAGGGTTTCCGCCAAGGGTGAGATTGGGCTGACGGGTGCATTGAATTGAGCACGAGCATTTTTATATATATCATCATGTTTATGTATCGTCCCGTTTATATCGTCCTGTTTATATATTGTCCCATTTATATGTTGTCCCGTTTATCCCATTTATAAACTTTAGAGTGACCAAATGACCCCAAAGTTCTGCCGATAGTGCATCAAAAAATGTATCATTGTGTATCTGTTGTATACCCATGGTCATTCAACAAAGTGAGAAATATCATCTTCTTGAAAAACTTTAGAGTGGTGAAATGAGCCCAAAAAGATGGCTATTTTGTATCTATTGTATACTGATAGACAGTCAAAAAGAGCACAAGAAATTGTCTAATATATATCAAATTTAGCTCTTTAGAGTGTCAAATTGCAGTCAAAAGATTGTCAAAAGTATTGTTATTGCCAGTTGAAGAGAGGCAAAAATATGCCAGAAGACAGTCAAAAAAATCAACAAGAAGTGTTAAAAGTATGTTTAAGGCAGCCAAAAACTACTGAAGCTCATCTATAAGACCACCAAAAGTATGCATTAAAACATTCATAGCTGTAAAAAATATCTCTGAGGATTGTCTGAAGGAAATCTTTAAGTGCTAGTAAGTTTGCCTTAAAGACATCTCTGACCTTCATTGACAAACATGTAATCGAGCAACAGATTGACCTTATGCTATGGAGGTCAAAAACATTCATGGTGCTGGTGGAACCCATGTAATCCATGAATGTTTTTTTGATTCTACCAACTGACATTTGAGGCATCTTTTTCATAGGATTGATGCCCATTGGTTCAAAAGCTTTTTCCTGATGAACTTACCATGTCTTTGCAGTGTCAATCTAAGCCTGTAAGAGTTTGTCCGCTGCGCTCGTCTTGTTTTGAGGTGCAAGTGTCAATTCCATAAAACAAATTTGATGGTTTAAAGTAACAAAATATGGGGACTCGGGAGACTTACCATGTCTTTGCAGTGTCAATCTAAGCCTGTAAGAGTTTGTCCACTGCGCTCGTCTTGTTTTGAGGTGCAAGTGTCAATTCCATAAAACAAATTTGATGGTTTAGCTTTCGTCAAAGACATACCCATAACCATCTACAAGTTCCGCTTTGTCCATAGCACCAGTCCTGAAAGTACTGTGCTTTGTCTGACTGGCTTCCCACTGGTCCACATCAGTGGCAAACTGGTCGTCCTTGGGTTTAGCCTCCCCATATGGCTGGTACTGGGCATTCTTACTATGTTTGTTAATTGTAATCATCTGGCAGCATACACCCTTCCTACTTGACATTAATCTTCAGTCGCTCCAGCTTAAGCAACTCTTTCTTCCTCTCCAATTCCTTCCTCCCCCTCTTTGATATCTTCATTCCAGAAAACAAAGCTTCGTGCACATCCGCAATTTCCTTCCCGAGCAGTTCGATTTGTTGGATTTCACACTTGATCAAGTACTCTTGCCCAGAGTGCAAACGGAGGGAAGGTAAGGCGACGGCATGCACATTTGCATGTGTCTGCAAGCTGACAGCATTGTGCAGCTTCAATGGCGGCTCCCATGTTCTTCGATGACCGATCTTCCACCACTTTTTGGTCTTTTCACGGTCTTGGTCTTGTATTGGTTCAGCAAATGTATCACGTTCTTTGAGATCCTCCAACTGTTCTTGTTCCGTCCTCTCCTCCTCCTCCTCGATTGGCTCCATCGACACATCTTCATCACTGCTTCTGCCTCCCTCTATTTCTCTCTCATACTCTTCCACTCTTCGACGTTCCCTAGCCTTTTCTTCCTCATCACTTTCTCCCATTTCCGCAGGGTGCGTTTTGTATCCTTTTCCTTCCTAGCCCTCTTCCCTTTTCCTTTCTATTTCCACTTCTCCTTACTGCCCACACTCACGTCCACACTATCATCCTCATCTGGTAAAAGTCCAAACTTTTGGGACCATAGAGCTTTAGCTTCTTTTTCTGCCTGACGCAAAGAATCTCTTGAAGGCTTATGTTTGTGCTTCCTGGGAGCCCATTGGAAGACCTTGTTTATGAACGTGTGTGCATTGGGGGTGTCTGGCAAACTGGAAGCATTGAGTGTGGAGAAAAGGGCATCAGGAGTTTTGGAAGATGAAGCTGAAGAATTGGAATAAGAATTAGAACAAGTGTCAAAAAGAATACAAAGAAACATACCTGATGCTACTTGGCACGAAATCAACGACTGCCCTATCCACGAATCCAAACAGCTGAAAAGGCAAGTCAGATAATGAGAATAAACCTGGAATGTGAGAACATACTCGAATGCAGTTGTCACTGACACACTGCTGGAGTTCTGAGGACATGAAGATGCGAGCAAAGAGAAAGGGCCAAATTTGTTGACACTTATTTCAGAATGACTTTGTCAACAACAGTCATGGTTCAAGTCAAACAGCTTGGTGACCAGGAATCAGGTCCCCAAGACATTCTCTGGCCTCCCAACATGTTCATTACTCTTTGGGCCTGGTTGCAGTACACAGTTCTAACTGAATGGATCCCCTACAGTTATCTTGATCTCCGAATCCAAATACCAACGCATTTGAAAGGATCCCAAACATAGAGAAGAGCTCGGGCCTTTCTTGGACAAAAGACTCCAAAACTAAGCTACAGAGGCAGACGAAAGGGATAAAGAAAAAGCAGAAGCGAGGAGGAGAGGCTATACAGCTCTCTATCTTGACTGAGGCAGAGGGGAAACCTGTGGTCATTGACTGTGTTGGGTAATGTGATGGCCGATTTCAGGTTGACTGGACATATACTCAACCAATTCAACAAACAAGGTTTCGTATACAGATTCAGCAGAGACATGTAGATCACGTCTCCTGGCTGCCTTGCTCCAGCAGCTCCTTGATGTTGATGTATTTGTTGGGTGGGAGATTTTCTAGCACCAGCAATAATCTCAGCATAATATTGGGTCAAAGTAAGTAAATTCTTACCTGGTGGTGTTACTCAGACTTCAGACCATCTTTATGGCTTATTCTTGCGAAGGCAGCATAATTGACAGACGTAAGGTTCAGACTTGTGGTCTAGTGGGTAAAAGACACACATGTATGATACCGCCTTTTACACTGTGTGCATGCTACTGAGGGATGATCAAGCAGGTAAGGTGTTCGTCCCCTGCATCCAGTCTTGTCACTCCAATCCTGGTCAACGTCCTGACTGAAGACGAGTTTGGCTCTGCATTTCTTCTTGGGTTGTCCAGCCAAGATGCGGTGAAGACCAGCGAGATCGAGACCACAGGATGAGGTGCAGCCGCGAATTGTATTTGTAGAGCTTGCGCATGTAGTGCTGCACCTGATGAATGTATGTAGGAAGCTGGTTCGACAGCTGGAAAATGTAAGCCGAGATAGGTCTATCGAGAATTGGGTCAATGGGAATAGGTTCAGCGTTTTGATACTTCTTGACCAGGCAGGTGGGGGATAAATATATATCATTGTCGTGAGGAAATAGCACGATTGTTGAGCGCTCGGGTCTGCCAGTCGGTAGAGAACTGACTAGGAGGTGTAGGTGTAGCTTCTGAATTTCCAGGAGTTGAGTCCTCCACAAGAATACTGAGGCACAAGAAGATTCTGTAGGACTATCTGCAACTTCGGATAATAGAAGCGCAGAGGACTGGGAAGCATCGATCCAAGTTGGGGTTTCAATAAACTCCTCCCACGGTGTAGATTTGGGACTGACTCGGCAGCCGCAGCAGCTCCAACACAAATGTCCCATGGATCACCGACCTTCTTGCTCATTAACTGCAGGTGACAGTGGGCGAGGTCTGAACCACCTGTGTGGAACCATATTCAGTCACGGTGACCAGGTTGTCGTAGGAAAAGACAAGGCACTATCTGTAAGCTCGTATGTTCAGTATCTCTGGAGAAAGTCACAGCCTAGTGGTCACTAGTCTGGAATAACCGCTTCATTGGGATTGAGCTGAGGTTTTACATTTTAAGAACAAGTTGTCCATTAATTGTAGAGCCAAGTCGCTGTGTTTGATCTGATGCGTTTGGCAATGCCAGGGCAAAATGGTTGAACCTCGAGCCTTTCAGAACTGTGCAACAAGAAGGTGCTGATGAGGTGTCCCATCACATACTTTCTGGTCCTGGATAGACGAGGATGAATCTTGCATCAGCACCCGTTTGGGTTGCTCCACTTCTCGAGAGCCCTCTGGTAAACGTGCATCCAGAAGCTTGACATATTCGTGCCCAGAATGGAAGGTGTGCTGATGAACTCAACTCAGATATCACCGTGCTTTGTCTAGAGTCAGAGTCTTCCAATTTCTCCTCTAGCTCCTTGACCAACTGCTCTCTATCCACAATCTTCTCAACCTCCGCAACTTCGTCAATCAGGACGTTGAGACGCATCAAGGACTAGGCTCTGTGCTCCCCACATGAACATGCCCTTCCCCTCTCGACACTAGGCAAGCCAAGTAGAGGAGCAGCAGCGGCTTTCAAATCCTCAGTCTGTTGGCTCAGATTGCCTAGTATGGGATTCTCCGCGTTGACAGTACAAAGATTTTGTGGCACAGCTCATTTGACAGTGGTATTTTCGACTCGGGTCCCCAAGCTCAGCTGTGAGCTTTTCATCATGAACAGAAAGATTCATCAAGGGGCAAGTGTTTCGGTTGTGTTCTGTTAGAGTAGGAGCAAGGCCTCAGAAAAGAAAGAAGTCGAGGAAAGCATTCATGTAAACACACGTTTTCCAGGACATTTGTAGCGTATTTTCAGCATCCCGTCCGTTTTTTTCTGGTAGAAGGGTAGCGTCACTGCAATTTGCTTGGGTAAGAAAACAGCAAATCTTCCTCCGGAGAGAGCGTACCCAATGTCAGCTTGTGAACGCGACTAGTTGAAAAATGCTCTTGTGCCAAGATATGCCCTGTAACCCAGACTTCATTGTTGTCCCTTGCTTCTCGCAAACAAACTCACAAAGCTTTCCATATGTTCAAAGGCCATCCAAGAGCACAGCAAGCCATGCACTAGTATGTACTCAGCCATTGATGAGATACTCAACACCGATACCAGAGTTTTGAGATTGCATAGGAGGACTTCGCACCACGATGTATCATTGAAATGAAAGGTCTGGAAAACAAACCTGTCGTTGGAAGCTAAACACCACCAAAGATTACGCACTAGATTCTGGTTCCTTTTTCTCATTTCAAGCAGTACAGCGTCAAGTACTAGGAGAGAATGTTTGCTCTTATGTAACGTAACTTCTTTCTTGAATTAACTGTATGCATCAAGTTGTGTCTCTATTCTACTACTAGTCTAAGTAGATAGTTTGATAGGAGTATTTTGTCTGAAATGAGTTGACCAGGAACTTCATACAATCGTCCAGCGCAGATAACAATTTCCTCTCAGTTAACCAGGTAATTTGTTCCCCTTTCCGCCGTTGTCATGGCTTGTATTCTGCAGAGTGAAATTGTAGTGCCAACCCACTCACAAAAGAAATTGAGACGAATTCAGTTGGATTCAACAAGTGTTTTGCAGTGAGGCAAGATATTGGGTGAGATTGTCGAGGAGACAGCACACCTAAAATGATAAATAACCTATCATCCGATTGATCTCGAAATAAGACACAACCGAATACTGTGTGCTCATTTGTCATACCATAGTACTATCAACTGTTTGCAAAAAGTTTTCGACAATACGCATGCATTCCCGTATCAAGAAACGCAGTCCTGGGACAAGCTTCCAAAGAACTGGGCAGGTTGGCAACTAGAAATCTGTGCCGACACTCAATAGACTCTGGCTATCGCTACCACATACCTCAGTCTAGTCTTATGCATAGATGAATATCATTTTTTAAACATTGTAAACATGAGGAAACAAATGTATGGTCCATACATGTCCAAAAAGAGACCCACCATCAGCCGGTATGCGACTCAACGAATGCCAGTGCATTTCTGAAAGAGTTAATCCAACACGTCCCAGAGGGACCTAATCACCCTACCTGACCCCCTGCCCACCTTCCAGTAGTGCTTCCATGGCGATGGCTCAGACAAAAGAGCTTCCAGCCTTTTCTCTCAAGAACAATTTGATTCTTCCTTCCTGAGCAAAGCAACATCCCGCACTACCAGAGAACTTTGCACAGCAGAACATGCAAGCAGTGATCCTCGAAAATTATATGGCCATACTGTCCTAAGGACTGAAATCGAAACTGAAAACACAAGATCTTTAACTTAACTTCCAATCATCGTCTTCACTCCGACATACTATGCTATCTCTAGGCTATCAGGTCTGGAGGTAACCACTGGGTATCAATCTGTGGTATGAGCGGGACTTTGGAGGTGTTGGCCAAACCTGCCCACATCCTGTGTTAGGAGTTCCATTCATTGGCCATTGTGGACCTAGGGAAGATAAAACCAGGATCTTGGAGCAGCAGGACCAGCTTGTGTAAGATCCAGGGATTATGGGTCGGGAGCAGTCTCGGACACTCGGGACAACTTCAATCCAGCGACGCTTACACATCCTCGAGGCAATCCATAACTAGTCGACACCTGGATGAAGAATCTGACGTGTCATGGATGAGACGGATCCAGGTCTTCGGATTCAAGTGATGCAGTACCTTCCCTCTTCATCGACACCCCGAGCACAAATCTGAAGACACTCAGCCTCAGAATCCTTGCTCCTCTCAATTGCTTCATGGCCTCGCTTTCAACCCACAACTCGGCACCAAAACACACCCCAATTCAAATCTTAACTCTGATGATACTCATTGATATGCGTGTGATGGCTCTATGGCAGCCTTGGACCAGAACTCATCTCATGACCTTAGCCCGTACTGCTAACACTGCTGCCAGGAGTTGCAAGTCCTCCTGGCAAGTCTCTCACTCGTCCCTCACTCGCCTCCTTCCCTATCTCAAAGCATCAAAGTAGATTCTGGCAGCGTCACAAACAAGTATGTCACAGCAGAGAAGTCGTGGGAAATCAGGCTTCTTTTCAACGATAGCAACTATGAAGACATTTTGAGCTGCCCGGCCGGTTCATAGTCCTTGCTCCTTCCGTCTTCATGTTCACTTTCAGCCTCTCCTTGCCCAAATTACACTCAAGCACTGAAATATACTCCAGGACAAAATCTCAGCCTTGAGTCAGATATTCTTGTCGGAAGCCCAATGTCCCAACATACTTGCGCCTAACCGAACTCTCGCAAAATTTCATTCATCTGCTTCACTGATTCAGTCACATTAGATTAGATTCTGAATATTTGGGTATACTTGTACTCCTTCTGTGCTGTAGTTAAAAGATAAATATATGTTTTTCTCTGGTACCTATTTTATCTGCAGTACTGTATGCAAAGTATTACACCTCAATCTCTCTATAATTCTACCGGCTCTGTCATTTTGAGGTCACCGGCAGACACTCTAAACATTTTACACCAGTTACCTCCGCCTAAAACTTCTAGCAAATTTCTCCTGAGATTTTCACCTCCATCACCTCCTGAAACAACTATGTCAGCGAATTGTAGCTGTTGAGCCTCAAATGCATCCAAAAAATTTTCTATGACTCATATCCGCTGTCGTGAAGATTAAATACGAACATTTTATTCTGATTACTAATATTCATTTTTCCTTTATTTTCAGACATTTACATTTGTATGTTCCCATTTACCATTTCCTTTAACCTTACATTCAAACCTTAACCTTAACTACGCAGTGCGTGCAGCCTTATCACTGCCTCGCACCTTTACACCCTGTTTACACCTTTCTTTCATTTCCCTTTCGATCATACTTATCCATAGCCTTACCATAATCTTTCCCGAACATGCATTAGTAGTGCTGTAGACCCTTAGCCCTAGTTTCACATCGTTGATCCCTGTAGTACAGTATTTAAACTCTTCATCCTGTAACCTAGTCCTCATCTTGACCTCTTGGTCTATTTGGACTAGGTATGCTTTGTATCTCCTTACTATTCTAATCTAACTTGGTCTATTCGGACTAGTTGTGTTAAGGTCTCCAGCTCTCGTCTCGCTCTCGCTTTGCCCTCTCGTTGTCGCCTCTCCGCGACATCTGCCCTGATATCATGACAGTCATGGCAGTCTGACCAAAGCTGGCGTAATACAGATGTAGTGAGATTTGATGGAGTCGGGGACAGAGGGGTCATGAGTTCTCGTGAAGAGATCGGAGATTTAGTGTAAGTTCAGAAATCAACTGCAGGTATCTTCTTGGCCAGGATATATCTGCCTCTGGGGCAGCAACCATGCTGAAAGAATCCAAAAATCTGAGGTTTTGCAAGAGAGATACAATATCTTTGTTGACAATGGGGATTTTATGGAGCTCCAATACAGTGATTACACCGGAGAGGTGTTCCATTGCTGTCGACCAGCTTTGAGGCTGTACCGATCGGTATTCTTCTTGAGAGTGTTTTTCCTCCAGACGCAAATGTCTGAGGGCAGGAAGTCTTGCAAGTTCAAAGACACACTGAAGGGGATGACCAAGGATATCAGCAGCTACGATTGCCAAGTACTTGAGATCAGGAAAATCGAGTCTTGGGAATTGTGCCGGCCTGAGCCATGATACATGAGGTTTGATCCTTAATTCTATGAGACTAGGGCATCTGGGCAGCCATGACAGGTGCTTGCATCGAGGGGTTAATAATGTTAGAGATGAGACATGGGGCCAAGGTTCATTTTCGGAGGTGTCCTGCATCTGCAGAAGGATCTTTAGATCAACGAGACGTAGACATGCCTTGAAGGAATCTGGACACATCTCCACTGCGTCATCAAGACCTGTGTTTATAAAAACCAGTGAATTGAGATTGGTTAGCTGAGAGGCTGCTGTGTACAGAGATTCAACAAGAGGGGTATGAACATCTTGCAGTGTTAGCTGTGTAATTCGGTCCCATATGTTTTCCTGCACTAGAGCATCCAAGGCAGGTGTATTGAAATAAATGGTGGTACTGAAGGTGAAATTAATGAATCAGAACTGTAGGGGTGAAGAACGGCATTTTTGGACACAGTGCTTCAAAAAGTTCTTTTGGCTCTCTCGGGAGTCATCTACTCCATCGTATCCAAAGAAATCAATGCACGAGAACAACCTGCTGTTATTCAAAACAATAGTATGCCATTTTTGACTTACTCGTGCAAGTCTCATCGCAAAGCAAGATCCACACTACCCCTAGGTCTTTATTTCCAGTGCAAAAAAGTTAAAGCATATGTTTGTAGTTTAAGATCTATTCAATTTCTTGAGCACAAAAAGTATATATTTGCCACTCAAAAAATGTTTACTTTGCCACTCAAGATTGTTTAAGTTTCTTGTGCCACAAACATTCAGGTTTGCCACTCAATAAAGTGTATTTTTCTCAAATGACAAAGGATTGATTTGCCACTCAAGATTGTTTAACTTTCTTGCCATTGCCATGGCAACCCATTTGTTCTAATTTACTTTCTTGTACAACAAATCAACTCTTTGTCATTCAAGAAAGTTAAAGTTTCTTGAGTGGTAAACCTTTGTATTTGTGGCACAAGAAAGTTAAACAATCTTGAGTGGCAAAGTAAATACTTTTTGTGCTCAAGAAATTGAATGAATCTTAAACCACAAACATATGCTTTATCTTTAACTTTTTTGCACTAGAAACAAAGGTCTAGGGGTAGTGCCAGATACCATACGTGTGTCATCCGAAGCAGGAGCTACTGCAAACTCGAATATTTTCGACAACAACTCTGGTGGTAATTTATTTGATGGCCCTATCGTAGCAGCCACTGCAATCCAGAGAACAAATCCATGTTGGCAGGCACTCGCAAACAACCCAGTTTCATCAAAGACGTTCCACATTTGCTTCTTTGACTCTGCACTTGCAGCCTTCCAGTTCTTGGTACAAGCAGCAAGAAAGGTGGCAGCAGAGCCGTCTGTTGGGTCTCCACCATCCTCTTCGTCAATGTCATTGTCATTGTCATCGTTGCCACGGTTGTCATCAAGAGAGGGGCGAGCTTTGACCTCGTTAGTGTACTTGTCAACATATTCGACTGGAAGATAGTAATCACTATCAGCGAATACACGCTGATCCGCGACTCGGCGACCCGCTACTGTTGCCATTCTCCAGAGAGAATTGTTACCATCACACACCCACATGCAAGAAAAGTCAAGGGGCGGCTCGCCTTCGAGCTGCAATACAGATGTAAGATATCTGAACAAGATAGAGAACAGAGAAAGCACTCACTTCATAACAGCAGGGAGGACAGCTGTTAAGGACACGATAATGCGGTGTATCATGTCCTAGTTCCTGACAGACCTGCTTATCAATTTGCCAACGGATCTCCAAATAAATATCAAATGCGTCCAAGAGGGCGGTGTGATAGAACCGTCAGTATGGGATCTGCAATGATTCACTTCAGAATGAAGTAAAGAGACATGGAATGAAGAATATACTTTGTAGATGTAACAGAGGACTTTGGCAAAAGCCTCAACACTGAGAGATGGTTTGAAAAGCCGGAGTGTATAGTAAAGTTCAAGAGTTTGGAGGGAAATAGCAATGGAGGGTTGTTTGGGAGAATTTCCGAGGTATCTGGAATGAACCAGAGCAACGGCAGCCTCTGTGAACTCATTGCGTTTGATGAGTGCCGACCACGATAATGTGTATATGTTGAGAATGTCAATCCCGAAGTTGTATCCATCGGTATTGGTGAAATCATTGTGGGGCTGAGAGGTATGAGTGGTTGCCTCCTCAGAGTGATACTTCCAGGCAACAAAAGCTTTGGTAAGGGCGGGAATGAGAGACTCCCATTTCTGCTGGCAAGCTTCAAAACGATTGCGCCAGGTCCTTCAGTCCTTGTAATGGCTCTGCAAAACCCTGCTACTGTAAAAGAGAGAGTAGTAGACGGTCAGCAAAACATGAAAGCATACCGTACGGGATACTGACTTCGCCGAAACCTGATAGCATCTCGGACTTGCACCACGAAAGTATTGGCTTCAGCTGAGTCTTGCCCTCTAGAAGTATTGATATCATTGTCATCGTGACTGTTGGGTCCAGTAGCCATGTAATCATCCATTAACGATTCATCATCTTGACCCGTTGATTGTGTTCCTGCCAATTCTTCGAGCGCCTCTCGAGACTGCTGTCCTAGCCCTAGAATGAAGGAAAGATATTGAGACGAGGAAGTGAAACAGTAGAATAGCAAACACACCAGATATTAACTGTGTATATCCTGAGCCGCTTTGTGATCCCGAGCTCGTTGCACAATGCCAATGGTTGTGGAGGGCTGTGATCCTAGAAGGCCAAAGCGGCCACCTCCCGATCCATACTTCACTGAATGAGAAATACTGTGTTTTCCTTTGCCCATGTTGTGTTGAGCAACAGCAGTACTAGTGAAGTAGTCTTGCACTGGCACCTATGAGAGTTGGGAGCGAGAGTAGCGAAGGTGAACTGGAGTGGACACATGATTAGGGTTATCATATTAGTAAGGGGGGCGGGAGGGATAAGCGAGCATGATGACCGATGCTCTCATGGTGATGCGATGTAGCAGACTAGCACTCAGGAGTGGACGGCAGGAGAAGAGATGCCAAAGGAATTGTAAGCACACGTGTTTGATAAAACCTCAGAAGAATCTCCGAAGGTCTCGAAGGGACTCTACTCTAAAAGGGAGAAAAGACCCCCTTCCTTACAGGGTTACGAACAGACGGTTTTCACGAATTTTCTGGCAGTGTGTGATATTAACAACTTTCATTACAGTCACTACCCCTGGAGCTTTATTTCTAGTGCAAAAAAGTTAAAGATAAAGCATATATTTACCATAGAACATTCATTCACTTTCCCAAGCATAAAAAGTATATGTTTGCCACTCATAATATGTTTACTTTGCCACTCAAGATTGTTTAAGTTTCTTGTGCCACCAATACAAAGAATTGCCACTCCAGAAAGTTTAACTTTCTTGAATGACAAAGACTTGATTTATTGTGCAAGAAAGTAAATTGGAACAAAGGGGTTGCCATGGCAATACAAGAAAGTTAAACAATTTTGAGTGGCAAAGCAATCCTTTGTCATTTGAGAAACTTGTATTTTCCTGAGTGGCATTGTTTTGTATTGGTGGCACAAGAAACTTAAACAATCTTGAGTGGCAAAGTAAACATATTATGAGTGGCAAACATATAATTTTTATGCTTGAGAAAGTGAATGAATGTTCTATGGTAAATATATACTTTATCTTTAACTTTTTTGCACTAGAAATAAAGCTCCAGGGGTAGTGAGTACAGTTGCCAAAACTGGGTGCCCTTGGCATTTGATATGACATCTGATGATGTGATGTCGAGGTGCTGGAGGTTCGGCTTGTGCCCAGCCTTGTTTTGCAGAAGCGTACAGAACGGGATAGTCCATCTGTTTGTCGGTAGTGCAGAGTGTATCAAAGAGGTCAAACAAGTCGGACTCGACTTGGGCAGGATGGGACGTTGGACGGTCGGCTTTGTTGAGGACAACGAGAGGCCTAATATTTGTTGGGTACCATATAATGAAACAAGCAGACAAACACTCACTTGAGCCCTCTCTCCAGTGCCTTTGAAAGCACAAACCGCATCTGTGTCATCAGTCCCTCCGCTGCGTCCACAACCAACACAACGCCGTCCACCATACTCATAATCCACTCTACTTCACCACCAAAATCTGCATGTCCTGGCATGTCAACGATGTTGATTTGCATTCTATTCCACATAATTGACGTGCATTTTGAGAGAATTGTGATTCCACGTTCTTTTTCGAGGTCGTTAGAGTCCATGATGCAAGTAATAAAGCCATTGTCTAGACGGGTAGGAGCTTCACCGGGACCAGAGGCAGGTGAAGACGAAGCAGTGGGAGTTAGTTGGAGCTGTTCTAGAGTACTCAAATGTTTGATAGTGCCAGATTGATGAAGGAGTTGGTCAACGAGTGTTGTTTTACCGTGGTCGACTGTGTCCTAATAAGACGATGTGTCATGAAAAGAAGACGGATGAGGACGTACCATGGGCTATTATAGCGATGTTTCTAAGGTTTTCTATCGCGGCTGTAGCATAGGTTCTATGAGCAAATCTAAAGGCCATTTGTCGACATAGCAGCCCAAATGTGGTTCGGGCTAGCAAAATTGCTAAGCTTGCCTATGTCTCCCCCTTCTCTCCCAGTCACGTGCCAGCACGTACAAACCTCAATCGCAGTCAGGCATCAGCCTTCCGGTCGCTTCATACGGCCATCGCTTCAGTTACGACACCTTGGTTTCATGTCACCTCGGCAGATATAGTCTTGTCACAACTTGTCTTCCCACCAGCAACACCCCGCAGCATGAAAATCAAAATAATGATGACAGGGAGGGTCAGACCCAACCAAAGTGCGTATGAGTATATATTGCTGTTAATGTCAACTAAACTATGTTCTACTATTTTTTAAAGGACACCTTTTGTTGGGTCAGGATGACAACCTGCCCATTGGATGACCATGGCTAACCCAGTACATCTTACAACTTCCCCAACACATACTAATGCCGCACGCTCACTGCCAACAAACCCATTCCTTGGAGAAGGATCACACCCTCTCCCTCCATGAAGGCACAATGTGCCGAGTGTAACCCCAAACTTCCATTGGCGTAATGCGACACATAAAAACATAACTGCATCTGCGACACCTCAATTGAGTACAGAATACAGCTATACAAACACGGCAGAGGAGGACAAAGCTAGGAAATGCACAAGCAGTAGATTACAACTCTGTACATTTAGTTAGCTAGTCCTGATGCCTTGGCCCTGAGTATGGCCTGCTAGTCGTTAAAAACTGTGATGTTGCGAACATATTCAGGCCTTCTTACTTTGTGTTGATACGTGTCACTCATGCAATTCAACAAAAATAAGTACAAAGTTGGTGCTACAGAGCGTGAAATTGCATCATACTTAGAGTCTTATGCAACCAACAAGACATGAAGCAACGGAGGTCAACCGGAGGGGCCTCTGAGAGAAGGTCTGTGCATGCACACATGCGATGCACGTGACTGGGAGAGAAGGGGGAGACGTAGGGAAGTTGCCAGTTGGCTAGCAACATCACTTGGTCCATGCATCACGTGTTGCATGGCTGTGCAATCTTACGTTCGAGCCAAGTACAAGGAGAACTTGGGGGTCAAGTACTGTTAGCCTAGTATGTATAAATGCCTAATCTACATTTATCCAGACACTCAAAACCAAACCCTCTTAACAATTACTCCCAGTACCCATCATCACATCCTCTCTTGCGAGCCCTTTCACCTCAACCCAAGGCCAACTCCCGACTGCCACTGGTCCCTTAGGAAATTTCTCTTTAACCATCGCTCCTATCGGAACGTCTTCAACTCTGGTACAAATCTGGCTAATGCAGATGTATCTACATTTGGAGGTCGGTCCAACATGTTCATGAGTTTTTAATGCTAATTTATTCACTCTCCTTTTATTTAATACTTGAATCAGGCCTCCACATCGATTCTGCCTCATGCAATCACCAGATTTCAGTCCTACCAGCTATCACGTGGAAGAATTCATCTTCAAAAACTGTCCAGAGATTGACCAAGATACGAACTTGGACGAGTGCTTATTGTGCATTCCTAATTGATACAACTTGAAATCTTAATCGAACTCTAGAGGAAATGACATCCGGAAGGATATGGATAGCTCACAAAAATCAAGCAGACCATCCTGAAGAGCCATGTAAAACTCAGCCTGTCTTGTCTAGTGCGCCATTCAGCATAATGATGCCATGAAAAATGCTTCCTGTCAATGCATGTCACTCGATCTAAAGTGAAGCATGTTACTACTAGTTTCGAGCTCGGAAAAGTCTTAGTTGATTAATAAAGGCCTATTTCGGCGAAATCCAGGTAAGCTTGTGTGTTATGTAGGAAACTGAAGGGATCTCAAGCACTCAGTGAGCTCAAAGGAGTCAGTAGAGGTCGAGAATAGTAACCAATACAAGCTAGCATGTTGTAAAGGATGCTGAAACTTACTACCAGTCAAGATGTAAGGGCAGAACATAGATGTGTATTGCAAAGTAGCAAAGGCTCTCTTTACATTGTGCTGCTTAGCTACTTATATACTGTACTGTAGATTAGCTAGAATACTATAGAATATTCCCAAGCAGCTCAACTTGGACAACCCAGCCCTATCAATTTCCAACAATACCTGCCATAGGTGGGAAGCATCTGTTGGAGTATATAATCTTGGCGCCCTCCCATCACCAACCATTTTCCTTTTACGGTGTTTACTTGCCGCACCGCACACCATTTCAATAGCTACCTTTGACAGTTTACCCCTATGTATACTTATATAGTGTGAATTCAAGACTTAAACCCTTGAGCATTTGCAACGGGTTTTTGATTTTGCCCCATTTGAATACCGTATCTCACACTGACCGCAGAACTGGCCATCATCATCCATTTGGAAAAAACCGAATCCAGCCTCTTCCTGCGGTCTATTCTGGTTGAAACTTCATACATATGCTCTTTTGACCCCAAAAAGTCTCCCTACCAACTCTCATCACAGAATATACACTCCTCTCTCGTCAGCATTGTCATCAACGTCGAGCTCGAGCTTTTTGGTCCAAATTCTGCATCTCACAGCCACCAACACATGACCTTTGTCCTATCATTCCAGTTGATATTTTCAACGCTCTTCACTGTGTAAGTTGGTTTCTGGCTTCAAGGGTACTCTACCCTTCCCCTAACACCTCGTACACACTCCCCCCACCCACTCTCACACCTCTCCCACACACGCACACATGCACATATGCACACATCCACACACGCACACATGCACACGATCCCACACATAATTCCACACACACACCCGCTCACCCTAATCTCTATACACGCATCACACCCTCTGCACATCTTCTAAACCTGTTCTCTCCATGTCTTAAATGATATCAGTGAGGCCCAGAACATTGCGGTCACTGCCCAAATTGATGTTGCTCCCCTCAGGGGCCTGCAATATGAGCTCGAAGCATTCGCTCGAACACGAGGTCCAATTAGCAGACACTCTGGCTCAACAAGCCCTCAATCTGGTCTTCTCTATTGCATAGCCCTAACCATTGCTTCATTTGCATATATCTTTGTCCAATACATCTGGGTTAGTCCCTAAGCATCCTTCAGAGTTGTGATTTCTATATGCCAACTTCTCCATCAACAACAATCAATCCTCTTTGCGCTCAGTGCCTATGTCCAGCTTCATTCCCTCCCCATCCCAGGACCAGCCTACACCTACCTCCATCCCTTGCCCATGTCTATCCCACTCCACTGTCTTTGTTCCGTCACTCATGTCGCCATCGAGTGTGGCTCAATACTAGGCTCTACTCTGGATGTGCAGTCCAGGCTGTTTTTCCCCATCACCAGACAGTGTTTACCTGATGTCAGTCCAGGAGCAAAATGATACACTCATTGTGGAGTTCTCCATGCTCAGAGGCCCAATTTGAGTGCTCGAGAAAAATGGTCCATCTACCCTTTCTGGGTTTCGCTGTCGTGACCCTATAGAGGAGAACCTCCCCTTCCCTCTGGGCCGTGCCTCCTGTAGGGTTTGGGATGAGGTGTGCAGGCATTCATTCCATTCCAGCCATGCTAACTATACTCTATATTTGTCATTATCCACACTATCTCCCTACACTTACTTCATCCACCTCTAGTTCATCTGATTCTACTCCATATACTCTGATAAATACCTTATCTCACAACTCTGCCTCTACTGTATCCCCAGCTTGAAAAGCTATAGGTACACATACCTCTGCTAACATATCATATGGCATGCAGTCTTACCTATCTACTTGTATCAAAAATCCTAGTGAAAACTTCATTACTTCTTGTAATGATAATCCCATTGACTTGCTACCTCTCTGACCTCAACTCTGCCTCTACTGTATCCCCAGCTCAAAAAGCTATATGTACACATACCTCTGCTAACATATCATATGGCATGCAGTCTTACCCATCTACTTGTATCAAAAATCCTAGTGAAAACTTTATTACTTCTTGTAATGATAATCCCATTGACATCACAAGAAATTATGCTATGTTCCAACTCCATTGGAACCCCCAGAACCCCAAAAACTCCTAGAATAATTTTGATAAGTTCCAACTAGGTTCCTATACACCACAAAAGCTGGAACTTAATTGGAACCTCACCAGAATTTGGTTAGAACTGTATAGAATGTTGCCCAGGTTCTATAAGTTCTGGGGGTTCCAATGGGATTAGAACATAGTGAAATGGAAATTCAGTTAAAATAAAAATTGACCATGAATGGCAAGAGGTTTGTCAAAAGATAAGAAACCAGTGAAATGAGCATATGAATGCAAAGTCACCACTACACAGGATTGAACTCTCAACCTCTAGGTTTTGACTCATGAGGGCAATAAACCAACTAGGCCAAATGGCTGTACTTACAGTTGTAACATGGTGCTATATATAGGTCTTGTCCTATCACTATGGTTTAATGCAAGCTCAAAGTTCTAATAAATTCCAGCCAGGTTCTAACATGGTGAAAAGATTTTACAAAGTTCCAGCAGAGTTCCAATATTCTGAAAATATTCTATAGAGTTCCAATAGAGTTCTACCAAAGTTCCAATAGCTGCAAATAGTTTTTTTGGGATCCAACACTGCTCTAATATCTTAAAATAATGGTACCTAGTTTCCAAAGTCCTTGGAACTACAGGAAATTGTTCTGTAAATTTGAAGGTTGGGAACTTGATTAGAACATAGTGTAATTTCTTGTGATGGACTTGCTACCTCTCTGATCTCAGTCTTGAGACTGTACAATACACAGACTAACAAACATATGTTGGTACTGTCTCTTGCTCAACACAGGGCAATATATTTGCAAATCACTTTTTGCACTTTGCTACTGAGGCCTGCAAGAATGCTAATGCAGTGCTTAGTATTGAATCCATGGTAGGTTCCTTACCCCCGGAAGTTGCTAGGATACTGTACTCAGCATGAGTGGACCCCTTTCTCATCAATGGGTGTGATGTTATGCTGGACCTTTGGCCTACTGATTTTGATCAACCGGTGGAGGTCCAGAAAACTTACTTATGACGGGTTCTGGAACAACCACTCAATTCTTGCACCTCTGTTTACAGAACTTGCAATCTTGCCAATTCAATATTGCCAAATCATTCTCACCCTTTGCTATCTTGAAAATATTCTGTCTTGAGACCCTTCCCATTACACAAACTTTGCATTTGATACCTGCTTATCACTATTCAATCATGGAAAGCCCAACTGGCTGGGTGATCTATGACATGTTCTGAATAATCTTACTGGTCTTTCCCTTCCCATTAGCTCACTTCTCAATTCCAACTCAATAAACACAATCATAAAGCATGTATATGCGCATGTCAAAAGTCTATTACAGAATGATGTTAATAATTCAACCCAACTTTATCTACTACTGAACAGAAGACTCAAGCCCCTGCCAATGGGGGAGTTCACTACACCATGTATTTCTGACATTACCTATGAGTTAGACTTCTACTCTAAACCTATCTATAGTCCCCCCCCCCAATAATCTCTTTGTTACAAAACTTCAATTCCATGTCTACCTACTATAGTTCTCATTGAATCTCTTTGCTGACTTGACAACTATATCCATAACAATTTCTCTTTTGAAGGGTCTCACTACACATTTTCATCAAATCATGATTCGGCAATTGCGAAATGGCTCTGCAAGCTCCTGATTCAACCGCCCACCATGGGACTACCGTCACGAAGGATGACGTGCTCGATTCCATTGGCAGGGAGTTGGAGTAGATGTATGCCGTGGCGGGCTATCAAACATCTGCATCCGGCATGTTTGTGAAGGACCACGCCGTGTATTTCTATCTATCTATCTATCTGGGGCCGATTTTAACAGCATCGAGTGCCAATGGGTGCAGCGGTGTCTTGGACGTAATACGACACTAAGACAAACCAAGAATACGCAGGAGCTCCCACAGTAGGTATTGCGAATTGCGATGCTACCAGTTCCGTTCATTCCTTCATGGTCCTCAGGCGTACACAGATCTCGGATACAGGGATATCCGGGCTGGGAGGAGAGAGGTTATCTTCTGGAGCAAGCGACAAAGAGATCAGATTGAATATGCATCAGACTGATGCTTGAGTTGCAATGGAGCGACGGTCTGCAGAATAAGGAAAAGGAACAATAAAAGAAAATAAAAAAACTGAATCCAAAAACGACGAACGACGAAAAACGAAAAAAGACATCAAAACCACGAGGGCGGGAGAAGCAGATCTACTCCGACTGTGGGTGACGTTCATAGTTATCAAACAATCAGAAGCGAGCGTAAATTGCCAGTTTACAGTGTTCGGACCCCAAAACCTTCCGTGAAAACCTCCTCAAGCCCCACATTGAGCTCCGTCGGACAAGGTTTGATGGTCACGAGAAAAGAAGTCGTCTCCAAGAACGAAAGAATAGAAGTGAACCTGAGGAGTAAAAACAAGTTGCCGGTCAGACATGGATAGTTCATCAAAGCGATGGTGGTCTAGAGGAACGCCAAAGAACAAGTCACATCATGGATCGAAATTGCGCTCAAAATCCGAGTCCGAGTGTCGCCGACAAACCACTTCCCTAGGTCCAGATCCATCATTCAAGTGTTCGATGATCAGTCCTCTTGCCGCTTTGGTTACCCAACAACAACGTAAACACCGGTATGGTGCGGCAGAAGAGAAGATGAAATGGAAAGGTAGGTTAAAACAAGACAGATCAAGATGAACAGAATGAGATGCAAGACAAGTCAGAAAGACACCGGTGACAGAACCCCACTCAGGAAGGCCACTGTCCATCAGAATTGAGAGAACCACCTCTGCACTGTACACGTACAACAAACCTGGCATCAACCCAGCCAAGACAGCTCATGGGAGATGGATAATTCCGAGATAGAGCATCTACATCTGCATTTGTTACATGAGTTTGCGCATCCCGAATTACTTTATTTTTCCCAGTGTCAACCAGCCATCATCTGTGGAATGTGCAAAGCCGCAATCACTTCTTCCCTTTCCCAATCACATAGTACACACGGTGACACGCAGGATATAGCTTCTGTACAGGGCTAGTGTTAATAAGCGGGCGTTTATTGGGCATTTTGTTTCTGGGGCAAGAAAGAAAAACTTTCTGAGTGGCAAAACCAAGGATTTCTATACAAAATTGTTATTTAATTTTGTGGCAATATATATGGAATCATAAATGAGATAGTATCACATTCTCTTTAATTATTTTGTGCTAAAAAGAAAGGCCTAGGGACAGTGCTTCTTGATCAACACTCTAATGCTATCCTTGTCCTTTCTTCATTTCATTTCTTTCTGGCAGGTTGTGTTTGAAAGGAAAGTGGACTTCAACTATAAGTTATAATGGATCAAAAGCAAGGCCTCTCAATTCCGCGTAATTTTTGACTCAATGGTTCTGTTTATCGAAGGCTTTACAGTCATTTGCATAAGTCGTGTGAATCCGCTTTTCAGCAAAACAAAGATATGGGAATCTTTCATATCTCAGCAACCATAGATCAGAGATTATATCTAGTTATCAATTTGTGCAGAAAAACCTCCTGCACATGCCTATAAATACAGATTTTGAATAATTTGGGTCTTTTGTCATAGCAGAAATACGGATTAGTGGGAGGGGTTTCTGTGTATGGTCTTCTATTACATGGTAACGACTACATACAGTACAATAAACAGAATAACCACCGCCATTCAAAAGTGTTACAGTTTTCCCCTCCACCCATCACAAAAAATAACACTATGTTCTAACCAAGTTCCTAGAATTCCAATCTTAAGAATAATTTTCTTTGGTTCCCAGGACTTTAAAACTGTGCTACGATTATTTTAAGAGATTAGAATACCCTTAGAACAGTACTGGAACCCAAGAAAACTGTTTGTAGGTATTGGAACTTTGGTAGAACTCTATTAGAACTCTATAAAATATTTTCTGAACATTGAAACTTAACTGGAACTCTGTTAGAACTCTATAAAATCTTTTCCCCATGTTAGAACCTAGCTGGAATTGTTAAACCACAAGCCTTATATATAGCATTGTGTCGTTCCAACAAACACAGCAATCTAGCTCAGTTGGTGTAGAACCCTCTAAGAGCAAACCCACAAGGTCAAGGGTTCAATCTTCAGCAATGGCACATTTATGGGGCTCTTATAGTGAGTTCCATATTTCTGAGCTTTTGACCCCTGGGTGTGACCAATCATTGTTTTAATGAAATTTATATTTTACTAAATTCTAACTTCATTAGAACCCTCAGAACTTATAGAACTTGGGCATTGTTCTATATAGTTGCAACAGAGTTCTGGTCAAGTTCCAACCTAGTTACAGCTTTTGTGATATATAAGAACCAAGTCAGAACTTATGGGAATTGTCCCAGGAGTTTTTGGGGTTCTGAGGGTTCCAATGGGGTTGGAACATAGCACAATTTCCTGTGATGCCAATGCTGTATACTCCCTTTCTCTTTGCTATAATCACCATCCCCATTTCCTTATGTTTCTCTTATCTGTTCACCTGACATCTTTTATTCTGGGTTTCTGAAAGCAACTCAGTTTCATGGCTCAAAAGTCCAGTTTCCTTTACCTTGAGTTATCAAAATACATAGACTATTGACATTCCTCTGATAGTTATATAATCAATACAGTCTGGAGTGTCTTCATGTGGAACCAGGAATTGGATGGCAATATCACTGCAAAACACAATCTCTAGTGCTAGTTTTGATGCTGAATTTACTGTCTCTTGAATTATTATCTGCACTCATGGAATTTTCTACCTCATTTATTTTTTGTTTGATTTTTCCACCAAATTGGATAAGCCATTCCTCCTGCTATTGTTCAATTTGTTGAACCTTCTTCAAAGGTCCTGAAGCATCATGAATTTACCTGATTTGATTGCCTGACTTGACAGGCATGCCAGCTTGACAACAAACAAGCTGCAAGCTGGGCAACGCAATATTTTTGAATAGATTTTGAATAGATTCATATGATAAAAAATGAAGTTGCCAAAAAATCAAGCAGGCTGAACCCCTTGTTGATTGACTCCCTTGACTAGCTTGTACAACCGGGCAAGATGGGGTCAATCAAAACTTGAATGATCACAATGAACTAGTTTTGAATTGAAAATGCACAAAGAAAAGTTAACCATAATGCAAAAGGCTATAACTGCAGAGTGAACCCATGAGAAAGGCTGTTAGTCAAACTGAATGAGTAATAAATAAAAATGCTGACTTGATTACAATTATGTCATGTGCAGTTCCTGCTGCTAATCATCTGTCTTGGCATTCGTTCAAATGGTAGGTGGATACTGAATGATCCTGAAACAGCGATCATCCCTTGAGTTGAATTCGGGGCACACCGGATGGCTACATTACATTGTACACTAATACTAATATAGGGTCTGGGAGGGAGGATAACGCGAAGATGAATCTGCAGTACTAATGAACATTCGAGAGAAAATGAATGAGTCCAAATGAATAGAGACAAATGAAAGTATACGTACCCAATGAACTCGAGAGAAAATGAATGAGTACGGAGATATGAGTCCACTGGGTATAAAATACTGATCTGCGAAACAATATCTTTGACAGGTCTCGTACGGAAAAACGGAGTAAAGAGGGGAATTAATCGGGGTATCATGGAATAAAGAAAAAGAAAGAGTGAAATCAGGTGTTACAAAACTAGGAGATGGGTGGATGCCACTACAGTGCTTGTTTCAGCACTTGGATCTCTAGTAGTGTGTACCTGGCTCAAAGGGAGGACAGCCTGGAGGTAGTGTCCCCTAGGCAGACTATGATATATACTTGACACTCATTGTGTGTATATATGTAGCCCAGAGGTCCTATGCAAGTTTGCACTTCAATTGAGGGTAAAGGGTATTTTTAGGTTCATGTACCTTGATAATTAGTATCTTGTAAAAAACAAGTTCTTTAAAAACCAACTAATCATCTGTCTTCATGTTCATTCAAATGGAAGTTAGGTGGATACGGGATGATCCTGAAACAGCAATCATTCCTTGAGTTGAATTTGGGGCATGGCGGATGGCTATGGAGCTATGATGAAGTAGAAAGGGATAAAGGGATCATGAAATAAGGGATGAAAGCGAAGCTTGATGGAAGAGGCCCAAAAAGGATTCAATGTTTTGCTAAAATGGTGGCTAGAATGGCAGGATGTTCTTGGATATAAACCCAAAAAGTCTCAGATACCCAGTGTCCTAGACTCTGGATGATATGGAGAGGTGTCCCCATTTTTGCCTGGTGGGTAGCACCCCCAGATCTGTCAGGGGATTCTTCCTTCTTCCGTCTTTTTCAGGTTCCCTTTGCTTGGTAAGCACAGCTGTGGCTGTACAACTAGTGTTTTCCGTCCTTTTCAGTTTCCCTTTGCTTGAGTAAGCACAGCTGTGGCTGTACAACTAGTGTTTTCCGTCCTTTTCAGTTTCCCTTTGCTTGAGTAAGCACAGCTGTGGCTCATCTGTTTCCTTTTATTTGGCCCATTAACTATACAGTTTATGTAATATCTTTCCCACACTCAGTATATATATACCACACTTGCAGGATGATGCTTTGAGTTTTTCTCTTTGGATCCCCTCCTGCAGGTATGCTGTCATTTTGTCATTTTATCTTTTGGCTACTATGTACCTAATATAACCTCTTTGGATCCCCTCCTGCAGTTGTGTTGAGTGTAGTCCTCACACTTTCAGGTGTTGCCCTTACAAGATTGAAGAGAGTGATCTGCAATAGTGGAAGGGAAATGTGCACGCAATTTTCGAATAAACCAAGCTCATGTTGGGATAGATCCATCCACCCACACCCAGAGCTGCAGATGCACAGGGAAATGGGTGTCCTGTGAATTTAAGTATGACAGGAAGATTTGATGAGGGTCATTGCTCTCCTTTGTTGCTTCGACCCTGATTGTACTTCCTGAGAATTCCCGATCAGCTTTGTGTGTTGGTAAGGTGAAGGAATAGCAAGAGTCATCATAGGTCACCGTAGACTATAGAGTAATCTTTCTAAACTCTTGATGAGTGACTATCTGGCCAGACCAACTCTCCCAGCTGCATCAAAGCAAAGAAAGCTGTGAATAATATCACAAGGAAAAGATGGCTGTCATGATTGTTGCTACTGTCTGTTGAAAAAAAACAGCGGTCAGATCCTCTCATGTCAACGGGTCCTTTCTGTTGACAGTAGAGGCTTTCCTCTTCGAGGGTCCTTTGAGTACTAGGGGATGTTGGCAGATGGATTGAATGTTGGGGTAGGAAGGTTCAAGCTCATTGCAAATACCAGAGAGGTACAATCTGATGGAGCAAGGGTTAATGTGATAGCAGGTATATGCGACATAGAGGGAGAGGGTATTGGGTGTTGGTTTGAATGGCAAATTATGCCACTGACAAAATTAAATGTAAGATTCTGCAGCAGAAGAATAGGAACCTCGAACTATAGTTGCCCCGAACATGTTCTTTACTTCCACATCTGAAGCACCTTCCCCTTATTTCTCACAAAAAATCATCTCTAGTCTTCCCTGTTCCTCCTCCTCCTACCTGAGTGGTGTCAATGTCCATGGCATTAGGGTCAGATCAGTGGTTACTATTGGTGGTATTGTAAGTGGGGTCATGTAGTGCGAGTTTGATTTCAATGGCCCAGGATACAGCTTCCGATAGGGTTTTGGGCTTCCCTTGAGTAATGTTAATGCTCACCGTGTGGAGCTTGATGCTGTGATTGAGTCCATTGCAGAACCTCTCCATTAGATTGGCATTGGAGAATCTGGTTCAGGATCCAACATCCTGAAATTTCTGCACAAACTGAGCTACTGTCTGCTTCCCCTGTTTCATCCCTTTTCCATCCTTCCCCTGAATCTCTTTCCTGGCTTCTGCTTCTTTATCTAAGGAGCCGAACCTAGTTTTAAATTCCTTGACAAAGTCATCTCACTTCCCATTGAAGAGGAATTCAACATCAGGGTCTGAGTATGAACAGAAAATCTGGTCTGCATAATGAGCAGCCCAGTCTGCGGCGTCTTCCACTGCATGCAAATTAAAATATTTCCACCCATGGAATATTTTAATAATGCATGTAATGTTTTGAAAATAATTTGGTTCTAAAATATTTTCAAAATATAATCTGAAAAATTAAAATATTCCACTTGTGTAATATTTTAATTTGCATGCAGTGTTCAGTCATGTATGAGAGAGCTGAGGTGATATAGTCATGTGCATTTCTGACACCTTCTTGTTTCCCAGCCCAGTTGTGGAAGAAGGCAAGGAAGTGACAGACATCACTGCCTTTTCTGGTGAAGGGAGCAGGTTTGGCATTTGCATTCTTCTTGTCCTTCTTTGCAATGTCAGCTTTGCTAATGGAGTGCATGAGGTGGGTAACCTTGTTCTGAAGAAGGAGCTGTTGTTTCACTAAGAACTTGATAAGGTGGTCTTTGGACATCTTGTCCATATCTTTGTCTTCCAGGGGAGAAGGGGGTGGTGCAGGAGGTTTCTTGGGAATGGGAACCACTTGATGGTTTGCACCATCCCAGGTAATGCTTGTGGCTTCGGTTATGGATGCTGGACTGTGTTGGACACACTGGTTTAGCACATGTCCAGAACTTGTTGTCTGCTCGAATATGTATGTGGTGACTGGTGGTCAAGTCCACTCTGTGAGGGAGGTTAAGACAGAGATTGGACATGGTAGAGGCAAGTATGGAAGATGAATAAACAGATTACAATTATGAGGTTGGTCAACCACCCTACTCATTTATAGCAAGTCTGGAATTTACGTCCAAAAGCTTGTGTAGACAAGGGATGACCTTGCACAACAGCCTATTGGACTGTTCACACCTGCCCACCTGTGAGACTCCTCTCACAGGCTAAGGTTGAAGGGCTTTGGGGCCTGTAGGGGGAGTGTATGGAAGTTACGAGGCCGACTGAAAGGAGGAATCGTCCTTACATGAAACTTTTAGCCTGAGTCCGTCACCGGTGTGGTCCAGTTTGAACTGGAAGCTTTTGACTTCCTCGGCCCGGTAACAGTTGATGGGTTCGGCCTCGTACCTGCCACGCTTGCGGTGGCCCACTCCACTTCATGGAGTGGGGTCCAAGAATACAGTGTGTACCTACACAGGTCTTTTAGACAGGCATAGTTTGGGATCTTGACCTAATGTCACATGACAATGAGAGAGCAAGACGAACTTAGCAAGTATACTAGTCTGAATAGACCAAGTTAATTAGGAGAAAGTAAAGAGAATACAAATCATACCTAGTCCAAATAGACCAAGAGGTCAAGATGAGGACTATGTTACAAGATAGACAGGTTTGAATATGGTAAGGAGCTGTAAGTAAACAGCATGTTTGCTGTGTGTTCAGGAAAGGTTCTGGTAAGATTATGGAAAGGCTATGGTCAAGTGTGATCAAATGGAAATGAAGAAAAGGTGTGGACAAGGTGTAAAAGTGTGAGGCAACAATAAGGCTGCATGCAATGCGTAGTTAAGGTTAAGGTTTGGAAGTAAGGTTTAAAGGAAATGGTAAACTGAAACATACAAGTATAAATGTCTGTAAATAAAGAAAAATGAATATCAGTAATCAGAATAAAATGTCAGTATTTAATCTTCACAACATAATCCTACTATTTGTTGCAGCTACCAAGGACATTGAAAAGGGCCTTAGTGATGATTGATAGAATAGTCATGCATCATAACCACAAGTGTCTTAGAACACAGCAAGGCAGGAAATAAAATGCCCAATAGTTACCCACTGTTACATCCATGCATCTGCTGGTTCTGACTGGATCCTCTTTTCCCTTCATATGGCAACTAACTTCGTCAAATTCGATTGGATCTGATCCGCATCCGTTTTCTATTGTATTCTCGCTTAGAATCTTGGTCCATTATCATCTTTATCTATCCTCATGTTTACTCCTCTCTCCTCATGTATGATCCTATGACCCTCCTCATGTATTCTCTCCATTGTAAAAGGGTTTTCACGCAATGATGATGTACTGAGCGTTTCCCTTTATATCATTCTTTTTGTCTTTTACCTACAATGTGTTTTATCCGGGTCTGCTTTTGGACCCTTGTATATAAGCTCTATACTTTGCAGCTGATGCTGTAATTCATTTTAAAATGTACATGTCAAAATGACCAATCGACAATTGCAAATGTAGCTGTGAGGGGTTAACCGAGGGGTAACTTAACCTAAAGGCAATTTCGGCACCTCTGGCATGGGTCTAAGCCACTCACATAAGCAAAGGCAAAGGTGGCTGTCCCGGCATACTTTAAACTCTAAATATCAATGGAACATTTGAAAATGCACACAAAATAGATAAGATTAAACATTTTCCCACACTTTTTGAATCATAAAAAATGTAAAATATGGATAAATCATGATAAATCAGAAAAATATCCCTGGTGCTTTCCGATTACTGCTAAAATAACCACATTCAAAGTATTCAAAGATTTTCTGTACTGTGGCAATGGTTATCTAATATTCCCACGCTTCTTTTGGCCGCAAATAGCTGCTGGTGGTAGCGGGCTATATCAGGCTATTTTCCCACGCTTTGCGCAACCATAAAGAATGTTTAAATTGCAAGAAACCTACAAAAATATTGTAAATAAATATGGGTAGAGAGTAATAGAGTGGGAAATATGTGTGAGAAAAGGCTGATATTATTCCCACGCATTTTTATTCTATAAAAAATGCAAATTGGAAAAAATACAGTGATTAAATATGTGTAGGGAATAGAATAGAGTGAAAAAAAGTACAGACAAGGGTGGGCAATTTTCCCACACATTTTTGCACTACTGAGAATGTTTAAACTGCAAAAAAATCGCAAAAAATACACAGAAAAATGTTGATTAAATATGCAGAGAATAGAATAGAGTGAGAAAAAGTGCAGACAAGGGTTGCCAATTTTCCTGTGCCTTGTGCATCCATGGAGAATGTTTAAATTGAAAAGAAACTCATACAAAAACACAAGAATAAATGAAAAACATACAGTGGGCAGCAACTTTTCTGGCCCCTGCTCAAACCACTAGAATTGTATAAATATATAAATTTGATCACTGCATGCAAATTACACAAGTGGAATATTTTAATTTCAATTTTTTTTGAATATTTCAGAACCAAATCATTTTCAAAATATTGCACACATTATTAAATCCCATAGTGAAATATTTGATGCAGTGTATGTAAAAAAACAAATTTTTATGTTAGAATACTGGATAAAAATGGGAAACAAAGGTGGGTTAGGGGCATTTCCTGACATCTTCTGTAAGCTACTAGAATCCAAACAACAGGATAAAGTTTGTGTGAAAATCATATATTAAGAGTAGCTCAAATTTCCTATGGTTTATAAGACCTGTGATGGGGAGGGCACTCAACAAGGACTGTAAATGTGGTCTCCAATTACCAAATAACTGTTGTGGTTGTAGAGTAAAATCCAAAATAAACTTTGGAGCTTAGGTAAGGTGGATGGGGGTATTGTTTGGTGGGAATCTTATGGCTAAAATATTTAGTGATTGATGAGATATTAAAGCAATACTGATGTAAATGCACAAAATATTTACAGCTGGCTTAGTGATCACATATGAATGTGGAAAGAAATATTTTTTGATAGAGATAACTAAAAGCCCAAATATTATCAACAGCTGGCCAGTGATTACCTATGAATGTGTTAGATTCAAGTAAGTGGGAAGGAGTATTTCAGATGGACATACCAAATCTGAGATTTATAATGTGAGTGAATGAATATTGATGCAAAATCACACAACATTATTCACAGCCTGTAATTAGATCAGAACATGTCTAGTACAGGTTTGATCATGCACTGGGGACAATACCCTGTGGTGCAGAGCCAGATGTGCTGTCAAAATGTGGGAGACACTCCATGACATAACAGCAGATGATTCTGAGATTATCTAAGGATTGTTGTTGTAAAGGCCCCAAATACTCTGTTGCACATTCCACTTTCATTCTGAAGCTGTGAAAACTGATATGGAAAAAAAACCCAAGTCTTTATGATGCTAAGGATATAAGTATTGGGTATCTATACATGCTTCAATGAGAACACCCTCTGGCTCAGCTATACATGTACATGTATGCTGTTGTTCAGAATATACTATGTGGTGGTATTAGAGCTTTGGACTATTTTAACAATCATGCTTGAATCCAGTCCAAAGTTGCATTTCTTGACACAAGCACACACACTTAATGTCCAACCTGAAACATATGAATTGTACAAAGTCTATTGTGTTTCACTCACCACACTTCTTTCAAAGCTTAACATAGACCTTCATTTCAAGGATATTTGATGACAATTTTATGATAAGACTATATAATGAATCAAGTATACCTGTATGTCAAGGAATGACTTGCTGGCAACTTCCTGATGTACATTCTAAACTGTTTGCCATGGAGTTTATTATAAAGCTTTTGTAATAATATTTTGTGCTTTTACATCAGCCAATATTGCAAAAACCAGTAGAGGTATTATATGACTTCAAGATGTCCCATCTCCAACAAAAAACACTCCTTTGCACATTTGCAGGTGATCACTAGTCAGCTGTCAATCTTTTGTGTTTCTACATCTGAGATTCCCATCCCATCTGTCCATAATATTTTTTTAACCACTAGCTCCAAAAAGTGATTTTGTCTTTAGCCACAGTAGCCATCAATATTTGGGGACCAGATCTAAAGTGCTTGTCACAGTGCCCTAGCTGTTAAGAAGTTAATAGAGCATGAGAAAATTGTCTTGCCTTAATTGAATACTCCCAAAATATTTAATTGTTATCCCTGTTTATATGTCCTGGTGGCTTAAAAGGTGTGAGAAAAAAATTCACCCTAATCTGCCCTGATTTCTCATTTTTATCAAGCATTCTAACATAAAAAGTCACGTTTTCAGAATTTATATAATATATCTGGTATGCTAAGATGTTGTTACATCCGCGCATCCGCCGGATCCGTCCGGATCCTTCATCCTTCATCCTTCATATAACGACTCTAACTTCGTCAACTTCGATCGGATCCGCTCCGCATCCGTTTTCTTTTACATCCTCGCTTAAACTCTCGGTCCGTTATCATCTTTATCTATCCTCATGTTTACTCCTCTCTCCTCATGTATGTTCCTATGACCCTCCCCATGTGTTCTCTCTATTGTAAAAGGGTTTTCACGCGATGATGATGTACTGAGCGTTTCCCTTTATATCCTTCTTATTATCTTTTACTTACAACGTGTTTATTCGGGTCCGCTTCCGGACCCTCGTATATAAGCTCTATACTTTGTAGTATGTAGCTTAAGTCTAAAATCAACTTAGCTGGTCTCTATATTCTCCTCGTCTGACTTTGTCCGACTCCTCATTCGTCGAAGTTGTAAGTTGGTTCCGTCCAACGAACAATTAGACTTCGCATCGGATCCTTCCGGATCCGTCTTGATCAGTTCGATTCTTTCGGCTTCCTTCAATACTCCTCTCCTTTCCAAGACTTCCACCCGTCGCGGATCCGCTCCGGGTCCGCTTCGCCTGGACTTAACAGTATTTTAGACTTTGACAACTTCTACGTTGAGTAGTCGACAATGTCTCAGACTCAAACTTACTACAGTCAGCAGTCCCGCACTCGTGTTCCACCTGCTGCCCCTTCTCCCATTCTCCAGAACATCTATGGCGATACTTTCGCTAATGTCAATCCTCATCGCGGTTCTTGTCGCTCTTCCGGAATTTTCTCTCTACATGCTTCGGACCTGAACATTAACTTTGGCGGTAGTGACAATCCTCCCGAAACTCCGTCCCGGACCCGTCGCACAACGGCTCCGGCAGCTCTTCCGGTCCAAGAAGAAGATGAAGAAGACGATCGAGAAGATGATCCGCCTCAACCTTCACCTAGAGGTTCTGGTGGAAATCCGCGTGAGGACTCTCCCGAACATCCTGTACCTTCAGGAGGTGACCCTGATCCTGAGGACGACCCATCTGGTCCTCCTGGCGGTGGTCCTCCTGGCGGTGGTCCTCCTGGCGGTGGTCCTCCTGGCGGTGGTCCTCCTGGCGGTGGTCCTCCTGGCGGTGGTCCTCCTGGCGGTGGTCCTCCTGGCGGTGGTCCTCCTGGCGGTGGTCCTCCTGGCGGTGGTCCTCCTGGCGGTGGTCCTCCTGGCGGTGGGCCTCCTCCCGGCCCTCCTGAAAATTGCGTTCGTACTTTCCTACCTCACTGGTCCTGCACTTGATTGGTTCGAACCGGAAATTCTCGATCCGGATCCGGCGAATCCGCCGGCCTGGAGCGTATCCTTTCAACATTTGATCAAGGAGCTTCAGGATAACTTTGGGGTCTACGATGCAGTTGGAGATGCGGAATCCAAGCTCAGTAACCTTTACATGAAGGACAGTGACCGGCTCAACAAGTATACTGTCAAGTTCAATCAGTATGCTGCTTTGGTTCATTGGGACCATGCCGCGCTTCACTACTTCTTCCGCAAAGGTCTGGCTCCGCGTCTTAAGGATGAATTGGTACATGTTGCGGAAGCGCGCACCCTCCACGAGCTCCGAAAACAGGTATCCGAATTGGACAATCGCTACTGGCAGCGTCATTTCGAACGCGCTAGAGAGCAAAAATCGCATCCTTCTTCTGACTCTAAGTCGAAGAAGTCCAACCAATCCTCTAACACTTCCTCTTCCTCCAATAACAAATCCAACTCTTCGAATTCCTCCGGCGGATCCGTCAGCGGATCCGGCTCCGGAAAACCGCAGTCCAACTCTAACTCTGGTGGTTCTAACAATTCTTCCAACAACAAGAAGCCCTACGCTGACAAGCTAGGCAAAGACGGGAAGCTTAACCAAGCTGAACGTGATCGTTGCAGGAAGAATAACCTTTGCATGTTCTGCGGAGGTAATCATAAGTTGGAGGATTGCAACAAGAGGAAGAAGGCTCAGGATGCGCGAGGACGCGCTGCATCCGCTGCAAAGGACGATGCTTCCAGTTCCGCTAAGGAACCGGAAAAATAGTCCGCAACTCTGATGCCTCGGCGCGAGATTGGAGTTGCGTTGACCAGTATCGTGCCATTACTGAGGTTACCCTCAACGCAGCCGCTCTTTCCTTACGATCGCTTACGATACCGCTTACTACGCACGTATACGGATCCGACGTACCCTTATCATTTTCTGCTTTATTGGACTCTGGTTCTTCTGATTGTTTCATTGACTTTTCTTTTGTTACCAAGTATAAAATCCCTACCATTGCAGTTTCTCCTGTAAAATTACGCCTATTAGATGGTTCCGTATCTTCCGTTATTACGAAAATTGTGTCATTACCTATCTCTTTCTCGTCCGGAGAACTCTTTACTTTTGACTTTTACGTCACTTCTTTAGATTCTACTTGCGAAGCCGTTCTCGGATACTCATTCCTTTCCCTCTACAACCCGTTGGTTGACTGGACCAAAGGAAATATTACATTCCGTGACACTAACCTCGTAGTTTCTCCACAGTCGACTCTACCTTCGGATCCGGCGTTTCTGGTCCAAGGTACCTCTCATTCGGATCCGACATCGGACCACTCTGCGACCGCTGTCGCTTCCCCATCTTCATCTACTATCAAACCTCGCAATCGTTCTCGGACCCGACACAACAAATTCCCTACCGAACCTATCTACACTTATCCTACTGTCACGCAAATGGCAGCTCAACTCGACAAGAGCCATATTGCGGTCATCGGCACAGCCGCTTTCATCTGCTGCTGTAAAGAAGCTAAACAAGACCCGTTGGTACTCATACCTCGGTCCGCATCCGAGATTACTGGAAAGTCTTCATCACTATCTTCCAATGTGCCTCCAGAACTAGCTGATTTCGCTGATGTTTTTGACGAAGGATTATCAGATCAACTTGCACCCCATAGGCCGTATGATCTCAAAATTGAACTGGAAGAAGGCAAATCGCCTCCGATCGGACGCGTCTATCCCGTTTCCGATTCGGAGCTAGGTGCCCTCCGAAAATTCATAGAGGAACACTTACGCATTGGATTTATACAACCATCTTCTTCTCCCCACGCAGCCCCTGTCCTTTTCGTCCGCAAAAAGAACGGAGATTTACGTCTCTGTGTCGACTTCCGCCGATTGAACAAGATCACCAAAAAGGATCGCTATCCTCTTCCACTCATTTCCGAACTCCTCGACACTCCTCACCGTGCAAAAATATACACCAAGCTCGATCTTCGCCACGCTTACCATCTGGTCCGCATCGCGGAAGGTGACGAATGGAAAACAGCCTTTCGGACCCGATACGGATCCTTCGAATGGAAAGTAATGCCTTTCGGATTAACTAACGCACCCGCCGCTTTTCAGCGCTTCATCAATGACATCTTTTCAGACCTATTGGACGTTACGGTAATTGTCTACTTGGATGATGTTCTAATCTTCTCAGACAATCCCAACGACCACAAGGAGCACGTCCGTGAAGTCTTCCGACGGCTCCGCGCGCATGGGCTATTTGTCAATCCGGACAAGTGCGAATTCTCTATGGACACGGTGGAGTACTTGGGCTACATTCTCTCACCTGAAGGGCTCAAAATGTCGAAGGATAAGGTCAAAACGATTTTGGAATGGCCGGTACCTCGGAAGGTCAAGGACATCCCATCCTTCCTTGGTTTCTGTAATTTTTACAGACGCTTCATTTACAACTACTCCGATATCGTCGTTCCGCTTACGCGCCTCACGCGCAAGCATATCGAATGGAAATGGACTAAGGCCTGTGATGAATCCTTTAATTATCTTCGCGAATGCTTCACTAAAGCACCTATTCTTGCTCATTGGGAGCCAGGAAAACAGATTATTGTCGAAACTGACGCATCCGATTATGCTATCGCAGCTATCCTTTCTCTCCAGTTCGACTCCGGCGAAATCCATCCGATCGCGTTCCACTCTCGGACGCTCCGCGGAGCCGAGTTGAACTACGACACCCACGATAAAGAACTTCTAGCCATCTTCGAAGCCTTCACTGTCTGGCGACATTACCTGGAAGGTTCACCCAAGCCAATCGACGTAGTGACCGACCATAAAAACCTTGAGTATTTCTCTACGACCAAAGTACTCATGCGCCGACAGGTCCGATGGTCCGAATATCTTTGCGCATTCAACCTGATCATTAGGTTCCGGCCCGGAAAGCTCGGAGCCAAACCGGACGCGCTTACTAGACGATGGGACGTCTATCCAAAAGAGGGGGATAGTGGCTACGCCATGGCTAATCCTCAGAACTATAGACCTGTGTTCACTCAAGAACAACTTTCCACTTCACTCAGAGCCACATTCCTTGAAGCACCGACACTCCGTGCCAGTATCATCATGAACATCAACAACCTTCACGCATCCATTCGCAACTCTTACGCATCCGATCTGGACGCATCCGCTGGCATCGAACTCGCTAAAGGATCTTCGGATTCGCGATGGACCATCGATGATTCTGGTTTACTTCGCCTTGACGGACGTATTTACGTTCCTAACGCTTCAGACTTACGGCTCCAGGTCTTACGTTATCATCATGATCACCCCCTTGCAGGACATTTCGGACAGAACCGAACACTCGAGATCATCCAACGCCATTATACTTGGCCTCGGATCCGAGAGTTCGTCCGAGATTATGTTCAGTCTTGCACCACTTGTGGACGTAACAAGCCTCGCCGGCACCGACCTTTCGGTTTACTCAAACCGCTACCGGTTCCGACACGTCCGTGGGATTCGATTTCCATGGATTTCATCGAACAGCTTCCTACGTCCGACGGATATACTTCTATCCTGGTGGTTATCGATCGTGCTTCGAAACAAGCAATTTTCATTCCTACCCATGACACTATTACTTCCGAACAACTTGCAGATCTCTTCGTTCTTCATGTCTTCTCTAAACACGGAATACCTTCGCATGTCACTTCCGACCGAGGATCCGAATTCGTGTCTCAATTCTTCCGAGCTCTAGGCAAAGCGTTGGAAATGGAACTTCACTTCACTTCTGGCTATCATCTGGAAGCGGACAGACAGACCGAACGAGCGAATCAGACCTTGGAACAGTACATCCGCATCTACTGCTCCTATCAACAAGACAATTGGTCTAAGCTTCTCCCTATCGCTGAGTTCGCTTACAACAATGCTCCGAACGCATCCACGGGAATCTCTCCTTTCTTTGCCAACAAAGGTTACCATCCTAACTTCAGCATCCATCCGGATTACGATCTCGCATCCGAACGGGCGCGACATTTTGTGGTCAACCTTGAAGAACTCCATACTTTCCTATGTGAAGAAATCGCACTCGCCCAGACTCGTTACAAGTTTCAAGCTGATAAACGTCGCTTGGACGCACCCGAATTTCCGATCGGATCCGAAGTTTTTCTCTCAGCCAAACACATTCGTTCCACTAGACCGACTCCCAAGTTCTCTGAAAAGTATCTTGGCCCTTTCAAAGTCATCGCCCGTCCCAGTTCACTTTCATACACCCTACAACTTCCAGACTACCTTCGCGCTGTTCATCCAGTTTTCCATGTCTCTCAACTCGAACCATTCCATCCAAGCTCGATTCCGAATCGCACATCGGATCCGCCGCCTCCGGTCGAGGTCGACGGTGAAGTTGAGTATGAGATCGCAGAAATTTTGGACTCTAAGGTTGACAGACGCAGGCGCAAGTGTCCGCTGTTGTACTATGTGCAGTGGCTTGGATACGAAGGGACCGACGAAGAATTTAGTTGGGTCTTGGCTGACGAATTGACTGCAGACGACTACATTGCCAACTTCCATGCAAAGTATCCTGACAAGCCGGGTCCGCTTTCAAAGTTCATTTAGCGGATCCGCTTCGGACAGAAGAACTTATTTTTCACTCATCTTGTTCGGATCCGCTCCGGATCCTTTTCGACTCTTACTTTTCACACTTTGAAGAAAGCGAAAAAAAAAAATAAATATTTCAAGCCCATTCAGGGCGACGTGCAAGGGTGTACAAAAAATTTATATACAAAATTTATTTTTTTGGTGCGGAGCCGAGGAGCGGACGGAGGACTTCAACTCTCCTTTTCACCCTCTTCCTCTCCGCCTTCCGCATCCGCTTCCGCCGGATCCGCGGCCCTCTTCTCCTCCTTCTCCACCTCTTCCTCTTCCACTTCCTTCGCCTCCAGGTCGAAGAACCCCTCGGGTCCGCCCTTCCGACCGTCATCCTCATCCTCCTCACTCTCACTGCTCTCCGACTCCGACGTGTCCGCTCGGAACTCCTCCAACACCTGCAGAATCCTTTTCTGCCCACTCAACACCTTCCCCAACTTTTTCTCCACCCTCTCTACCTTCACATCCAACCTCACCACCTCATTCCTCACCTCATCCAACTTGTTCCCCAACCAGTTCTCACCATCCCACAAATCCTGCCCACAGTCTTCCAATTCCTTCACCCTTCCCTTCAACTCCTCCAAGGACACGCTGACAGTTCCGAAGAAGAGATTACGGGCATAAGCCTCGTCCTCATCCTCAACGAATGCCTCTGACCGGACCCGCTTGTTCCGACCCGGACCGGCAAAGCTGCAGTGCTGCCTCGCAGCACGACACTGCTGACACGCAGCAGCGGCAGCAACCGTCTGCGCACAGCACTCAAGCCCGCGCTCTTCGCACCGCTCGCACTTCGCCTAGGAAGGAGTTAGAAGAAAATAAACATATAAAAAATAAAGACGCACCGGCGGACTTGACTCTCTCAACCTCTTCTTTCCCTTCTGCGTCTTCACCTCTACAAATGCCCTGTTCCTGGGCGCGCCCGCTCCGGATCCGGCCGCTTCCGGACGCTTCGCTCTTCTCTCCCTCTCATCCCGGTCCTGCCTCCAAGTCTCCTTCCACTTCTCCTTCCACTCCTCCAGCCTTTCGTCCATCTCCGCAACCATCTCGTCGTACTCCTGCATCTCCTTGTCCCACGTATCCTTGAGGACCGCATATGTATCCATTGCTGTAAAACAAATCATTAGTGAGGATACTAAACGCAGCTGAACAAATACTCACCGTCCAAATTTTTCTTGAGGATGCGCCTCCGCTCCGGGGCAGACGCGTTCTTCGGGATCTCCTCGTTGATTGGTTCGTCCGGTTCGGCGCCCGGATTTTTGATTTGGCGGACGAGCCGCTCACGCTTCGATGCGACTTGCTCTGCTGGGGGTTCTGGCGTAGGGGTCCGGGCCCGACGAGGAGCCGGACGCTTGCCCTTGTTGTTGCTGCTGGTAGGCGTAGAGGAAGTAGAGGACGACATTGAGGACGAGATTTTTGAAGTCCAACTTGCGAGACCGCATCCGCTTTTATAGATCTTATTTTTGGTGCACAGACCAAGACGGCTATTTGTCCTTGTTGTCTGATTGTGGACAGTCCACGGGGTGGATTACTTAATCTGGTTTGATCTAGGCTCTCGAGGGCTCGAGCCTAAGAGGGGGATACTGTTACATCCGCGCATCCGCCGGATCCGTCCAGATCCTTCATCCTTCATCCTTCATATAACGACTCTAACTTCGTCAACTTCGATCGGATCCGCTCCGCATCCGTTTTCTTTTACATCCTCGCTTAAACTCTCGGTCCGTTATCATCTTTATCTATCCTCATGTTTACTCCTCTCTCCTCATGTATGTTCCTATGACCCTCCCCATGTGTTCTCTCTATTGTAAAAGGGTTTTCACGCGATGATGATGTACTGAGCGTTTCCCTTTATATCCTTCTTATTATCTTTTACTTACAACGTGTTTATTCGGGTCCGCTTCCGGACCCTCGTATATAAGCTCTATACTTTGTAGTATGTAGCTTAAGTCTAAAATCAACTTAGCTGGTCTCTATATTCTCCTCGTCTGACTTTGTCCGACTCCTCATTCGTTGAAGTTGTAAGTTGGTTCCGTCCAACGAACAATTAGACTTCGCATCGGATCCTTCCGGATCCGTCTTGATCAGTTCGATTCTTTCGGCTTCCTTCAATACTCCTCTCCTTTCCAAGACTTCCACCCGTCGCGGATCCGCTCCGGGTCCGCTTCGCCTGGACTTAACAGATGTGAAAAAGTAGCACACTCTTGTTTCTCACTTTTCTTGCTCTATATGAATAATCTTATAATTTCTTCAGAGTTATACAATTCTGGTAGTGCAAAACGGCATGGGAAAAATGCCTGCAATCTCTGTAGATGTGGGAAAATTGGCAACCCTTGTCTGCACTTTTTCTCACTCTATTCTATTCTCTGCATATTTAATCAACATTGTTCTGTGTATTTTTTGCGATTTTTTTGCAGTTTAAACATTCTCAGTAGTGCAAAAATGTGTGGGAAAATTGCCCACCCTTGTCTGTACTTTTTTTCACTATTCTATTCCCTACACATATTTAATCACTGTATTTTTTCCAATTTGCATTTTTTATAGAATAAAAATGCGTGGGAAAAATATCAGCCTTTTCTCACACATATTTCCCACTCTATTACTCTCTACCCATATTTATTTACAATATTTTTGTAGGTTTCTTGCAATTTAAACATTCTTTATGGTTGCGCAAGGCGTGGGAAAATAGCCTGATATAGCCCGCTACCACCAGCAGCTATTTGCGGCCAAAAGAAGCGTGGGAATATTAGATAACCATTACCACAGTACAGAAAATCTTTGAATACTTTGAATGTGGTTATTTTAGCAGTAATCGGAAAGCACCAGGAATATTTTTCCGATTTATCATGATTTATCCATATTTTACATTTTTTATGATTCAAAAAGTGTGGGAAAATTTTTAATCTTATCTATTTTGTGTGCATTTTCAAATGTTCCATTTATATTTAGAGTTTAAAGTATGCCGGTGATACGCCGTCAAAAATCGCATTTTTAGATATTATTTTTGGACAGATAAAGCACATTATCTCGTGTAAAATGGGTAATAAAGGACTAGAGTGAGCCTGAACTGCTAGTTAAAGTATTAAGTATTGCAGACCATTCAGTAGTAATAATGTTAAGTATGAACAGATAGAGATTATGAGGCCGAATTTATGAGGACTCGTCCTTACTAACCTCGTTTCGCTGAGGTGGCAGTGTCACTTTCTGTTCACTATCTCCGAATGGAATGATTACCGGTTGATACCGAGACAACGGGTAAACTGGTTACCGGAAACACTTGACTTTGATCTCTTGTTCCCACGCTTCCTTCTTTATTAGGACATAACCCCGTTTGGTTATTTAACTTTTCAAAAACTTGGCACTTACGGTTTACAAGGTTACAGGCCTCGTACATGCCATGCACAAGCGATGGCCCACTTCTTTATCTAGCTTATCCTGAATACTATGACAGATGTACTACCGAACGAAACAGTTTATAGTAGCAGATCCACCCTATCGAAGTTACTAAGATGACTTCAAATTCCTACTTAAAACTAGTTGTGTACTTGTTATGACTCAAGGGATTTACCGACTCGGTAATTGAAGACTAAAGACCGGTAGTAGAAGTCTTGTGATAAATGCATTAGAAGGGTAAAGATCAAAATGGAATAGATCTACTGAAACAGTGATCAGACAAAGCGTTCTAAGATCAGTATGATCGCCAAGTACACTAGGGAAATGTATAGACTACTATCTAAAGTACTGTTCGGTAGTCCACCGAATACTACTAAAAAGAAAGAGAGTATAATAACAATCAGAGTACTGAGGATAACACCTTGGACCAATACTAAAGAGAGAACTCTACCGAGACCGGTAAGAATGGCATTCAGTAGAACGGGATACAATCAGTTTTAGGAGTGAAACTATAGATCAAATGCTATCGATCTACAAAGTATCATCGGGTATACTAATCCATTGATTAGAACTGCACTACCGAAGAGAGAATACTATCAAAGGAATAGTTAACCAAGGACTTTCGGTAGCACCACAATAATAAAACAGAAAGTAAAAGTATTATAGTCCAGGAGTACCGAACGTAGCTGGATAATGGGAATCCGACTAATCGCTCTACCAAGACTATCAGGAGTGACAACCACAGTGTAGTGGAGCATTATGATCGCCCGCTACCGAGTTGAAAATGTTGAAACCAGGGGAAGTAAAAAGCTGTAGGAATCTACATTTTCCTACAAAATCTATACAATAAAATGAGCAAGAAAGGAGAAGATATACTTATAAGGAATGATTGGACTCGATACACCTACTGAACGATAATTTTGTATTAT
The DNA here is from genome assembly GCA_037954225.1 of Stygiomarasmius scandens. Lineage (NCBI taxonomy): Eukaryota > Fungi > Basidiomycota > Agaricomycetes > Agaricales > Campanellaceae > Stygiomarasmius > Stygiomarasmius scandens. The sequence goes on from JBANRG010000063.1 coordinate 46,011, forward strand.
TATAATAGTATTTTAGCGGACATTCAAATATATTGTAGAATAGGTATAAAAGTAGGTAGGTTGTACAGTAGAAAAGTAGTGACACATTGTACGGTACACTAGCGAGCGTCTGGAGCTTATAGCTTTGGACCATTGTGAATATAACCTACTAGTGTAAGCTCTAAACCTATAAATAAGTGAACCAAAGGTTGATCACCTCTAAAGTCAAAATATACTGTGAATCTATGCTGTTGTTACTGTTGAATCTAAACTGTCTGTCTGTCTGAATATTGGACTACTGCTGAAATCTGATCTGACTGAACATCTGCATTGAATCTGAAGTACTGTTTTGATAGAAAGTGATTGAACTTGATTTGTTTACTGTGTCTGAATATACTTTCTGTTATAAAACCCAAAAGTCTTACAAAGTGTGTTAAACCAAAAGTGTACTTTTTCCTAAGAACATTGTATCTGTTCACGAGCACCTCAAACAATTAAGAGTGTTTTGTTTGTTTTGGTGGGGTTCTTTCCACTAAAATAACGACTCATCACCGTCCTTCCAACATGAGCTCCCTTTGCACAGTCTCTGAGGAATATCTCTCCATATCTGCTCAGCCTCCGAATACTCTAGCTAATTTCATCCCAACGAATGAAGAACTTCGAGCAAAATTCCTTATTTGCGGGATGATAGATCCTGTCTATCACGAGTCTCTCGGCATCTACATAATGACCACCAAGTATCCATTCTGTCCAGTGGGCAGTATGTTATTCACTGCGACATGTGTGATGTATCGAGACACTGCAAATGGTTCACCATTGTTGAGATGTTAGAGTTGCAGCATGCATTTCGAATTTGGACTCATTACACCGAGGAACAATACCGACATGAGAAGGCAGAGAAGAGGGCAGCTGAACTGGATTTTTTTATTGTGAACTTTAATGAGGAAGGTGAGTAACTCGTTATAACAGGTTGTAAGACAAATCTCACATTACTTCCAGATCCATTAAACAGTCCCGACCCGATGTCCTTGGAATTACCAATGTCATGGGTTCTCAGAAAGCAAGGCAGTCGTTCTTGTCCCATTCTTGTAGACTAGGGACTGACATCAGGTGTAGTAGTTGCGTTCGTAGCAAAGTTAAGGCAGTCCCACATGTTGTAGTTACTGTTTGTACACCAAAAAACAGATTTCGTGTTATAAATGTCAAGGCATCTGTGTTTCAAACGGAGAATAATCCCTATGAGATGAGATAATTATATTAGCATCACTGTCACGTTTACTTTGTTGATCTAAATGCGACTCACCCGACACCACACAGCATGTCTTTTTCCTCCACCGACGATTACCTTGCCAAAATGACTGTCAAGGAGATCTTGAGTTGCGCCGACCTTCCAACATCCTCCATGGACAACCTTCATCCTCTGCCAATGCTCCCTGTATCCTATTTCACAAGAACACTCGTTGTGTTGCCAAAATCCATATCTTTGCAAGGACTGCCCCGAAGCTCGCAGAGGTGGTTTTCGAATTCGTCAATCATGTAGGACCCGCTCACAAAGGACACAAAATGGCCTTCGCTTTGTGTGATGATGAGCATGAGGGGAATGTGACGCTGAACTGTTCTTGCGGTCTCTACAAAGACTTCGGTTCTATGACCTACTTCGAGGACATAGACTTCCTGCTTGCCATTTCAGCTTGGGATAGAGAAGTGGTAGTCCTGAAGGCACACTTGAAACATGAGTAACAATGATAGATACTGTGTCGCATTCTCTGACCTTGGTTTCTGTTTGTCCCGGCAGGTTTGGAATGAAGCACCAAACTCAGTGAGGGGTTTCACAAGGCCATTCGAGAACTCACAGAACTTGAAAAAAGTACGTGTCAATACTCTAATTGATAGTCCTTGCTCCTAATGTACATACCTTTATGTTTTGACAGAGAGCAATGTCGACAAGTAGAGTCGTTCTCTGCACTAGTTTAACGTCATTGCAGATGAGAAATATCGCTGTCTTTCTTGTAGGAAACAATATATGATCATGCAGTTAGATTGTGCAAATTAAGGGTAATAAATGTTACAGAGTATGATAACAAAAGTATATACGGTGCAAAGCAAAGACAGCAACTACTGAATACACAAGTTTCTTTACAAGATACTAATGAATACAAATCATATGCAGGTAGAAATACACTAACACTGTCTCTTTTGGCTGGCTATGGTCCTGAGTGACTTAATCAACTCCGCCCACTTCTCTTTGTTAGGGTCATTGGGCACCACTGCACAGTCTTCACTCCATACTACGATATGTTTGTCTTTACAGTCTTCCTCAGGTTCTCCCCATGGCTCGAAGACAGTAGTTGTAATCAGCCGCTCAGGTTCTCCTTTTTTCGCTTGGAAGTAGATTTGCTGAACGTGTTTTCCTGTATGCTCCCCTCACACCACAAGCAGCAGTTTCATGTTATACTGGGCCTTGATGGGGTGAGCAGGGTCTGCTGGGAGCAGAATTTCTTGGGGTAGCGCTCTCCAGTGTTCACAGCTGTTCAGTGTACAAGACATGAAGCCAAGAGTGGAGTTGGGTGTGGCAGTGACCTCTTTCTCACTCTTGGCCAACGGGTCTAATGGTTTATAGAAGGCAAGGAATGCTTTCCTGTCGAGACGAGAGTCAACAGACCAATGAAACAGGTCAGCACCTAAAAGCACAGGGCCCATGGGGGTATTTGTGTGAGAGGGGGGAGGTATAGGCTGGAAACGAGGAGGAGGAGGTCTACTAGGGGCTGAGACTGATACTGCACGAACGATTTGGTGTGGGCGCCAATAACGTTGGTCATGATTACTCAACAGATAGTGAGTATGAAGAGGCAGACCAGTACTAATGGAATTGTATCAGAATCGTTCAAGACAGATTGAAGATTAACCAGTCAACTTACCCAGGATCCCGAATCCAGCTGTAATCAACCCAATGACACGGATTAGCCCCGTGTTCAGCAGAGATATAGTCGTACTCGATGATGAGTCACTATTTTAGTGGAAAGAACCCCACCAAAACAAACAAAACACTCTTAATTGTTTGAGGTGCTTGTGAACAGATACAATGTTCTTAGGAAAAAGTACACTTTTGGTTTAACACACTTTGTAAGACTTTTGGGTTTTATAACAGAAGGTATATTCACAGACACAGTAAACCAATCAAGTTCAATCACTTTCTACCAAAACAGTACTTCAGATTCAATGCAGATGTTCAGTCAGATCAGATTTCAGCAGTAGTCCAGTATTCAGACAGACAGACAGTTCAGATTCAACAATAACAGCAGTATAGATTCACAGTATATTTTGACTTTAGAGGTGATCAACCTTTGGTTCGCTTATTTTTAGGTTTAGAGCTTACACTAGTAGGTTATATTCACGATGGTCCAAAGCTATAAGCTCCAGGCGCTCGCTAGTGTACCGTACAATGCGTCACTGCCTTTCTACCGTACAACCTACCTACTTTTATACCTATTCTACAATATATTTGAATGTCCGCTAAAATACTATTATAATAATACAAAATTATCGTTCGGTAGGTGTATCGAGTCCAATCATTCCTTATAAGTATATTTTCTCCTTTTTTACTCATTTTACCGTATAGATTTTGTAGGAAAATGTAGATCCCTACAGCTTTTTACTTCCCCTGGTTTCATCATTTTCAACTCGGTAGCGGGCGATCGTAATGCTCCACTACACTGCGGTTGTCACTCCTGATAGTCTCGGTAGAGCGATTGGTCGGATTCCCATTATCCAGCTACGTTCGGTACCCCCAGACTATAATACTTTTACTTTCTCTTTTATTATTGTGGCGCTACTGAAAGTCCTTGGTTAACTATTCTTTTGATAGTATTCTCGCTTCGGTAGAGCAGTTCTAATCAACGGATTAGTATACCCGATGATACGTTGTAGATCGATAGTATTTGATCTATAGTTTCATTCCTAAAACCGATTGTATCCCGTTCTACCGAATGCCATTCTTACCGGTCTCGGTAGAGTTTCTCTCTTTAGTATTGGTCCAAGGTATTATCCTCGGTACTCTGATTGTTATTATTCTCTCTCTTTTTGTAGTATTCGGTGGACTACTGAACAGTACTTTAGATAGTAGTCTATTCATTTCCATAGTATACTTGACGATCGTACTGATCTTAGAACGCTTTGTCTGATCACTGTTTCGGTAGATCTATTCCATTTCGATCTTTACCCTCCTGATGCATTTATCACAAGATTGCTACTACCGGTCTTTAGTCTTCAATTACCGAGTCGGTAAATCCCTTGAGTCGTACAAGTACACAACTAGTTTAAGTAGGAATTTGAAGTTAACTTAGTAACTTCGATAGGGTGGATTTGCTACTATAAACTGTTTCGTTCGGTAGTACATCTGTCATAGTATTCAGGATAAGTTAGATCTCTATCCGTTCATACTTAACATTATTACTACCGAATGGTCTGCAATACTTAATACTTTAACTAGCAGTTCGGGCTCACTCTAGTCCTTTATTACCCATTTTACACGAGATAATGTGCTTTATCCATTCAAAAATAGTATCTAAAATACGATTTTTGACGGCGTATCATCGACAAGAACACACATCCCAGATTTATATCGGTGAAACAATTCCACACTTCTAACATATCCTTGGTTCTTGATAGGGCCCTTGATTACCATGATGAATTTGCCAAGCCAAGGTTCAGGTGGTCGCTGTTGACGCAACAGATATTCCTGAGCGTCTAGAACACGACCACCTTCATATGCTGGTTGAATCACGGTGGGAGTGTAAACAGTACTCCAAGACACCTGCCGAAATCCTTGTTGATGTGGAAGAAGAGGAAATGCTTCACAGAGTGGTTTCCACGAGCTATTCACTAGGTTAGCTGAAGAAGATACACTAAATATCAGGGACTGACCATGTCTCAACGACATCATCATGGCGAAGGCATACTACATGCTCCCGACCCCAAAGTCTCACATCAATCATTGTACAGCCGTTAATGGCCGGAGAAACGTCAGCCATGATTCCGGCATGACCTTGGTGTTGGCCCCGAATGACTGTAATATGCTGGTTGAGCCAGGGGATAGTGACATCGTTCCTAGCCTGTACGATGCGGCAAGAATTGATGTCGATAGTGAAAGGCTACAATCAATTAGAAAGAGAGAGCTGAATCATGCATTTGGAATACTTACTTCCTTTGATGTCGATGTCACCTCAACCACTGAGATCTGCTGGCCCCAATTGCTGACGACAAAACCATATCATCCTTTGGAATCTCCTGCTACAGCCTCTACATGATCTCCTATCGAGATTTTCTTCCTCAAATTAAGCTGGTTGACCCATATATCAGTCTCTTCTATGTCTTTCTTCTTCAAGTTCTTAACACCGTAAGCCTCCAGGGTATACTCTTCAGGAATGTCATCGTCGTAGTCTTCGAGGTGAACTAGACCGCGGTCGCTCTCGATCTGCTCAATTCTACCGCTCTTTCGATAGGTAGTCTGAGGTATTGAGAGATCTAGCTCTTGCCGTTCCATCAAAGGAGCACTTCTGATCACTTCGACAAACTCGTTCTGAAAGAATACCCAGTTATCAGGAATAGGCAGGTGAACAGATTGTAATAATGGATGTTGACTAGATCAGAAAAGACATCGAGTTATTATGTCCACACGAACATCAACGTCAGTGACCGATGAGTAAGGAAGGTGCGATAAGAGAAGATCATATTGGAATTCATGTCCGTCCATGTGATATGTGTCTGGCGCAAGCTGAACAAACTGGCCTTTACCCTCGCCCTCAGGCCATTCCATCTTTGAAAATAGACGCTGGAGTTTGGGGGCTTGTTCAACCCACTTGCGTTTTCCGAGGGCTTGTTTAGGGGTATCTATCTCGCAATCCTGACCACCAAGATGATCTACTGTGTTTTTGGAGCTAACAAGAGAATGACTGGAATCTTTAGGTGACAGTGACAGCTCTCCGTTGTTTTCGGCATGAACAAAGAGATGATTACAATGGGGAGGAGACGAAGGATGAGGAAAATGTTCTTTTTCAAGCCGTGGAACAAGTAGAACTGCAAGTCGTTGATGGGCAGTGGAAACTTCCCAATGAATCACAAGCCCAACATCATTCTTGTAGCGACCTTGTGTTACTTTCACCCAAGTAAAGGGGTCGATTGAAGGAGTGGATAGGCTAAGCAAGTCTCCAACTTCTGGTGTTGGTATTGATTGCAGCCACACTTTCTGATGATATAAATCGCTTGATCGTTCAAGCTGTACCTTCCCAACCCTCAAAACGGCCGGGTGTTGATGCAGGAATTCGATAATAGGCGTGTTCTGAGGGTTTTCACCAAGATAAGCTTCTAGATACACTGCTCCAGTGACATTCGGGATGCAGAAAGCAGAGAACAAGTGATATATGTTGGTATTACGCAAGAATGTAGGTGTGGAGGTCTGAGTAAGATTGGGCGTTTTGTTATCTAATGCAGAAAATGGAGTTGGTTGTCGAGGAGGAACTGATTGGAGATTCGCCAGGACCAAATCGTTTTTCATAGCATATAATGCTTGCAAAGCGACATCAATACTTGTACTGGGCTCTACCATCATTTTTCCAATGGCTATTGACCAAGGCTGCAGGAGAGTATCGACTTTGAGTATTTTCTGTAACTCAGCCTCAGCTTCTGGCATAGTGGCCGAGTCTGACTGAGCAAACAGAAGCAGGTACTGAAAAGCTTGTTCGGGAAGAGAGTCTGTAACTGAATCTGAATCTGAGCCTTGAGACTGATGAAAGCACTTGGATTTCCGGGCAACGGCCTGGTCAACCAATACCCTAAATGATTCCAGAAGATGATCAACTTCAAGTACCGACTTCAAAGCATTTAACAAATCCTCCACATTCCCATCGGGGTTTGAAGCGAAAAGGTCTATGCAGCACTGAGCTGTCAACTGATTGGAAGGGAGGAAGTTGTTCATGATATCGAAAACAACTTGTGTTTCTTTGCCAGGCTTTTCGAACATCAACCGTGGTGAACACCATAAGAGCAGATCATACACTTACATTGCATTTGATTTTCCAGAATAACTGTTTCCTTTGGACATAAGGACCGCATTTGTGAGAAGATCCCTATGCAGCGTCAACTTGTTGAGAAGATCGTCGCCTGCGGGCACAGTAATGGGAGCCTTGGCTTGGAAATTACGAGGGTCGTACTGTCTCTCCAAGTCGTCCAGGAAGTCTGCTCCAGTCAGTCTCGAGTCACCCTCTGGTGCATCTTCATCCTCCCATGCGACTGGTCAAAATATACACCAAATCTGTAAGCAGTCCCTTAAGAAGTAGTAGCATACACACCTCCACCTCCATCATGATCTCCGGCTCTCGACGACCCTTCCTCCTCATCATCACCACCTGGAATGGACTCTCTGTCATTGACAACGTTCGGCATCCGCTCCTTGTCGTCGCTGCTGTCATACGCTTGGAGGTCAAGGAACGGGTTTCTGAACACCATTGTGTACACCACCTGGAAGGGCAATGATCAGCTCTCATTTCTTCTGTAGCATCGCAGAAGACATAATTTTATTTATATTTTTCTTTTTAGCCCTTGAGGCTTTGTTCTTACTGTTCGTTCTTAGAACACTCATATTATGAATATATATAGTATACTACTTAAGACTACACTAAACGGTACATATATACTCACCAGGGCAGGCGTTGTTGACGAAGCAGGCTGAGGGGTGAGAGCAAGATCAGAAAACTCAGCATCTGTGTCTGTCACAAAGAGCGACACTAGATAAGTAGACACAGTAGGGCAGTAATCAGGAGAGCTTCAAGAATCTAGTCTGAGATTGACAGGTTATATTGAGGCAGGAAAGCAAGTACAAGGATACACACCTAGTCTGAGATTGACAGGAGGTCAAGCTAAGGACTAGGTTTACAGGACACAAGGTTTAAATACTGTTGACTATCAATAGAGGAAGGAGGCAGCGTAAGGCAGTGTGAAGCAGTGAGAATACCTAAGGAGTCATAGGGCAGTAACGAGGCAGTGATAGGGTAAATGAAACAATGAGGCTGCAGTGAGGCAGGGAGAAGGCAATGATGGAAGAGAAGAAGACATCAACAATAGATACAGGTCACAGCGTGTTTCAGGAAAGGTTATGGAAAGGTTATGGAAAGATTATGGAAAGATTATGGAAAGATAAAGAACTGGAATAGTAGTATGACAGAATGGAAGTAGGACATACAGTTAACATGAAGTGATCCCTTGGATCGATTGTCTGTGATGAAGGTAATGGCTTCAGAGTAAAACAGTAGTAAACAAGAAAAGAAATGAAAATAATACGAGTTCGTGACATTACCCCCCTCCTAAGATTCATCGTCCTCGATGATTAAGGAACACTGGGAGCATCTGGATGATTCTTGTGGAACCTAGTGATTATTCATTTTGCATTTTGTAGGTTGGCAAAGGGTTCCCAAGAGTTATGTGCTGCATCATACCCTTTCCACTTCACCAGATATTCCAAGTGTCTCCACCTTACCCTGCTGTCTAACACCTCTTCCACCTCATACTCAGGTTCATCATCCTCCTCCAGTTCCACTGGTCCTGGTCCATCCGGTCGTTCTCCATTAACATTGTTCCCTTTCCATGGATAGAGTTTACTGGCATGAAAAACAGGGTGAATGCGTGATAAGGAGAGAGGAAGATCCAATTTATAATTAACCCGCCCAATTTTCTGAACTATTTCAAAAGGGCCCAGCTGTCTGTCTCCCAGTTTTTCACTTGACAACTTTAGATCCAAGTCCTCACCACTCAACCACACTAGGTCCCCCACATTATACTTCGGAGTTGTACCCCCTGATCCCTCCTCCATGTGCCTTTTTGCCAGGTGTAGTGCTGCTCCCGCATCTTTTCAAACCTCCTTTAAAACTTCTAACCTTTCCTCCACACTCTGGTTCCCTGTCCTCCTTCCGACTGGAATGTTGAAGTGTGGGAGGTAGCCATATTCAACTTCAAAAGGGGCCAGTCCATGTGCTGAGTGTGTTCTGGAGTTAATGACAAACTCAGCCATTGGTAGGTGTTCAGCCCAGTCATCTTGGCGTCTTCCTACAAACAGGCGAAGGAACTTTTCCACCTCTTGGTTAGCTCGTTCTGTTTGTCCATTTGCCTGTGGGTGGTATCCTGATGTAAGCGAGGATTTGATCCCCAGCCGCTTGAGAAGCAGTTGCATGAGCACCGCTGCAAATTGAGGTCCTTGATCTGATACAAATTGGAGGGGTAACCCGTGTAGTCGGAAAATCTCCCTATAATACAGGTCTGCCATCTCCTCTGCCATAATGGTAGTTGTACAGGATAGTGCGTGAATTTGTTTCCCATAATGATCAACACATACCAGGATAGCATCGTAACCGTTAGATTCTGGTAATTGTGTGATCAGGTCGACTCCCACTGTCTCCCATGGGCCTTCCGGTACTTCCAATGGCTGTAATGCTGTTTTTGGGTGTCATTGGAGTTTCTTTCGTGTGCAGGTGTCACATCCCTCCACATATTTTTCTACAAAAGATCGCATGGTAGGCCACCAATAATAAGAACTGACCAGATTATATGTAGCATGTTTCCCTCCATGCCCAGCTGTCTTCTCATCATGGCACTGCATCAAGACCTTCTTCCTAAGGTCTTGATTTGGCGGCACATAAACTTTGCCCCTTCAGTAAATCAGCCCCTCGTCCTCTTCCCATTCAGTGATCCCATTTGCCAACCTCTTCAAACCTCCTTTCTTCAGCTCTTTTAGTCCTTCTATCACTTCTGCTTCTCGCTGGGACTCCCTTCGAATTTCCAGTTCCAATGGATTGCTGAGGGTGGCTGTGGCTATGGTGGCAAAGTGTTCGGGATTCAAGACTGTTTGTTTCCGGTTGTCTTCTTGATCAGATCGTTGATGGTGTGGCATTTGTGATAAAAGATCAGCTATAATGTGTCGTTTGCCAGGTCTGTGCACCAGTTTAAAATGAAAGTTTGATAACTGTAGAGCCCATCGGGCTTGTCTTCGGCTCAAGTCTTGGGCAGTTCTCCAGTAGCGCAGGTTGTCATGATCTGTTACAATGTCAAAGGGGTCTGGTAATCCTTCTAAGTAGTGTCTCCAGTCTTGGAGGGCCTCTACAATTGCCAACATCTCTCTGTCATGGATTTCATAATTACGTTGATTCTCATCCATTGAAGAAGATCGGTATGCAATAGGATGCCATTCACCATCTTCCAACTTCTGTGATAGCACTCCTCCCATTGCATATCCTGAGGCATCCACCTCGGTCTGAGTGGGACGATCTGGTTTCCAAAGAGTCAGGATAGGTTCTGCTAGAAAACGATGTCGAAGCTGGTCAAAGGCTCGCTGTTGAGCCTTTTTCCATTCAAATGGTACTCCCTTTTTTGTTAAGTCATTCAGGGGCCTTGCTATCTGTGAGAAACTTTTAATGAAGCGACAATAGAAGTTGGCAAATCCCAGAAATCCTCGGACTTCTCGTAAATTGGTGGGAGTTGGCCAATCTTTTACTGCTGCCACCTTGGCTGGATCCATTTTCACCTGCCCGTTCCCAATGATCATCCCCAGGTATTCAATCTCTTCCTTCTCAAATTCACATTTCTCTGGTCGCAGGTACAGGTCATACTCCTTTAGCCTTTGCAACACTTCTCGAACTATCCTCTGGTGTTCTTCCAAGCCTTTGGTGAAGATAAGAATGTCGTCCAAATAAACTGACACCTTTCCTTCTGCAATCAGATCAGCGAAGATGGTATCCATCAGAGATTGAAATGTGGCAGGTGAATTGGTTAGGCCAAAGAACATGACATTTGGTTCAAAAAGTCCTCGGTTCGTGGCAAAAGCGGCTTTCCACTCGTCCCCTTTCCAGATTCGTACATTGTTATACCCCCATCGAACATCAAATTTAGTGAAGATCCTGGCTTCCTGGAGTTTTCCGATGATGTCCTGTACGAGTGGCAAGGGGTATCTGTTGCAAATGGTGAACTCATTCAGTTTCCGATAGTCCTGCACAAAGTGTAGTTTCCCATCTTTCTTTTTAATAAAGAAAACTGGGGAAGCGATAGGAGACTTGGAGGGTTGGATGTACCCTTTGCAGAGGTTCTCTTCCAGGAAGCATTCCAGTTCTTGTTGTTCGTTTAGAGACATTGGGTAAACCTTGGTGCGAATGGTAGCTGGGGCGTTAGGTGTTAATTCTATTGCATGATCCCAGGGTTGTCGGTTTGGAAGCCGCTCTGACTCCTCCTCTGAAAATACCTTTTTGAAGTCTCGGTATTCTGCTGGTACTGTCTGTTCAAAGCTCTTCTTCTCCTTCTTCCCGTGTTCTTTCTCTGCAATTTGTTGGGAATAAGTGTATCCGGTGGCACACCATACCTCATCCTCTAGTTCTTCCACAATCCCTTCCCTTTTCCAGTGTCTTCTGAGCTTTCGGTTGGCATTAAACCTTATTGGGGCAGTTTGTTCTAGACCTTCCTCTTCTTCTAGCTTCGCCTCATTTACCTGCTCGACCCTTGGTTCCGGAATCTGCAACCGACCTATGTTCCAATCAATCATGGGGTTGAGCTTCTTTAACCAGGGTAATCCCAGGATTATACCCTCTGATCTGATGTTTGTGATGAGAAAATCTGTCCATTCCGCATATCCATCCACCTGTAGCTTTACTCGGGCACACTTCTCAATTTTCCCTGCTCGATTTTCTGTCCCGTCAATGTTCTGCACTTTAATTGCTTTCTTCAGGGAGAAGGTAGGGATGCTGTTTTCCTTTGCAAATCCTAGATTCATAAAAAGAGCAGTTGCTCCACTGTCTATCATTGCTGCAGTTTTGATTTCATCCGAATTTCTTCCTTGTATTGTGATTGGCACATGAAAGTGGGCATCATCAGCTTTTATTGTATAAATAGTACTGAGGTTACATGTGGTAATGGAGTCGTACAAGGAAGAGAACACGTGTTTATTGAAATCGTTTGTAGTGGTCGACGTCGGGGCTGCAGCTTTCCTCGGCGTCTTCTTTAAAAATCCTCCTGTTTCTGGAGGATTGCAGCTAGGATCTTGTTTTGTTCAGCCATAGCATTGCGGAATCCTTGGAGTTCATCAGAGAGATTGGGAGTGGAACTGGCAGCGATGCTAGGGGACGGGGTAGTATTCGAGGCTGGGGTTTCATCATCAAATAGAGAGAAGGGGGTATTAGCTGCTACTCGTTGAGCTGTCCCTCCGCCTCCTCCTCTTCTAGCCCGATTGCCTCTCCCCCGTTCTACCCCTAGGAATTTATCTTGACAAACCCTCTCTACATGTCCCGTTCTGGCACAGTAACGGCATTTCTCAGTTTTCCAACTACAGGTGCTTTTGATATGGTCATCCGATCCACATCCAAAGCATCATCCCTTCATCTTCTGCAGGAAGTTGTCTCGAGTTTTGCTGTTACCTCCAGTCCGAGTGGCGTCTATGTCCATGGCATTTGGATCAGAGGATCTAAAATTTGGGGTAGTATTGAAGGTGGGATTGTGAAGAGCCAATTCAATGGTACAGGCACAGTTGACTGCTTCCGCTAAGCTCTTGGCCTTTCCTTGTCCCAACTCAATGGAAATCATATGGAGTCGGATACCACCATTGAGCCCATTGCAAAACCTTTCCATCAAATCTGCATCAGAAAAACTGGTTCTTGTTGAAAAATCACGCTTTTACATATACTTCATGTGATTAATGTACTTTCATGTGTTTAGTTACTTCTGATAGAACTTCTGATGTATATACGAATATCCTAGATACTATCAGCTTCTTTGCTCTGGTACATACTCTGGATAGTCTTACTCATCGTAGAATATCACATGTAGTTGTACTTCTAGTGTAGTATAAATACTGTCCTGTTTCTGCTAGACAGACAGACACAATCCAAGTCTTTTATCACTCGCTCCTCTTAAGCTCTCTACAAACACTCTAGCTTTCTATAAGCTCTTTTATCTCTCAATACACTCAAGTGAGTATAGACATCTCTCTCTGCGCATATTGTATTGCTGTTACAATAGGTTATGGGCCCCGATGGCCTTGATGCTGGTCGCCATAACCTAGTTCAACTTTATTTGATGGGTTTGATCATGGGATATAGATCTAGTGCCTCGGTTTGGTAATTTATATAGGTAGATCTATATAGTTTTATGTACATCTTTTTCCATTCTCTTTCAAAAGTCCACATAAATCAGTGGATTGATGATCTCGGGTATCATTAGGAACCTGGGGTTGCTTGGTTAGGGTTCGTTCATAATCACACTTGGGAAGCTCTTCTTTATTGAAGGTTTCTTTGTAATCCTTTAGGATTGCATGTTTCCGTCTGGCCTCTTCTGCATAAATGCCTGCTCCTCAAGAGGCAGGGAGGGTGAATAGCCCCAGAAAACCAGGGATACACAACGTTGATTTGCGATTGCCTAGAAAAACAGTAGTTAGATAGTATTCCCCCATGCACCGCTTAAGAGAACCCTTTTACACTTAGTAAAAGTGGCAGTGCTGTTTCGGTTAAAGCTATAGGAACCTGGATGGAGTCGCTGTAAATCCACTTGCTGGCGGAGCTCTGCTGAGCCTTAATTGGCGCATCTCTTTGGGTCCAGATCGATGGTTGCGTAAATCTCTGCTTGGGGAAGGGTTTTTTAGCAAACTCAATAGAGATTGCTCGCAGATACATTCTGTTATAGCTGGAATCCGTTACGTGCACACCACAATGAAAAGCTTTCTATTGGTGTATGGTTGATTCACGCAACTGTCTAGTTACTACTGCCTAGTCTGGGGCGTTTGCCCAGATAGGAGATGGAAAAATGATGGAAACTATATATGATCACCTAATATACTGTGGTTGTTCGACCAACATCTTGTCATCTTGTCTATAATCTGTTGTGCACAGTTGCTGACTAGTGCCTTTCACAGATTACAATGTCTGACAAAGTTATCAAGAAGGTTCCCGTTCTCAACGGTGCCAATTACGCTGAATGGTCCAGTGCCATGGCTTCGGTTCTGCAATCCGAAGAAGTGTGGATGTATGTCAAGAACTTGATCCCACGTCCTCCCAGTACGATTACCACTTATTCTACTACTGATACTGGTGGAACTCAAGAAACTACTACTCCAGGTGATACGAATGAAATTCGTAAATGGGATATCCAAGATGAAAAAGCCATTGGCTTTATCTCTTTACAAATGCCTAGTGACGTTCGTCACAACTTATTGAATTTTACAGAAGATGAACTCAATAAAAACGACACGGGCAAAGCCAAAACTACGTTCACATCATTTATGCTGTGGGAAACTAAATATGGCACGGCCCGTATTCCGGTCAAAGCCGGTTGGTACAGAGATTTCATTCGATGGCATCTAGATATTTCCCAGGATCCGGCTAATCAGATGGAAACCCTACGTTACTATATTGGTCGCTTAAACGGTAATGGATGCGAATTTGACGATGAGTTCCAAGCTTATCACCTTTTGGAGTTACTTCCAAAAAGCTATGCGAACCTTCGTACAACTCTGCTAGGATCTGTCCCTGAAGGGGAAAAAATAAAGTTTGATAAATGTGCTCAAGCAATTTGCGACGAGTACAAACAAAGACAGGGGGCAAAGGAAATTCAGGAGATTCAAGAAGAATCTTCTTTACTTTCTAGAATGTCTGGTGAGCGCCCAAAATATAATGGAGCGCCCAAATGGTCTAATCAAACTTCAGATGGTCCCTCCAATACCAAAAAGGGCAAAAAACGCAATGCCCCGGCGCAATCCGAAACTACGAAATCTAATAAAAAGACCAAAAAACAACGTCGTGGTGGAATGAACAAACGGTTAGACAAAAAAGGAAAAGGAAAAGCAACTGCTCAAGTTGCTGATTCGGATTCGGATACTGAAATGGGAGAGCCGGCCTTTATGGCCGATGTCGATAATGAAATTGACGAGATCCCCAATTCAAATAACCGTGAGTTTCCTCAACAATCTTATTTTGACGATTCTGATTGGGAATCCGATTATTCTAACTCACATCCGGACCGGTTATTCAATACTTCCACTAATCAATACGTTTCTGATTCGGATCCGGAATCTGATCTTGATTCTGACACCATTACGGCTTCTTCTGATTCTGGAACACATTCATCGATGCCGCCTTTGGTGCCACCTCGTAATTCTATCGAATTTGATGAAAATGGGTATTCTATTCGTGATGACGAATCGGTTACAAATGGTATTGATAACGTCTTTCATTCCATGTGGTTATCATCTTCGGAACCTCGAAATGATGGTTGGGGTGATATTACTGGCGATTGGTCTCATGATCCCTATGTTATGCCTAATGATCCTGAAAATCTTTTCTTCGGTAATCAAATCACTGATAATGATTGGACAAATGGTACAATCACATATGCATTTGGATCTGGACAACATGATCCTGATGAATATGTATCATATGATCCTTGTGGCATTTACCTTGGACGTCAATTTGATCCTGAGGACAATTCATACCAATTCATTTATATGGGACCGACTGAATATGTTGAACGCATTCATGGGAACTGGAATCATGTACATCATGATTGGGCACAACATAATCGCATTTGTTATGTCAACACCCCATGTGGTGATGAATGTACAAATGACATTGTCCCTGCTATACTTACCGCTCCCGTTGTTCGCAATTTGGTTCATCGATCAACGTTACTCTATATGGATCGGGTATTTGTCAACTTGGAAAATAATATCTTTATGGATCATCGTGGCACTTTACTTGGTCGTCGGTATAACCCTGACACACATCTCAATGATTGGGTTTTCATGGGTCCTTGTACATTTGATGAATGTTACAATTCTGAATGGCATCATTTTCACCCTCAAATGGGTGTATTCTGTTATGGCGCATCATCACCTGATTGCCCCATCGACTCTCCTGCCATGGGAAACATTCCTGTGCCTTATGTACCCCCCATCGAAATAACTGTCAATATGGTTCACAAAATCTCGTATACTTACATTGGCAAACATTGGACTGATGGACTACCATCGTGGGAATCGGTTTCTCGACCAATCATACCTGCCCCTGACATGTCAAAATGGTTTACCAAACGTGATGAAACCAATAATGTTATTACTGGAATCTCAGATCAAATGGATCTTTTAGAGGTACAATCGGCTCCGGACTACGTAGATCTGTGGGGTCCTCCCACCTGGCAAGATATGCAAAGGGACGAAATGGATTCATTTAATTATGACTTCAAAAATTGGGTAAACAGAGGCAGTGCCAGTTATTATGATACTAGTGCACGTCCTGTTGATGATTCTTTGCCACCATTACCTGAAAAGGTACAGAAAAAATTGGAAACTGGCAAAGAATTGGATCGCCTTCGTGCATCCATAACACCAGTTGCTGCTCAACCAGTGGCTGGACCTTCATCAGAGCCTATACAGGCTCCCCAACCTTTCTGGGTTAAAACTCCAGAAGGAAGTTTCGTCGTCCCGGCAGATTTCCGAGATACAGCGATCCGAATGTATGGTGCTGATTCTATTGGTGAAATCACCAAAGAAATCAAAATGGAAATCCTGGATTATGAATCCTACGTCGCCGATACCTCTGATCCATATAATGACGATCCGGAAAATAACCAATTCTATGATGATGTAAGTGGTGAAACGTTGGAATGGTGGTATGTTTCTAATTCTTCTAATACAATTGCACGTTCTAATCAAGTCCTCAGATCTAAAAACTCGAGTGCAACTGTAGATAGTGTAGCACCTTGTTTTTGACACAGGAGCATCTCGTCATTTTACACATGATATAAATGACTTCGCAACATACCAACAGTTTGAGATACCACAAAACATCAGAACCGCTGATAAAAATTCCACGGCTAAAATTTTAGGCATCGGAACTGTTCTAATTGAACACATAGATGACAAAGGCGTCGAACATAAAATTAAACTCCACCCTGTATATTATCAACCAGATGGCACAGATCGATTATTATCCCCTGGCCTATTATTACGAACTGGCTATTATTTTAATGGCCGGTTAGGTCATATTCAGATGAAATATGAAACTGATGACAGTCTCCTGATGTCGTTCTTTTTAATGCATCAGGGTGACACTTTGTATTGGTTGAAGTCACGTATTTTACGGACAGACAGTGCAATGTCAATCAGTCTAAATAACAATTACACGTTATGGCATAATAGATTCGGACATCCTGGCATGAATGTAATGAGAAATTTGACTAAAGGTGTAAAAGGTGTCGGCACGTTTACAATCACGTTGCCAACTAATGTATGTAGAGGCTGTGCATTAGGCAAAATGACAGCAAAGTCATACCCGTCAAGCGAAAAACGTGCTTCCAAACCCTTGGAACTGGTACATTATGATCTAAAGGAATTTCCTATAGAATCGTACCACAAATACAAATGGGTTATTATATTCTTAGATGACTACAGTTCTTTCCCAGCCCCTTATTTCTTAAAACAAAAATCACAGGCACTCGCGACATTCAAAGAATATATTGCTTGGGCCGAAAAACAAACCGGTTTTGAATTAAAAACCGTGCGTTGTGATTTAGGGGGAGAACTCGTCTCAAAAGAATTTAAAGCGTTTCTCGACACAAAAGGTATAACATTACAAACATCTGCACCTTACATACACCAACAAAATGGTCGTGCCGAAAGAATAATTTGTACCTTAACCGAAAAAGAGGAAACCATGCGTCATATGGCAAATGGTGCTTCTTCTTGGTGGGAATTTTCTTTTGCAACTGCCGCACATATTACGGCACGAACACCAACTCGTCGCTTAGCATACAAAACTCCTATTGAATTATTCAATAAAAATACTCAACCTGACGTATCTTATTTTAGAACTTGGGGTAGTGCCGCTTACGTGCACATCCCAAAGGAACGTCGAAAAAATAAAATGAGTCAAAAATCGGAGTTAATGCTATTCATCGGATATGCCGAAGGAACTAAAGGCTGGCGATTTATGAATAAAAACAATAAATTGTTCACGTCACCCAACGCCATATTTGTGGAATCTTGGTTAGTGCACTGCAGGGGTATACCGTGGGTATTTTTGACCCAACCCGTACCCGTACCCGCCGAAAACCGTATCCGTCCAACGGGTATGGGTTTCTGACGGGTTTGACGGGTATGGGTGTGGGTTCATACCCTTGGCGGGTAACCCGTGAATGTAGTAATATTATACTGATGTATCTAGCATATTATTGTCTTTGTTTTTGTTGTACAAGCAAAAATGCCTACAAATAATAGAAATTTGTTAATAAATGGATTGGTATTTTTTCAAATTCAACACAATCCAGTGAATCACAACATTTTCTGTTTATAAGTTCACTTAAAATAATGTAATACTAAGTCACAATACATTATTCTTTGATGATTTTATCATTAATCATCAAATAGACATAGAACTCATGCATAAACACACTGTTATTTTTAGACAGATAAATTCTAATTATTTAAGAGAGCATTTAATGTTTATAGCACCACACTCTCAGGCAAGAAAACAAGATACAATAAGCATAACATTGGTATTTATCATAAAAAACATCGAATATAACTGAAATTTGTGCATAAAGTAGTGCATATTTTACAAAAGTAACTTTTCCTATTCTATAGGAACACTTTTTATTTGTAGATCTAGACAGCTAGAGCAGCAGAACTATTTTTAATTGAGAAAATGCTGCTCAGCCACAATTTTATCCCATGCACAAAATGATTGCGGCAGTGCAACGGGTTTTCTTTATGGGTACGGGTTGGTGCGGGTTTCAAATTCTGGACCCGTACCCATACCCGTGATACCCAAACCCATAACCCACAGCAACCCGCCGGACCCGTGCAGTGCACTAATCTTGGTTTCCACGTGTAAAATCTGATGAGATAGATAACCATACTATCCCAACATCTGCAATCCCAAATCGACCAAAAAGAATCGATGAATTTCCGTTAGAACCGGATTTACCAATTGATATATTTGGACCCTGGTCTCGTACGAGATCTAAATCATATTCACATCCAATAGAGAAAGATGAATTAGATCATATCTCTCCACCACCTTCTCCACCTCCATCACCGACTGTCCCGGGACCACCACAATCACCTCCTGGCCCAAGACAAAGTTCCAGAAATAAGGAACGAAACAAACGTCTAGAAGGAATGATTCCTTCAACACAAATTCCCAGAGGTGGATGGCGCCTTAACAGACCTAGAGGTGAAGGCTCTAGCCGAACACGCGGCACGACTGGTCGAGGACGTTCTCAGCCACAAGGGCAATTCCACGGACACCGTCGTCAAGGAGCCATAGATAAACAAAATAGAGAAGAAGATGCATGGGAAGATATAGAAGAAGACACAGCCGATTTGGCTGAACCCATAGCAACCGCTCAATTATCATCATTCGATGATGATATTCTTGAATCACAAGATTTAATTAACCTGTGTACTCAAGAAGGGGGAGAAGATCTCAATCGAATTCTAATTTATCGCGCTTGCGCATATCTAGATCAGTTCCCATATGATCATGATCCTAATAGAGACAATGATCTACATAGAGATGATTGGAACAATCTTAGATTTGTCAAAACTTGGACGTCATTTAAAAATATTCAAAACGCTCCAAAAGATTTGTACGATTTATGGTACAAAGCAGGCCTCTATGAAATAAACCAACTAGAACGAAACAATGTATTCGTAGTTGTCGACCTACCTAAAGGTCGTAAAGCCCTTAAGGGCAGATGGGTTTTTAATATCAAAAATGATGGCAGCTTTCGAGCACGGTTTGTTGCCAAGGGATTTTCACAGATAGAAGGTATTGACTTTGTCAATATATTCAGTCCAGTAGTACGGTTCGAAACCGTTCGACTTCTGCTAGCACTAGCTACCATTTTAGATTGGGATATATTAGCCCTTGACATCAAAAGTGCTTTCCTAAATGGTCCGCTGCATGAAGAAATCTACATGGAACCACCAAGTGGTTTTGAAAGGGATGACGGCAAAGTATGGAAACTAAACAAAGCTATCTACGGCTTGAAGCAAGCCAGTCGATCCTGGTGGCTTGAATGCTATAAGTTTATGCGTTCAATAGGATTTGACAACCTAAAAGCGGATAGTGGCGTTTACGTTTATTACGAAAACAATCATATTGTGGTTGTAATTATTTATGTAGATGACGCCTTATGGATGGGCGACAATAGCGAACTTTTAAATAAGAACGCGAGGAATTCAGGAATAAATGGGAAACTACAGATCTTGGCGAAGTCAAAGAGTTCCTAGGTATTCGGATCAATAGAAACCGAAAGAAGCGAACCATGACTTTGGATCAAACCAAATATCTGGACAAGATCTTGTTGCGTTTTGGAATGGTAAACTGCAAAAATGCAAAGACACCGTTACCACAAGGATATATGCCTCAGATTAATGACGCTATCCTAGATCCTAAAATCCAAAAAGAATTCCAACAAGTAATTGGATCTATTCTTTACCTCATGTTAGGCACAAGACCTGATATCACTTTTGCGGTAATCAAACTATCACAGCATTCTGCAAATCCGAGTAAAGAGCATTTAAAAATGGCTTATTACATCTTACGTTACCTTCAAGGTACACGAATCTACACAATGAATTATGATGGATCATCAAATTCAGGGTTAATAGGATTTTGCGATAGTGATTGGGCTGCTGATTGTGACAATAGAAGATCACAGACTGGTTACGTCTTCGAGTTAGCAACTGGCTCTATTTGTTGGTCATCGCACCAACAAAAATCAGTAGCACTCTCGTCAACAGAAGCTGAATATGTTGCAATAGCAGACGCTGGCAAACAAGCCATGTGGATCAGAACCCTCTTAGGAGAATTAGGTTTTGATATGAATGCAATTCCAATTGTTAGCGACAATCAAGGAGCTAACTTCCTGAGCAATAATCCAATTACGGAAAAACGCTCTAAACATATTGACATTAAATACCATTATGTCAAGGAATTGATTCAAGAATTCAAGCTCTTACGACTTGAGTTTATTCCTGGAAACGAAAATCGAGCAGATCTCTTAACCAAGAATCTCGGCTCTACAAAATTCCAAAACTTTAGAGCTGAATTGGGACTTCAGTTCAAATAAGTTACATACATGTTTAAGTGGATAAGACAACATTCGTTGTCACCGCTCATCATAGCTACGAATGATGATGTTAAACACCTTCGACAAGAATTCAAAATTGATCTGTAGTGCGTTCAATATACAATCATTCCTTCACCCTCTATTCTACTGCACACAAATCATTATACTATACCATTCAACTCCTTGAAACTTGTCAAATATAAATGATTACAAGTTCATTAACGTATCACACTTTCACTATACGCTTCAAGCGAGGGGGAGTGTTGAAAAATCACGCTTTTACATATACTTCATGTGATTAATGTACTTTCATGTGTTTAGTTACTTCTGATAGAACTTCTGATGTATATACGAATATCCTAGATACTATCAGCTTCTTTACTCTGGTACATACTCTGGATAGTCTTACTCATCGTAGAATATCACATGTAGTTGTACTTCTAGTGTAGTATAAATACTGTCCTGTTTCTGCTAGACAGACAGACACAATCCAAGTCTTTTATCACTCGCTCCTCTTAAGCTCTCTACAAACACTCTAGCTTTCTATAAGCTCTTTTATCTCTCAATACACTCAAGTGAGTATAGACATCTCTCTCTGCGCATATTGTATTGCTGTTACAATAGTTCTTCCTCCCACATCCTGAAATTCCTGTGTGTAGTGGGCAACTGACTGTTTTCCCTGTTTCATCCCTTTGATCTTTCTTCTCGCTTCTGCTTCTTCATCTACTGACCCAAACCGAGTTTTGAACTCTTTCTCAAACTGTACCCATTTCCCATCAAATGGGAATGGCTGCGTCGAATTTGGCTTGTGGGATTTTACGATTAGATTGGCATGTCTAGCTGCCCAGTCAGCAGCCTCGCCTTGCATGAATGAGAGAGCAGAAGTGATGTTTTTCTCTTCCATATTAAGATCACTTCGGCTGGCTGCCCAGATTTTGAAGAGGGACAGGAAACGACGGACATCGTTGGCTTTCCCTGTAAAGGGGTCTGGTTTGGACGTGCTGGTCTTATCTGGTTTCGGTTGTCCCAAGGTTTCAATAAGCCTTGTCATCTGTTCCTGCATATCTCGTTGATGCTGGGCCATTTGCTGCACCAGGGATCCAAGGTTATTATCAGTCATTTCTGTGTCAGATTCTGAGTGGTGTGATGGTGTAGGAGATGGGGACGGTGCAGGAGATGGGGACGGTGCAGGAGATGGGGACGGTGCAGGAGATGGGGACGGTGCAGGAGATGGGGACGGTGCAGGAGATGGGGACGGTGCAGGAGATGGGGACGGTGCAGGAGATGGGGACGGTGCAGGAGATGGGGACGGTGCAGGAGATGGGGACGGTGCAGGAGATGGGGACGGTGCAGGAGATGGGGACGGTGCAGGAGATGGGGACGGTGCAGGAGATGGGGACGGTGCAGGAGATGGAACTGTCTGAGCAAAGTCTTCAGGTGGCGGTGGTGGGGGCTGTAGTACTGGGGTAGCAGATGGTGACAGAGTGGTTTCTACTTGAGGGAAACGAGCAGGTAGCGGTTTGATTCGATGGGTTCGCCCTTCAAGCTCTAGGGATGAGACGGATGCGATAGAGAGGGTGGCAGATGGACAGTTATTTCGGATGCACTTAAAGAACTTGTTGTCCCAAAAGTGAACATGACACTGGCGGGTTACGTTGAAGCCGTGTGGAAGACCTCTACAGTTGCTAGTGTTTCCAGAGAACGACATTTTGACAGTGGTAGGGACGATCTAGATGGAGATCGTCAGTACCTGCAGTAGTTAGCTTGACCTAATGTCACAAAGAGCGACACTAGATAAGTAGACACAGTAGGGCAGTAATCAGGAGAGCTTCAAGAATCTAGTCTGAGATTGACAGGTTATATTGAGGCAGGAAAGCAAGTACAAGGATACACACCTAGTCTGAGATTGACAGGAGGTCAAGCTAAGGACTAGGTTTACAGGACACAAGGTTTAAATACTGTTGACTATCAATAGAGGAAGGAGGCAGCGTAAGGCAGTGTGAAGCAGTGAGAATACCTAAGGAGTCATAGGGCAGTAACGAGGCAGTGATAGGGTAAATGAAACAATGAGGCTGCAGTGAGGCAGGGAGAAGGCAATGATGGAAGAGAAGAAGACATCAACAATAGATACAGGTCACAGCGTGTTTCAGGAAAGGTTATGGAAAGGTTATGGAAAGATTATGGAAAGATTATGGAAAGATAAAGAACTGGAATAGTAGTATGACAGAATGGAAGTAGGACATACAGTTAACATGAAGTGATCCCTTGGATCGATTGTCTGTGATGAAGGTAATGGCTTCAGAGTAAAACAGTAGTAAACAAGAAAAGAAATGAAAATAATACGAGTTCGTGACATTACCCCCCTCCTAAGATTCATCGTCCTCGATGATTAAGGAACACTGGGAGCATCTGGATGATTCTTGTGGAACCTAGTGATTATTCATTTTGCATTTTGTAGGTTGGCAAAGGGTTCCCAAGAGTTATGTGCTGCATCATACCCTTTCCACTTCACCAGATATTCCAAGTGTCTCCACCTTACCCTGCTGTCTAACACCTCTTCCACCTCATACTCAGGTTCATCATCCTCCTCCAGTTCCACTGGTCCTGGTCCATCCGGTCGTTCTCCATTAACATTGTTCCCTTTCCATGGATAGAGTTTACTGGCATGAAAAACAGGGTGAATGCGTGATAAGGAGAGAGGAAGATCCAATTTATAATTAACCCGCCCAATTTTCTGAACTATTTCAAAAGGGCCCAGCTGTCTGTCTCCCAGTTTTTCACTTGACAACTTTAGATCCAAGTCCTCACCACTCAACCACACTAGGTCCCCCACATTATACTTCGGAGTTGTACCCCCTGATCCCTCCTCCATGTGCCTGTCGTCCATGGCAGCCTGCAGCGCCAACGCGAGGGCACAACACCAAATTGCTGACACAGGCATGTGCATTTCTCCTCTTTCTTCTTGCTCTCATCTTGAACGCGCCCAATGATGATATTGAATTGCTGTAAAGATATGTAGTGTACAATATATGTAGTAATAAATGAGTGTTTATAGTAAGAAAAAACCCCAAGGGTTTGTCTGACACCCCGGGCATGTCCCAGGCGTTTCTCTGCTTCCATTGGCGGTTTGCTTAAAGAAAAGATATTAGGTGTGTTGCCTTTGCTCCTTCTGTCTTGTGTTGCTTAACGAATACCGTGAATAGAGATAAATGGATAACCTCAAATAGACAAGTATCAGGTGCGTCATCTTTACGCCTTCATTTCAGTATTGTGCTACTCAATGAATAACAACCGACTCAGGGGGACTTTCAGTTTTTGTTGCATTGTTTCATATGGATAAGTGAGGACATTCAGGGATTGGAATGCGATGAAATCCGTGAGCCTCATGCCCTTACCTCTACTCTAGCTAGTGTTGCAATGACTAGGCTAGGCTTGGCTAGACTAAAAATTATTACCAAGCCGCTTAGCCGCAGCTTGAGCCGGTTTCAGAATTTTTTTGAAATTCAGTATATTTTGCAAGTTTTTGGGCTGCAAAGGGACCGAAATTTCTCTGGTAGTCTAAGATGATATAAATGATCACTTTGCAACGTGAGGAAGAGACTAGAACAAGGTAAGAAAACCATGGGAAAGTGTCAGTCCAAAATAGGCATCCGATACACTGTAACAAAATTCCGTCTTCCACTGTGGACATAGCTCCTCTGAGTTAGTAAACAATGCCTAAAAGATGATAAAATAATCATAAACTGAAAATATACTCACCTTTACTCAATCGGACGCTCATAGTCATTTTCTTTATTTTACCGGCTTAGCCACGGCTAAGCAGCTTGTAGCCGGGAGCTTGAGCTGGTTGTTAGCCGGGACTCCTAGCCTAGTCGTTGCAACACTAACTCTAGCATTGATCTTATCCTCACTACAAGGTCCAATGAATGTGGTGTCCATTATCTCAATTTGATTAGATTTGTGATTAGATAATTTGTGATAAGATTTAATAGACAAAAGATAACTCAGATTAGATTGCGCGTCACCAAACACCAAGAACGGTGTCTGCGAAGCCCAAAACTAGTTGTACATGCCAGTCCGTAGTGTGAGTAGTGAACAAATGATGACGGGTCCGCAACGACCTTAAACTACGATACACATCCACCAGTCAATTGGTGGCGCTGCCTGTAATTGACACAGATTCGCAACCAAAGCAGCTACTGATCAGTAAAACCAGAATCAGGCAGGAGAATAGGGTGGTGGAGAAGGAGAATAAGGAGGTGGACAATCGCTGGTACTTGGTGGAGCATGCAAAACAGTTCTCGGACATCGAGGAAAGTCTCAATTATCAAAGTTAGTTTTCATACTTGTGGGAAGTAAAAGAAACTTACTCATTTCCTCCTCCCAAGCTTTATACTTGGAAGATAACCCTCGTAGCTCCTGTCGCTCCGTCTCTGTAAGCCCCAGGTAGTGACAGTGAGCCTGGCAAAACCAACATTCCACCTTGATATCCAATTTATGACCTTCCATACTCAAATTATGATACAAAACTCCTCGAGTATTCCATTCTGGGCAGAGATGGAGTCGTTGAAGATGGGGAATATGGGTGATAATGGTCTGTATGATGCAGCGCAAGTCAGAGTTTATTGTAGGGTCTATGTACATGGGCAAGTTATTAAGGCGCCTGCATGGATTGGTTGCTATCTGTTCCAAGTTTGGATAGCGAGCAAGAGGATACACAGGGATGTCCATAGAGAGGAAGAGAGAAGCACCTTTACTTTACCACAAGGCTGGGAAACAAACTCCCCATAAGGTAAAAATCGACGCCAACTGTTTTGTAATTTTTCTGTTGATCTTGAGGTCTGTCAGGCTGCTCATTCTTTCACGCTGAACATGGTCAACACTCGTGCAAAAGGAATTGCAGATAACAAGCCCCTGTCAGCTCCTGCAGCTAGAACTCGTTCGCATACCAAAACCAATCCTTCTTCGCAGCACCCAAAACCACCACTGAAAGGCAGAACCGGGCAGAAGAAGAAGACTATCAAAGTCCCATTCGTTGAGATAGCATGCTCCCCATCCAAAGCTCTACCGTCCGTATCTTCTGCACCAAGACACCAAGAGCATTCCAAAAAACAGGTTCAGGTCCCAATCGTCGAGATTGCATGCTCTCCGTCCAAAGCTCTACCTTCCATCTCTTCCGACCTCCGTCGTGAAGAGGATTCAGAACAACAGGTTCAGAGTGAGGTACCAAGTATGTCATCCCAATCCTCTGCATGTGTCATATCTGATCATTTTCCTTCTGCTCCTACAGCTCCATGCAATGCTCTGCCACCACCTTCCATTCATTTATCAACGCCTCATCCTTCTCCAAATTCTCCCAACATAGTCACTTCTCCCAGCATGGTCACTTCTCCCGGTCACCTTGAACGTTTTGAATGTCTTGACATGCTGGATGTCACATATGCTGATCTGGAGCATGAAGAGGCTGAAGCTCGGGAGAAAAAAGCTGCAGGTGAACTCAATCACCATCTCTCTGACCCTTCCAATGACAACGGTGACTCTGATGATGGATTGGAATGGGGAGGCTGCGCTTTGGACCCTACTTTTACTCCAGATTCCAAAGACTCTCATACCATCTCCCTTTCTGAAGCACCAGCCACTCTTTCTGGTATTCCCAGACATGCACACTCTCCTACACCCCAAGAACAGGCAGTGGAGGCTCTCTGTGCCTATGTCACATCTTCTATGGGCATGGATGACATTATCGAGAAGCTCGAAGGCATCTTGGGAAAGTTGTCCAGATTGGTACAAAGCTATTGCATATGCGACTGTCGAGCCCAACCAGACAGTTGAAGAAGTGTGCAAGGCCCTTGAAGAATGGGTTCCTTCTCTACTCACTGGCCTCTTACCTCATCCTACCGGTCAGCTATCCCCTACACCTCAGGAGAATGCGGTGGAGGCTCTTCGACAATATATCACGTCTTCTATGGGTGTTAATGAGATTGCTGAGGAACTTCAGGTGCTCCTGGGTGAATTGTCTTCTGATTGGCATACCGCCATCATATCAGCTACTGCAGAACCTGGCCAGTCATTGGACGAGGTACAGGAAGCCTTCAAAAAGCTAGTCCCTTCCCTTGGTGGTTGCTGTTCAGCACGTCAGCAAAACGCTGTCAATTATTGCTTACCACCTGTAGAAGGTCACGATATGGATGATTACAATGATGGTTCCTCTGACTGGGGAGCAGAGAGGAAACAAGAGAGGGAACTAGAGAGGAAGAGGAAGGAACGCACGCACAGGATCAGGGAGAAGAACGGAGAAACAGTTGAGACTACTGATGACTCTGCTTCTGATGAGGAGTTGGAAGAGGACGATCCCCCGCTTCTCGTGAAACGCCCATACGTTGGACTCGATGAAAGGCTCAAATGCCCAAGATCCCGTAATGCAAATAAAAAGGTCCCGGGATCTGCTCAAGACAAGGAGTCCACCAAAGACGTTGAGCAATCGTCTGATGAGTCAGAGGACGAAGACGGATCAGGACATGTTCCAGCAGTGATGAAAGCTGAAATCTGGAAGATTAGAGCTGAGTACAAGGAGAGAATGGTGGCTGTTGCTCAATGTTTCAAGCATTCCCTCCAATCAGCTTACAAAATAGCAGGAGATGTTACCATTGCCTCCAGGGATCCCAACCTGTTCAATATCTTTCAAAAGTGGTACGTTGCTGAAGATGGTAAAAACAAGAAGATTCCAGAGTCTGGTACGTCGTCATCGTTTTACCTCTATAAATTTCCTTACAATATTTCGCAGTGAATCCTGGCCAATATCTCAGCCAACAATGGCAGGAACTTTGCTGCGCACAACTCGGTGAGCACTGGAACGATCCCACGAAGGTTGAAGAGGAATTCACCAGCCTCAGGCAATGGCACTCCAGCCGTTATAGCAACAATCCCAAGATGACAAAGGGACCCACAAAACATGATGTGCGGGCTGTCGCCAAAATAGTTAGTGATGTGGTAGGTATCTATATTGTAGTTTGGTTGAAGTTTACTGAAACAGTCAACTACTTTCTCCATTCAGGCTAAACAGGCTACTCTGAACTGAGGTATCTGGGTATATGCCTTTATTGTAGATCCCACTGGTCACCACAGTATGATATCTGGGTGGGGTAAGGAGTACGAAAACATGAAAGTAGCCTTCCCCTCGCAAATCACTTCGCAGCTTCATGACATTGGTATCTTATTGGGTGGCGAACACATCAAAGCCCAGATTGGTTCTGAGTGCTGAGCTTAAATCGCTTGTGGTTGCTGCTGCAGAGGTGGGAAACGACCAGGACCATGAGCGTGCTCTTGTCCCCAAGATCTTGCTTTACAACATAGGTAGAGATTTCACGTCGTCATAAACGGTCTTCTTTGGCTCATGGAAGTTTTGGAACAGGTGAACTTGGTATAAAGCGTCCGGCCAGGTTTCCCTGGAAAAATTTCTCCGACTACGCATACAAACATCAAATCCGTATCTTGAACTGGCCTAAAGACATAGCAGCTCCAGGCGCAGGTTTAAAAGATGTCAACCACGCTATACGGAAGACTGGTGGACCAAGCCGTTTGACTGCTGCTCGCATTGAAGAGCTGTTGTGGTTGAAGGATGCTTGGACAAGGAAGGACGAAAACCTGACACCTCCAGAGCATATTACTAGCAAAGGGTTACGAGTTGTGTCATGGACCAAAGGTGAGTCTCTTCTATAACATCAGTTGCTTGGCATGTAACATGACATGTCCATAGCGGAAAAGAATCTGTTGCCT
Source organism: Stygiomarasmius scandens (assembly GCA_037954225.1). Taxonomy (NCBI): domain Eukaryota; kingdom Fungi; phylum Basidiomycota; class Agaricomycetes; order Agaricales; family Campanellaceae; genus Stygiomarasmius; species Stygiomarasmius scandens. The sequence continues at coordinate 74,916 of JBANRG010000063.1, forward strand.
GAAGACCAAAAGGATGTAGCCCTTGTGAAATGTTCAGATGGCCGTACTTTAACATCCGTTGTCAACTCAAAACAATGGCGTAAACAACAAAGCTCACTTACCAACGAAAGCAGTGCTGAGAGGCCAAAGAAGACCAGTCCATCTCCATCTTCCTCAGGCCGTTCACCTTCTCGTCCACCTGAGTTCTTTGAGGAGGGGCATCCCCCATTCGTATTTTCAGATGACGAGGAGGAAGAGGAGGAACAGCTACGTATGCATCCAGAGCCAACTCTTTTTTCATTGCCAGTACATCGAGAAGAACCACCCCGACTCAATTCCGACAGGCTCTTTATTGGGGTGGAAACTCAACAACGCTATCTCGAGAGTAGCAATGCTGAAATGGGACTTGAAGACGAGTATGAAGATGATGGCTCTGTTCAGCCATTTCGACGCTCTCAACCACCAAACCAGCATCGTCGTCCCCATGATCCTAGAGTTGCTGATCTGAATGAGTATGAGGACGAGTATGAGGACGAGGAAGACGATGGCTGTGCCCAATAATTTCAACAACCAAACCAGTATTGTTGTCCCCGTGTTCATGCTGACTCTAGAGTTGGTGATCCTATCTTGGTTACTTCCAGCAATTCTCAAAGTCGTTGAGTTCCAACAGATAAGGCTCCCATTCAGCGGCATTCATACATGTGTCAACATCCCCCTAGGTCTCAGAGGCCAAAATTCTTGGACTACCATGAGGTCTCCAATAGTCGGTGCATGTACAATGAGGTGGTAAGGAATGAAACCAGGCATGACGGCTTGAGATGTCTGACACAGCTGCAAATCAGAGGCTCCAAGCGCACACAGGGATCAGAGGATTTAGGACCTGCAAAAAGGACGAAACTGAGGGGCGAGGGAAGCAAGTTGAATTTCAAACAGTTATTGAAGCGGTGGAGAAGGTGAAAGATTGTCTTATTGGTGTTTAACAAGTTGATATCTTGTTTTTATGTATTATCTCTATTTCAAGTTGATATTTAGTTCTTATGTATTATATTTCTATTTAAATCTCCTTGAAATCTCCTTTGTTTGGTTTAGGAATGGTAAGAGAATGTATTAAGAATTGGCTAGTGTGGACTTAGCAAACAAAATTGGATTAAATCTGGGAGCTCCCACTCATTTTTACTGCATTAGGCTGGGAGCTTCCATATATGACTAAGAGATGCTTGGTAGCTCCCATTTATTTTGGGAGTTTCCAGGTATGATTAATATGTAAATGGTAACTCCCAGGTATTTTTGGGAGCTAGGACCAAAATATCAGGTAGCTCCCGAAATATGTAAATGGTAGCTTCCAGTTATTTTTGGGAGCTACCTTTCAGGACCCACATTTTCAGGGAGCTCCCAGAAATAACTGGGAGCTACCTTTCAGGACCAAAAATTGCTGGTAGCTCCCTGTAGTTTTTGGGAGCTACCTCTTAATCCCAAACAATTTTTGGTAGCTCCCAATAAATACCAGAAAATGGGGGAGCTCCCATAAAGTACATGGCATCTGCGTGGAAGCTCCCATTATGGTGTGGCAGCTCCCTGATCACTTTGGAAGTTGCCAGGTAGCACCCAGAATAATTTGGGGGCACCCTGTTCTTTTAGAAACTCCCAGAGAACCATAAGCAGCTCTAAGCTTGTTGTGGAGGCTGGCTGGTATTCCCGATACAATTATGTTGTATTCTTGGATGTTAATTGTCCATATGTAGTGAGTGATTAAAGGCAATATAAATTAGTGGAAGACTTACACTATAATATGCTACATAATATATACTTGCAGCTCTACCATCCAACAGATGGCTTGTGTCCTGTGTTGCACATAACACCTCTCCCTTCTGTTGGACAGCTTTGACTCCTGTGTGACTTGTAAGGCCTATTAGTAATTTGATGCTATGGTACACTGCAGAACATAGATGCCTCTCATTGCCAAGTAATGAATATATTTGATGCTGTATAACTAGACAGAAAAGCATTGAACACATCTGCTGCAAAATTTTAGTTGCCCCTCTTTGCCCCACTATCACCAATGTTGAATGATGAACTTGATTTGCAGGTTAACACAGTTACACTTAAACTTGTTATGTAATGTATTGGGTTGTGTTTTCCTGTCTAATGGTTTTTTTTTGCATTTCAATTATGATTTTCCCATGGTCTCTTTTTTACTTTTACAACTAGGCCATACAAAAGGTTTACAGCAGATGTAATGTATAAGTTGCATCCTGATATCTAATGGTTCTTGTTGTTTACATCTGGGTTATGCAACAGGTTCATAGCGGATGATCTCAGCAATATTACAATGAATGTAAACCATTCACAACACATTTATAGAGCTCAAAATGCTAAAATGGACTCCTGATACCCTGTGACAGTGTGACAAATATGGCAGGTCCCTGGTAGACTCCATTGATGTTTGGGAGTTCCCATTAGATGCATAACTAAAAATGCAAAGATGGACTCCTGATACCCTGTGACAGTGTGACAAATATGGCAGGTCCCTGGCAGATCCCATTGACATTTGGGAGTTCCCATCAGATGCATAACAGCATCTCCCAGACAGCTACCAGCTTAATACCATGGAAGACTGGGTACAGGTAGTCTCCCAGGTATTTACTACCTCTTAGGTATAAAAGTTGCAGGTATCAAGGTAACCTAAGTAGGTCTGTCTAGGGGGTTACCTGAGGTGCAAAAATGTCAAGGAGTTTGCCTGTCAAGAAGCTGGCTTTTTAACATTTACTCATGGGCAAATCAATGAAGTTTTAGCCTGGAAGCAAATGGTTGATAATTATGAGAACAATACTTCTGCAGCCAATCCTTATTCACTTCCTGAGTCTAGTGAGTATCTCAATTCTGTTTCTTTCAAGGCATTTCACTTACTTGCTATAGGTATAACTGCTCAAAAAGTCTGCTTTGAACTTGCTAAGAAAGAGGAAAACCAGGCTAAACATGGAATACCTGCCATTTGTGATACTGCACCAGGAGAATTCATTTTTATTGGGTTAGAGATTGAAAATCAGCAGTATGTGCATTTTTTTCAGGTTAAGTCTTTCATGCTCATGTTCTTTTTAGGTGCACACTTGGACTGGACATCACAGCATGCAAGAATCCAACTCTCAAAGAGCTAAGTGGTTTTGTTGATCATCGGACCAAAATCACATGTCAGATCAGCCGTTTCCGGTCTCTTCAATTGAATTATATCCCAATCTCACTCGAAATCCTTGCTACTCTTCCTATCATGACAAAACCAGACTCTCCTAATGCTGAAGACATTCCACTGTTATTACCATCAGCTCTGACTCACGACCAACGCTTTTCTCGTCAATGCAATTCTTCACTGTCCAAAATTGAGAGTTGGCTCCATGATGCTCAGTATGAGGAGTCTTTAAACAAGCTCTGACATGGCTTGCCGGTAAAGAAAAGACTCCTCGATTACAAGAGATGGAATGCTTGCCATCAGGGTCCCACTACTCACTCATGTTCACTTATCAATATGCAACAACATAGGATTGACTTGGCAGCTGCAACTTACCAGGATGCATGGAAAGCCAAATTGGGTCTTGTAGATGGAAATAGAGCTGAAGTTGGTTGGGAAATCTTGATGAATGATGATGTTTGTTGTATGGAAGACTTGGATGAAGCATTGAGAAAAGAAAGGGCTGCTGCTAGAAGGAAGGGAAGGCTTCCTCTTGAAGGAGCTGGTGAGAGTTGTAGGCTGATTTCCTGGATATGGGAAACATCTAGGCGAGGAGTAAATGGGTCAACAGAGAAGGTACTCTTTGATGGTGATGTTTTTTATTAAGAATACTCTACTGCTTATCATGATATTTACAGGACTGCGTGTTGAATGGTGTAAGGCATATGCACGTGTCCATAGATATAGGGAGGAATTGTTACTCTTGAAAGAGGAGATGAGGAGATGTTTAGTAAGCTTAGACTGGGAGGCAAGGCAATGGGCAGCAAGAGCAAATATATTAACAGAAGGAGCACATGCTGAGGGAGTCTCTGCATATGCACATCAGCAGGCTGCCTTGCAACGGCGGATTGCAGAACGGTTCAAGTTAATGTGGGCACCAATTAATATCTCTGTTTCTTCCACTTTACCTTCTTCCTCCTCTCTGGATTTTGGCAATGTCAATGAGCTCCAGCCTCTTCCTGAAGCTGATCAGTCTCAATCAACATATGAGGATAATGATGAAGATGAGGATGAAGATGATTGGGAGGATGAGGCTGCAGAAGAGGCTGAACAAGAGATTGATGAAGATGCTGAACAAGAGGAAGAAGAGACCCCTCTGTCGTGAAGAGGCGACAACAAGAGGGCAAGCAGAAGCAAGACGAGAGCGAGAGACCTTAACATAAACTAGTCCGAATAGACCAAGTTAGATTAGAAGGGTAAAGAGATACAAAGCATACCTAGTCCGAATAGACCAAGAGGTCAAGATGAGGACTAGGTTACAGGATGAAGAGTTTAAATACTGTACTACAGGAATCGGCGATGTGAAACTAGGGCTAAGGGTCTACAGCACTACTAACGCATGTTTGGGAAAGATTATGGTAAGGCTATGGAAAGGCTATGGATAAGTATGATCGAAAGGGAAATGAAAGAAAGGTGTAGACAAGGTGTAAAGGTGCGAGGCAGTGATAAGGCTGGGCGCACTATGCAGTTAAGGTTAAGGTTTGAAAATAAGGTTAAAGGAAATGGTAAATGGGAATATACAAGTGTAAATGTCTGAAAATAAAGGAAAAATGAATATTAGTAATCAGAATAAAATGTTCGTATTTAATCTTCATGACACCCTCAAGATATTTATGCAAGGCTTACAGTATTGGAGGAGCAGGATTAATGGGTTTTCAGACACTTTCCAAATGTAGTAAGTTTCTGGTAGTAGTAAGTATTCCAATACTTTTTAAAAAGTAAGAAGTTTCTGAAAGTAGTAGGTATTCTGATACATTTTAAAAAGTAAGAAATTTCTGAAAGTAGTAGGTATTCCGATACTTTTTAAAAAGTAAAAGTTTCTGAAAGTAGTAGATATTCCGATACTTTTTAAAAAGTGGTGGAGCCCAGGTGCATAACTGGCCTGTAGTGTGCAGATCAATTCTGGGCAATGGCACATCCAGCATTATACCCTTTTAGGACAAGACTGTGACAAAAGCTATAGATCAAAATTTACCCTGTACTTTTCAAAAAGTGCTATAGTATATAAACAAACACTTTTTAAAAAGTCCTCTCCCCTCTGGTGCTTTTTCTGCTGTGGTACCCCATTGTTTTCAATCCCAAGGGTTTCAAAGCTCTTGGCATTCAATCCATGCAAGAGTTGTCTTGTATGGTGGGCAGTGCATTAGTATGTTTTCTTTCGTCTGGGGTCCACTGCTCCCTTTGCTGATATGGCTGCTTTTCCTTTTTAGACTGATTATCTCGCTTGGTCATCACATGAGGATTTCCAACCCTCTTATGCAGTTCAAGGCCTCGTCTCTTTTGTCTGGCTCTGTTTCTTTGAGTCGGAGGTCTTCAAGGCTGTAGTGGCGCAATACTACCCTGAGGTGTATTTATGCCTCATACCCAGTTTCTTCGATGAGCTTATACAATGGGCGAGGGTGAGTTCTTTGGCCTCAGTATCCTCTTCCTATGCTGAATTCTTTATTTCACTTCTTCTAGTCTGCTCACGCCAAGGATACAACCAGTTTCAATCCCAATGCGCACCTCCTGTCCCAAGTGGAGCTTTTGACAGAGCTGCCCCCTTTGGATCCTGCTCTTCAAGTTGACTAAGCAGTGCTTCCCAATATCCCTCTTCATTTCGAATTCATGGCACCACATGGCAACATCTTGTATGGTCCACCTGTAGGTCTCTTTTTCTTGTTCGTTTTTATCTTTTACCATGTTTTGGCTCTTGTTATAGGACAACCAAAATTTCATCCAGGAGGCCCAACTCCGTCTTCTCAGTCTGCATTGGTCCCAGTGTGTGCACGATTGTGTGCACGATTATGTGCCCCCTTGTGAGTAATCTTGTGCTGGTTCATTACTATAGTAAAGAGGCTGTTTCATTACTCTAGCTTTAAACCCCCTTGATTTCTTCGACACCCTCCTGGAAGATGTGCTGCCTATGGCATCAGGTTCAGGTCTTGCAGCAGTTCCTTCTGGTCCTAGTGCTGCACCGCCACCATCACCCATGCATTATAGGGCTATCACTCCCTTGCCCCCACGACGTAAACCATCCTCAACCCCCAGAGTGCCACCTTCCAATTTTACTACACTGCTTTTGAATCCCCACGGGAGAACCTGTTCCTGGAACACCTCTTCCAAAACCCAGGCAGCGCCAGTCCTCATTCAAAGCCCCTGTTGCACCACTCCTTCAAGGTAGATCTTGCTTTTCTTTCACTCTGCGTATCTCCATTTTGTTTCACAGATCCTGTTCATCAGAACTTCATGCACTCCCAGGTTGACAAGTTAGATGCAGTGCCATCACCCATGCAAGTGGATGAGCCTTTGGTGGCTGTTGAGCCCGTCATCCCTGTGTCACCCCCACTTCGTGAGACCCAGCTCCTTCTTCCTACTGGTGTTGAACTTAAACACACTCGAGTTTACACTGGGGAGGGATTTGATGGTTTCGAACCAGCTGAAATTCCCTCTACTACCATTCAAATCTCCAGCAGTGGCAAGCGACAGGATTTTTTGGCTGTCCCTGTCACTGCTCAACTCGTGAATGCAAGTCTTTTGCTGCTGCAAGTCCTTGAAAAGTATCTGGCACTGCCCCAAGCATATTCAACTTGTTTTGTGCCGGAGCACATGTACGACCATATGCGTGCTCAGGCCATTGGTGCCCACAATGCTCATATTCCTGTTCATGCTTAGCAGGCGATTATTGGCCATTTTGTTTCCGGGGCAAAAAAAAAAAACTTTCTGAGTGGCAAAAGAAAAAACTTTTTATATGAGATTGATTTATTCTTTTGCGCAAAAATGACATTTATTTTTGTGGCAAAAATTAATATAATTCCATATCAGATAATATTACATTCCCATTAAGTTTTTTGCCCTAGAAAGAAAGCCCCAGGGGCAGTGTGGACCAATTTATCGTCCAGGACACGGCACCAGTTATGGTGGTATTCCTCAAATCCAAAACCGTTAATATGTCTCTTTTGTGTATAAAGTAATGAGTTTCCAAAACGGAACACACAACCAATGTACACTCTACAGCACACTATATAATTTGTTTGTGAGGTTTCCTGGACAAAAGAAGTCATCACTTTTGAACTTCAAGTCTTTAGATCTTAGAAGGGGAAGGTTTGCAATGTGATAGGTTTTTGCAATAGCAAGATAACACACAAAGTCGAGACCAACAATTGCCAAGTTCCAATACCAAAGGCCCAAGTGCCTAACTATATCCAAATGTGCCAAACTCTTAACAGTATATAACTCTTTCCACAAAAGTGATCTTTTAAGTCTTTGTATTGATATCTTGTAGGTTAGCGTTTCTATGAAGCTATTGGTGACTGGCCCAGGCAAGCAAAGTCCTTACACTTCCGAGAGACACTGGGATCCGCAATCAAGCTAGGTGGTACTATGCTGGAGAGCCTACATATACTAGCTAGTCCTATTTATACCTGAGCTCTCTAAAACTGTACAGTTCTAAATATTGAATGTCCAATGAAAGAAACAGATAATCAACAAATGTGTGACTCCTAGTGATATACGTATGCTAGATAAGGAAAGTGGATTACTGTAATTAGTAGGAGTTGTGACAGGCATATCTTGATTTACTCAAAGTCCAAGGGTCACGATATAATCAGACCTCACGACCAAATCCTTATCCTGTGGTACCTCGAGCGTCTTGACCCTTAACCCAAGCCATATGGTGAGTACCGTCACAGTAAGACCTCATCTGATATCCGTCTTGCTGAACTACTTACCGGACTGGTTCATCATCTGGAATATCTATAATCCTAGTGCTGTACCATCACGATATAGCTTGGGAGCACCATCTTGAGTACCCCGGTGGTCGTTATGACCATAAGTTCTGGGTATAGGGTTTCTCTCCTACAGTTGATAGGGATATCTTAATTCCTGATCCATCTGAACTTTGGTAGTAGCTTTTGTCACTCTCTGATACCTTGTTTTCAGTAGGTCGCAACTTACAACCCCTAAACACGTTGGTAGTTCTTCGTAGTCAAAGCTTATTGTGATTGAGCAGTCTTTCCTAGTGTATCTATCTCTTTAACCTGTCTCCTATGTGTTTCAGGGCAAGTCGTGATATTGGGTCTTGACTTATTTCTTAAAGATCGCTCGCGATATAACTTATATCTTTATGTCACAATATAACTTAGGTTTTGCTTGTCATATAAATATCTCGATATAACTTCTTAACATTGCTTGCGACTTATCAAGTCATGATATAGCTTCTTGATGTAAAGTCGAGACTCTGAAGACATCTATTATAGTTTCTCTCACAGACATTCCCTGTGATTGATACTTGATATTATTCTTTAGGTCTGACATGGATAAACATAATAAAGCTATCCTTTGTGTATATCTCTTTCTTAGTGCCAATAGTCTTATATATTACACTATACCCTTACTATAGTAATCACTTTATAGTTAAAATCGGAAAATATAGCCCCACAGGTGTACGGCGTATCACCGTAGCTCTCAAGCTTCTATTCATGTGCCGGCCAGCATACGAATTGCAGATGAGGACACTGTTATGGAGGACTATTGCACTCCGAACACTGGAGACAGAAACTCTACAAAACCCAATGAAAGTACTGAAGTTGGTGTGGGTTTTTATTATACAAATGTCCTTTCCATACTTCTGACTTCATTTGATAGAACAAGAAGGAATCCAAATCCAAGAAGGATAAGAAAAAGAAGGCTAAAAAGCACGAAGATGCTGTTACTGATGATGAGGGCACCGCAGTAAGGTATCACCATTCACAGGTTGTCCCCTCCACTAATCGATTTCTGCTTGCCCTGTTTTAGACCAGTAATCGCATTCCCCATCCAGATACTCCTCGTCCTATGGCTTCGGTATCCACCTCCAATCTATCTTGTTGCAAAGCTCTGATTATTTCTCTTTGTGCCAGGTGGCCATAACAGTTGCTCAGCTTGTCAAACAGGTAAGACTTTGGCTGGCCTCATCCCACAATCTTTTTGTATTGATGAATTCTCTAGGCTCAAACCACCGTGTCCACTGGAAATGAGATTATCTGCAAACATGCTAGGACCAAGTCACAAGGAGCCTCCGCCACCACTATCACTCAAATTGCTGATATCAGGGATGGTCTTTGGATCATAAACCCAGGCCAGGTTCAAGCCATTCTTAGTGCATATCCATTTCTAAGAATCTTTTCATCTTGTTGTCAAAGCATCTTACTCTTCTACAGGTGATCTATCCCCACTGTCTGAGGCATCCCTCATAACAGTACTGCACCTTGCTTGTGAATACCAGGAGGCTTTGTTGCCTTCTGTTACTGGTGCTCAGGGTTCGAGGCAAGTCCTAGAGGCAATCTCCATGTTGGAGGTGTGTATTCATACCGCCACACTCGAACTCGTGCTGCAGATGAAACACCTTCAAGGTTCTATCTCTCTTTTACAAGATCTCCTTGGGGAAAACACAGAGCTACTATCTGGTCCTGAAGTCGCAGGTTTGCGCCAGCTTGCTGGTATTGCCGATGCTTGTGCTGGTCCTGTCACAGTTTTTCCCCTATCTATTGCATCCTCTTTATTGCTTATCTACTGTGTCATGTGGTTATCTTTTTATCTCATCATATAATTAGCCTTTTATATTTCTGGTCTAGATCTATGTTCCAGACCTTGTTCTGTACGTTCCTAATTAGTTAGTTACAAAAGGAAGGCTTACTATTGGTCAAACACCCAATTACATCATTCTTGGCAGAATGATGTGATATGTGGTCTATATTGACGTATTCTGCTCCACAATGATGACTTATTGACATCATTGCTCCACTATGACTACATATTGAAGTCACTGCTCCACTATGACCACATATTGAGGTCATTGCTCCACAATGACTATGTACTGAAGTCATTACTCCACTATGATACCATAGCTCCACTATAATAGAGTCCTATCTGTATATAAGGTAGCTTGTCTGAACCATTACAGGTCAGACTTAACAACGTCTTTTTTTTCCACAAGCATCTCTTCTACTCGACCTAAGCTCTCTCAAGCTTTATTTTCCCTCTAAACACAATCTATAACAGGTGAGTATAAGATTTGTGATAGGTCCATCTGATAGCAGTCAGGGTTCCGCTGCTATAGAGGAAGCTCCTGATGCGCAGATGGAAGAGATTGCGCTGGCAGTCGCATCAGCACCAGTCAGCGCTGCTAACTCAGTAGCCGACAGTGAAGGCAGCAACAGCTCCAATAAAACCATCTAGTTCTAGTTCAAATTACATTCTCTTTAGAAATCATCTGTCCCGTTTAAATTTTGTTAGAAAATCTGTAAATCTGTAGATATAGATTTCTGTTACGTTCCAATAGAAAAACTGTGTGCTGAATTCGTGCCTGATTGTCGTCAAGCTAAGTTTAAGCTTTTAGATTCTTGTACACTTAAATGAAGATCTGCGCCAGCCTAAACAACAAGCAGTGCAAGTGGTTATTCTGTATAAAACCCCTTGCAAACTTGTCCAGGTCTACACCAGAAGATGGATTCCTCTACTACACCCTCTGAATTCCGATGCCAGTATATTCACATAGTCGCAGCCACCCAAAAACTCATGTGTAGCTGGCACAAAGAAGGTGGTTACTTCCTCCCTATAAACGGAGAAGACAAAATACCTTTATGCCGCTACCTGAGTGACTCGTATGGTCCTTGTTGAAGTGACGCTCTAGAAGCTTCATATGCATGGCCAATCTTATCATAGATTAGATAAGTAGATTAGATAAGCGCCTAGTAAAGTGCTCACTTAGACAATTAGTATTCGTAATACTCCGATTCCCGTAGGACTCGGTATATAGAAATAGCTTAGTAAAATACGTAGATATTACTCATATTATACGGATACGTCCCGGTCCAATAGCATTAATAGCTAGGACTCATGTACTTAATTACCGTAGTACTAGAACGTTCTACCTAGTATATTTAGTACATACACATGTATGACGATGTCATAGTATACAGTCTGCTGACTGATACTTCACAACGTCTCCACCATGATATCACTTATGATATCATACATTCACATAGGCTCCACTATGTTGTCATTATGACATCATACCCTACACCCTATGTACATGACGTAGCTAGACTAGTAGAGTATAAATACTGTAGTAGAATAGCGACTAAAAAAAAAAACAAGTTTCCAACTATCTCAGAACTTAACCAGTTCACTCTCATCCATAACTCGAGTTCTACAACTCATCAACATCATCATATCGCACCATACAACGAACATACCCTAAGGTGAGGGTCGCTCAACCTTCACTCAGTTAACATGGTTTGCTGCTCATTAGGTTATGGGCCCCGAATGGCTTCGACAACGGTCGCTGGTTCCTTCGCCCCTATCGAGCCTACAACAGGGACACCTCAAGTGTTACATCGACAACCTCTTTCTCCATATTTACCGGCAGAAAGAGTCGACACCCCTGTTACAACGAGAGCGGATGTATTGAGGACCAATCATTCCCTCTTCCCTCCACCAACTCGCTCTGGGGACTCATAGTCCGTCAAAACGACTATCGACCAGAAGGTTCCACTCGCTAGCATTTCGCGATCGACGGTGCCGGGTGCTCATGATACGATGAGTACTTGGATTACCAAGCGGGATTGTCGCAACCTAGACCACCAGCACTTGTATTTGGAGTATTGTGGGCGAGAAGGCTATTATATGGTCATGGTATTTCTCCTATTCCATTCTCTTTCAAACGCAGCCCCAAAATATACCGGGGTTGTGCGGTCTAGAGTGAAGTACATGCACTCTGGGCTGCATTCGGGCTTCTTGATTTGATCCCTTTGGATCTCGTACGCTTGGGGATTCTCGACTTCGATGTCGGTTCCTTCAAGGTGGCGCAGAGCTCCGCTTATAAACGGAGACACTCTCGCACCTGTCACAAGTATTACGGTCAAGAATGGCGCTTCCCAAGCACAACAGTAGTTAGATAGTATTCCCCTATGTGTCCTAAGTCCCTTCTACGTCTTGTAGTAAGGAACAAGGGTCATTTGGGTCTATAGTTATGTAATAGTTGCACTCTAGAATGCAACGAGGTTTTACCTCGGAGGATTGGTTTGCCCAAAATATCCTCACGCATTCTAAGTTAGAGCAAAGCCTTTATCTCTATCTTCGGATCTAGTTGGCTACAAGACACTGCTTCGTACCAGCACGGGCTCTGCAGCAGGGTAACCAATCCCGCATCCCTATACCCCTGGCTTAGTGGTGCGCTTGCACAACATTCATAGATCTATGCAATAGAGTAACGACGGGTTGCTTTAACGCAAAATTCACGAGTCACCTGCCTAACGGGTAGGGTCAGCCTTGGATTGACATGACAAGTGATGCGCTGACGGTAGTAACGGCGTTACCTACCCAGTTCGGGATGAACCGCGATTCTTGGATCATCATGGCTAATCGCCGCATAGTGACCAAATCGTGCACCCATCCAGTCACAGGTCCTGCTATATAGAGACAGGATAGTTAATTAAACAAAGTTAGAGATGAATTATAATTATAATTCATTTAAGACGGCTTTGCCTGTGATAGATCTGTCTTCAAGATTGTGCATACTATATATAAACTCCCAAGTGAAAAGCCATCCCTAACCTTACGAATGACTTTCAATTGACACATAGTTGATTTATGCCAATGTTTTACAATACTATCGACAACATACTATACATCAAGATAGATATAGTGTGCCTAGCCTTCATCAGGCATTGGGCCCTTATCTGTCTAACTACTGGCCTGGTCGGGTGGGTTATTGACCCGACAGGAGATGGAAAAATGGATGGAAATATCATACCATATAGTAAACCCACATGCTCATACACTTACAAAACTGGTGTGCGACATGTGACCATAATCGAAGCTTATTCGGATGGACCATAGCTTGTGAGTGGTAGTCAAAACTGACTCCCCACTCCCTTTCCAGATGTCTTCAAACAAATCTTCGCTCGAAAAGCTTGTCCCAGTCCTTAACAGTAACAACTTTAAGGAATGGGAAAATGCGTTTGAAAACTACCTCAAGAGTACCAAACGAATTAGGTACATCAATGGAAAGGCCAAGCGTCCATTAACAGGTTAGTAATCTGTTCTCCTAATAGAGAACGATTTTAACTGATGAATAAGTTTCTTACCTATCCAATGAATATTACCTCGCTGAACTCAATCCTTCTGATGCCGAAAACGCCCCTGAACTCCTTCCTGTTCTTGATTCTGATGATCAACAAATGACCATTCGTATATTCATGCAAAATGGATCTCCCATTACCGACGCCAACGGTGATTACATCACCTATCTCCCAGATCAAGAAAAACAGGACGATTGGGACGACACTGATGACTCTGTCATTGGTGATATCGGTCTTCGCCTTCCCACTAACCTTCATCTTAACTTGATGAAATTCTTTTCCAACACATCAAACCTCACTGGTGACAACAACGTTTCCGCCAAAACTTCAGTCACAGCCTATCTTTTCTGGAAAAAGATTAAAGACGACTTTGGCAAGGAACGTGTGCCCGGACAAGTCAACCTTTATGACCAATTCCACAACTTTACTCTCAACATTACGAAAGACCCACTTCCACAGTTCGAGGCATTCGAAAACCTCGTAAACAGGTGTGACCTCTATGACCAGAAATTCACAGAGGTTCAACAGGTCTTCCAATTGTTGAAGGGAGTTCCCGAGACTGGTGTCTGGGGAACTATGAAGACTATTATTACTACCAAACAGGATCAATCGACCCTGAAACTCGCTGAGGTCAAAAACCTCATCATTGACAAGTGGACGGCACTTAACCCTAAACGAGTTAAGGTCGACCAGCCTAAAGCCAACATGGCTAAAATCTCAGGCAAACTTGGCAATACCTATTCTGGTCAACCCCCTAACTTTAACAACCAGAAGAAGTCGCCTCCTAAGGGCAAGTCCCCTCAAGGCACTTCTGGTCAGGGCCAGAATAAGGGATCCAGCGGGTCTGGTAATAATAACTTCAAACAAGGTGGATACCAAGGTCAACAGGGGGCTGGTCCGACCAAGGGTAAAGGAAAAGGAAAAGGCAAGGGAAAGGGGAAGAAGAATCAGAAGAAGCAGCATAAGGCAGCAGTAGCAGGTATGGAACAAGACGGAGCTAATCAAGCTCCAGATGTTTTCAGAGGAATGGCCTTTGTTGCAAGGGAAGACTGGTCCAAACTCGTAGACGACAGGACCGACAAGTCTCAAGATGGATCACGGGCTTCAAGTCCCGTACAGGACACCGATGGTGAGCCTGATCCACTTCCCGTACGGTTACAATTTGCTAACCAAGGCCTTAATCCTATTCCCGATCCAATTCTCCAAATTGCACGATCTCTCTCTCTCTCAACTACGATCTCCGGATCGTCTCGTCCATCGAATCCGACACCTCCGGATTCACCCCCTCCTCTTGATTTCTCTGGCTGTTACATTACGCCACCGGAATCTCCTGATTTGGAAACACCACAAAATTCTGCTTATCCCGTTACACCACCCAATGGTATTGCTGAATACAATTACCTTGGACGTAACTTGAATGAATGGCAAAATGTTCAATATACTCGTGACGCCTGTTTTGACTGGGTTCACCATGATCCCAAAATCCACCCTGCCTTTGATCCATATACTGGATTGTACCGTATCAAAACGGTTCATTGGCAAAATCGCTTTGGCGAATGGATTCATCGTCATCACTTAGGCTCATACGAAGAGTATGTCGAATATAATTCATTCATCTTTAATGCAGAAATTCACCAAGGCATGTTGCCTTGCTGTGTTAGGTATCCAAATGGAATTTGGGAGGACGACTGTCTTCATCTAGTCCCTGAAGAGGACTACATTGGAATGACAGAAGACGAGAAGTATGTCTCTAATTTGCAAGAGCAAATGGCATATAACCAAGCTCTTATTCGCAGGAACACTTTCCTGCTGAGACAGCAGAGACAAATGAAGAGAGAACGTAGCAGCTTTGTGGAGAAATTTCGAAACATGGCACTAACAGCTGCCATTCGAAATAACAACGGACAGGATAGGGTGATTGTGCCAGGATTTCTAGAAGAAATCCCTGAACAATCTGAACCCTCTGAAAGTTCCGAACCTGAACCCGAACCCGAACGGAGTGGATTCTTTGACGATGCCGACATCGAATACGTCGACTCTGACAACGAAGAACTTGGCAATCTTATTGTCAAAACACCATCCGAAACTTCCTCCGAATCCGAATCAGAAGAAGAGATTGGATCTAACATGACTTCCGGACAAGTTCTTCGACCAATCACTGGTGAACTTGTAGATTCCGAAAATGACGAACCAGTTCAGGATACAAATGAATCCTGGGGTTATCCGCTCTGCGAAACACCCGCACCTGACTGGGGAGACTGTGTCTCCAATGCTGATGACATGATTGATCATGACAACAGCTACGTCCCGGAATGGAAGAAGTCCTGTGAACGATCTAGAAATTCCTGGCCTGGAGCTTTTGGTGTCGACACCAAAACCATCGAAAACAACTGGGAATGGAAAGGTCTTGAACAATACAACGACCTAGCCACCAAACTCCACTACATCTCTGAGTGGATTGGACCAGTTCGCTTCAGGACCGAATCTCTTCGCGCAGCACAAGAGACAGAATATGAATTTTATCCCATCAACGCCTATCAAGAATGGGAACCATTCACTGTCAACCTCGACCACATTGATCCCAGTCACCTCTGGAAGGCATACTGGAATATCAAACATTACTCTAAAGAGCAAATCAAGGAAATGCGCTGCACTGACGAATTCTGGAATTACGTGGAAGCCGTCTTTGAAGGCTTAAATACTAGCTTCGAAGATTATATGATTGACTTGGAGCACGCGAAAATCGCGGACTTAGTTGAAAAGGGAGAAATTAAACCAAACTTCGAGGATCCACAAACTTGGGGACCTCAAGTACCGGCATCTGCGTGGTTCACGCCATCTCCACCCTCTACCGGCTATACGCACGATGAGTGGGATGACGAGCCCTTCCGTTCTAACCCAGAATGGGTTGGTAAATATAACGGAGTCTACTATGGGCCGATGACCGCAGATGAGAAGGAATGTATGAGATGGGACGACGGTCTCTTTCAAGACCGTTTTGCCTACTGGATCAGGCAACCATACTCTGACTATTTCCACTGCGCCTATATGGCTGCTAGGAAATGTCAGCCCGTCCCAACTCCTCCTATCATGCCGGGAGAATTCTTCCCTACCAACGAGGATGGCTCGGCAGTGGAGCCACCCAAATTTACTCCAATCGATCATAAACGGGAATGGGTTCTGTTCAACTGGCAGCAACCTTCTTACAAGGTTGATCCTGCTGTCACAGCTGCTGTCGAGGAAATAAACGAGGAAATCGAGCAAGCACTCAGCGAGTGCTCTTCTACTAAATCAGATGTTCCGAAGTCTTACGCCGATGCGGTGGAAACACTGCCTGAACACCACTACAGCGACGACGACACTTTTCTGCTCCTGGAAAATAAGACCAAGGACAACGAAAAGAAACGGAGGACTTTCAAGAGAAACGCTCAGAAAGCCAGAGCTGCCGAAAGGCAAGAGTCTTTTGAAAAGACTACCAAACTCTGGGCTCTCACAGTTGATAAGATCAACGGTGAAGGCACTTGGGAAAAGTTCCAAGAAAATGAGGAACGAATTGCCCAAGAGTCTCTTTCTGGCTCTTGTCGTCCAACCGGACCGTCGGAACAGAAACGCCTCTTTAGACCAAAGAGGGTTCCTGAATCTTGGAACGAATATGCTGAAGTAGAAGATGGACTCGATCATCTCCTCGGTCCTGTGGGAAACTCATACGAATTGGAAGAAATTGATTGGTATGTAAATAACTTAGAATCAGACCAATACTCACAAGAGCATAAGATCGTTTCTACTACAGATCTCATCAAAACCGACAAAGGTAAGATCGGAGATGAGAATAGTAGTAATAATAAACTTTCTTATTTAACTTGTACTGCTCTTGTATCGAGGCAACAGCCTATTTCTCAGGCTAGCCCTATTGTGCCTGGTTTTAATATATATCGTTTCGATAAAGTTATTTGCATGCATACCGAACATAATCCTTCTCCAATTTTTAATGATATCTGCGATTTTATTAGACCGAAAGGTGCTTTTTGGATACTAGATTCAGGAGCTTCTGGACATTATACTTTTGAAATGTCCGATTTCGCTGCCTATAAAGATCTAGATACTCCAATCACCTTATTAACGGCTGATAAAAATTCCACAGCACGAGTTACCGGTATAGGTACCGTCTTCATTCAACATACGAATGAAGAAGGGGTCACAGAAAATCTCAAGTTACATCCGGTCTATTATGCACCAGATGCAACTTACCGCTTATTATCTCAAGGTGTTTTACTCCAAGATGGAGCCGACGTTGTTGGCACCTTGGGATTAATCCAATTTCATGACCGACATAGTAACAAACTCCTGTGCTCGCTTTATCCTATGCACCAGGGAGACACGATGTATTGGTTGGAGTCAAGTATAATTGATCCAGCTAAAGCTTTAAATATATCGTTGTCTAAACAAGATTACTATGTGTGGCACAACAGGCTTGCACATGCATCGCCTGAAGTGATTAGACATCTAAAAGGAACAGGTATTGGTAACTTTACAGTACCAAAGAAACCTGAAGTTTGTCGAGGATGTGCTCTGGGTAAAATGGCACAAAAACCTCATCCTTTATCGGAAAAAAGAGCTTCGAAGATACTTGAACTCTTACATGGAGACTTAAAGTCATATCCTGTAAGATCGTATCATCATTACAATTACGCTCTAATTCTATTAGATGATCATTCATCTCACCCTTTCGTCATATTGTTAAAAACAAAAGACGAGGCTTGTGACAAATTTATAAACTTTGTTACATTCATCGAAAACCAAACCGGCGAAACAGTTTTAGCCGTACGTTTCGATTTAGGGGGAGAACTCTCATCTAAAAGATTTCTAGAATATCTAGAAAAGAAAGGAATAAAAAGACAAACTTCTGCTCCTTACATACATCAGCAAAATGGTAGAGCCGAACGAGCAATCAGAACTTTAAATGAAAAATCTGAAACAATGCGTCACCACGCTGGAGCACCACCTTCCTGGTGGGAATTCACTGTGACTACTGCTGCTCATTTAATGGCTCGAACACCTATTGCTAGATTAAAATTTAAAACACCACGTGAATTATTCTGACCAAACAAAACACCAGATTATCGTTATTTACGAACCTGGGGGTGTTTAGCTTATGTTTGGATTCCTCATGAAATAAGGAAAAACAAAGCATCACCAAAATCGGAAGCAATGACGTTCATTGGTTACGTCAATGATTCAAAAGCCTGGCTGTTTATGACTAAGGAAAATAAACTTTTCCGATCAGACCAAGCTTTATTCATTGAACATGTCTTTCCACGATTACAAGGTCAAATCGTAGACTCAACAAATCCTTACCAAACTGTCTTAAATCCTTCAAGACGCGAAGAAGTAGCATCACAAATTATCCCTCCTGATCCAGGAACAGGGTTCGATTTATCCGAACCAATCGCGAGCAGAACACGCTCCAGAACAAGACACGTTCACTTTGATGAACCTCCACATGGACCACATGACCCTCATGATGACGATGATCATCATGATTATGGGGGAGGAGGATCACATGATCCATCTAGTTATAGGGAACCTAGCCCTTCTGACGATTCACCTAGAACTCCACGTTGGAATTCTAGATCGCCTACTTTAGGCCCTGGAGATCAATTAGATAAAGAGAATAATGATTATCAAAACGATAATCTAGAGTATTCTGATCAGTTATCTGAGGATTATGATCCCTATGAATACGATCTCTTTGATGATACCGATATTAATAACCAACCGGTCATTGATCCGGATTACCCACCGTACATGCCTGGTGAATATCGAGATCATACTCCAATTGCAGGACCATCAGGAACTAGACATTCATCACCTGGAACACCCGCTACTACTTCATCTTCCATTTTAGAACAACTTAGGGGACTGCCTTCACCTCGTGCCCCTACTCCTAGAGTATTCTCTCCTTTACCTGATATGCCTATCAGAAAACAAAGGACTCCTAGAGATACTCCAGAACCTGCTACACCATCCGCTGCATCAGATTTACCTGACGATTATCAGCCTTTGAATCCACATGATCCAGAGGATCAACCTGCTCCATTTCCAGTCGGACCTCCGTTATATTTTAACAATCCAAGGATGTCCTTCGAACCGGCAACGTGGACTTCAAAATGGCAAGAAAGCCGAAGAATAAATCCTCCGCGACATACTAATACGTCATGGAAGTTAAAAGATCCCGATTTTCAATGGTCTGGAAGACTTCCACGCGCTACAAAAGTTCCATACAATAGACCTAAATTAATTGAACCTAATCAATCACCTGCTTCAGTACATCCTGAAAGACGTTTGCCTCACACACTTCGTCATCCATTTCAGTATGAACCAAGGCAAGATTGGGGACAAGGAAGGAATCAACCTTCACTGGCCTATGAACAAGAAGAACAACGTAGAGATCTTGAATCGAATCTACCTCCACATCAGTATACAGAAGGAAATCCTCCTTTACCTGCTGGTATTTTCGATATCCCTGATCAACCACAAAATGACCAAAGTATGGAACCACCAGAACAAAGTCAAGCTGAAGAAGAAACAGCCTCCTTAGCCTTTGTTCATGACAAAACCATTCTCGAACATTTCGATGAATCTAAATTACACCGATATGCTCAAGAAGGGGGAATTGGCTTACAAAGAATTTTAATCGCAGCAGCAGCCTTCCTACCAATCGCTCTCATCGCTGATAAAGATAGAGATGACCATCTCAAACACATGAATAATCCTAAACGATGGAACGATAATGATTTTGTTCACACATGGATCTCCAAAAGAAATTTCAATGATGCCCCAGAACAGATCAAAACGGAATGGATAGAAGCAATGAAATATGAACACAATCAACTTCTACATCATAACGTGTATGAAGAAGTTAATTTACCACCTGGAAGAAAAGCTGTCCGTCATAGATGGGTTTATAATATTAAATCCACGGGCAAAAAACGAGCTAGAATCGTAGCAAAAGGATTCTCTCAAGTTGAAGGTCTGGACTACAATAATATTTTCAGTCCAGTAGTGCGCTTCGAAACAGTCCGTCTCTTATTAGCACTTGCAGCCATAGAGAATTGGGATATTCTCGCACTTGACGTCAAAAGCGCTTTTTTATATGGCACGCTAAAAGAAGACATATACATGCAAGCACCAAAGATGTTTGCAAAAGACAAGAGCAAAGTTTGGAGGTTACACAAAGCCATTTACGGATTAAAACAAGCATCTCGAGAATGGTGGACTGAATGTTCCAATCACATGAAGTCACTAGGATTTACCAAACTCGAATCCGATGGCGGTGTATACTATTTTATAGAAAAGTCATCTATCATCATCGCGATAATCTATGTCAACGATGCGTTATGGTTTTCAAACAACAGATCTCTCCTAGACAAGAAAAGAGAACAATTCAAAGAAAAATACGAAACAACAGATCTAGGAGAACCCACAGAATTTCTAGGAATGAAAATTCAACGTGATCGAAAGAAAAGAATAATTAAAATCGATCAACAATCTTACCTGGAAAAAATCATTAATCGCTTTAACATGCAAAACTCGAAACCAAGTAAAACCCCTTTACCACAAGGATGGTTACCTACGACCAACACCAAACAAGCTACTAAAGAGCTTCGGTCAAAATTCCAACAAGTCATTGGATCACTTCTGTATCTAATGCTTGGAACACGACCTGATATTTGTTTCGCTGTTATAAAATTATCACAACATTCTGCAAACCCTAGCCAAGAACATCTTGATAAAGCTTTAGGTATCTTTCGATATCTAAATGCTACCAAGAAATATGAAATCATTTATGATGGATTAAAAGGTTCAGGCTTAATTGCATTTTGTGACAGCGACTGGGCTTCAGACAAAAACAATAGAAGATCGCAATGGGGCTTCGTCTTTGAACTTGCCAAAGCATCTATCTACTGGAGTTCAAGGCTACAAAAATCTGTAGCATTATCATCCACAGAAGCGGAATATGTTAGTTTCTCTGAAACAGCCAAGGCGGTCTTAGGACTAAAAAATGTCTTTGCTGAATTAGGAATGGAACTTTCTTCAATTCCAATTGTTGGAGATAATCAGGGTGCCATATTTCTGGCAAAGAATTCTGTTATAGAATCAAGATCCAAGCACATTGATGTACGCTTTCATGCAGTACGACAATGGACAGAAGAAAACAAGATTCATTTCAACTTTACACCTGGAAATGAAAACCGAGCCGATATTTTGACGAAAAGTCTTGGTTGGGTCAAATTCATTCAATTTAGAAATGAACTTGGTATTCGTTTCTATTAAACACTTTGCATACCTACGCTTCAAAGCGAGGGGGAGTGTTGAAGTGACGCTCTAGAAGCTTCATATGCATGGCCAATCTTATCATAGATTAGATAAGTAGATTAGATAAGCGCCTAGTAAAGCGCTCACTTAGACAATTAGTATTCGTAATACTCCGATTCCCGTAGGACTCGGTATATAGAAATAGCTTAGTAAAATACGTAGATATTACTCATATTATACGGATACGTCCCGGTCCAATAGCATTAATAGCTAGGACTCATGTACTTAATTACCGTAGTACTAGAACGTTCTACCTAGTATATTTAGTACATACACATGTATGACGATGTCATAGTATACAGTCTGCTGACTGATACTTCACAACGTCTCCACCATGATATCACTTATGATATCATACATTCACATAGGCTCCACTATGTTGTCATTATGACATCATACCCTACACCCTATGTACATGACGTAGCTAGACTAGTAGAGTATAAATACTGTAGTAGAATAGCGACTAAAAAAAAAAACAAGTTTCCAACTATCTCAGAACTTAACCAGTTCACTCTCATCCATAACTCGAGTTCTACAACTCATCAACATCATCATATCGCACCATACAACGAACATACCCTAAGGTGAGGGTCGCTCAACCTTCACTCAGTTAACATGGTTTGCTGCTCATTAGTCCTGTGAAACCTCATGAATGGAACTGGTATTTCCAGAAGGTGCCCCTTTGGTCCATTCAGTTACTACTGACCTCAGGTTTGTCTCTATTTTCTCTATCAATTCCTTAGTTTCACTGAAATATCATTATGCAGCCAACCCTCTGCTAGGGTATATCCTTCTTCCATCAATGTTGAACTACGCCTGGTGTATGAGTGGCAATGCCATGGTGTGTTGCACTAGCTCTTTTGGCTTCACATTTTGACGCTAAACACTATCTCCACAGAGAGCGAATCATTCAAATCTCTAGAGGCCCCTGTATGCCATATTATGCGAGGCCTTCGTTGCAGGATGCTACTTTTCTTTGGTACATATAATGTACATGCCCTGACTGTCTGGGCTACTATGGGCGGAGACCTTTCCAACCAGAACATAGTTAATAATTCCCCAGCTATGGAGGATGATATGCCCTTGCTGACTACACCTCCACCCTCTGATTCAGACTCTGATGTATCTATGATGGATCTTTCTGAAGTAGACTAGTTGTCTAGTTATACATCATCGGTACTACCACGATATACAGCTTCCCTCTACTAGAGATTCCTAGTGTAGGTAGTTTTGTATACACATGATGGTGCGCTGTTCCAAAGTGTAATTACTATTCAACCTCCAAATCCAAGTCGGACAAGGTGTCCAAAATCTCCTCTTTGTCAACATCTGGTATACGTTCTATGGACCCGTGCGTTTGCATTTCCACTGGAGTTGAATCGTCAGGTTCTGGTCCATTAATAATTTCCTCCAGTTCAGCATTTGAAAGGCCAGTAAGAGCCTCGAGATTGTCTGGTAGCTTGATCTTTTGTCTCACTCTATAAGGGTAAACCCAAAAGGCAGCAATCTTATTCTGCAATACCGATTCATCCATTTCTGCCAATATGTACAATCCCCCTTGTGTGCGGTGCACCACAATGCAAGGACCAATAAATCTAGCTTGTAACTTCCTGTTTAACGACTTTTCTATTGCCGTATTTCTAACCAGTACTAAAGAGCCTGGCCTGAAATCCCATGTATGGATCTTAGCATGGTGCTTCATCATATATCTGAGTGTATTGTTTATCTTCTTTTGGTCTATCTTGTCTATTATTCTAGCTACCTCTTCAGCATGTAAAGCTAGTGCTCTAGCTCGCATACCAATGAGCTCAGCCCAGGACATTACCTGATCAGGTACTTGCTGTAGCCAAGTAGCTTGTACTATGTCCATTGGTAGAACTGGGTGTGTGCCGGTAACTGCAAAGTAGGGCAAACAACCAAGCCTTTTCCTGGTGGTTATTCTATCTGCCCACATTATTGACACAAAATATCTAACCCACTTCTTGACATCTCCAGCACACGCTTTATATAATGCTTGCCAGACATCCCAATGAGGTCTTTCTATCTTGCCATTGGCTTGTGAATTGTAACCTGCAATCTGGATACCCTTTATACCATATCGTTTTTCCAGATAAGCTAGTGCCACTTTGAAAGTGCCACCATTATCCAATATGATTAAAGCTAAACAGCCCCATCTACAAATTACATCTTCATATAACCATTCACCTATAGTTCTTTGGTTTTCTTTTGCTAATGGCCATCCTTCCATCCAAGAAGACATTGCGCAATGCCCGTGAGCAATGTATTTCTTCCATTCCGATACTACAGGCATGTGCATAGTATCTGCATGCATTACCTGGAACAGCGATGGCATTGGAGTGATCTTGGGAGGCATTTTGACGAAATCTTTCAGTCAAGTCTGACAGACATGACAATGCCACACATAATGATTTACATCATTCTCTAGTTCAGGCCACCAAAACTGGTCTTGCAGTATAGATTTGGTTGCAAAGACACCCTTGTGTCCTAAACTATCATGCGCCACTAGCAGCAGACCCATTTGATCTTCTTTATCTACTACCAGCCGGTGTTGTCCTTCAGAATCTCTCCTGTACATTCTGTCCTTATCGAAGAAAAACTTCTTAGCAAAGGCCACAAAGCTCCAGTATTTTCTGTCAGTCATTACTTTGGGCTTATGCTTCGGGTTTCTCAACCATTCTCAGACTAGTAGTAAATCTTCATCGAGCCTCTTTGCCTTTTCTGTCCTGTGGTGTTCACGATAAGGTTCTATATCCTCTTGCGACGGCATCAACAACTGTGGCATGCTAGACACAATAGTGGCGCCGGCTGGACACGAACATGCTATCCTTACTCTTGTTTCATATTCTGCTTGTTTTTCTCCACCAATAAATTCTGCGAAACTTTCTATTGTCTGGGCTAGGAAACCACCACGGATATCTATATCATTCCGAAATTTTTCATAATCCAATGTAGTATCCTCGGATCCTTCTTCTACCTCAAACTTAAAAGGGTTGATTTCGTGATAGTATTCCTCTTCTGGGTTATCATATTCTTTGTCACCTTCTTGTGGTGGTCTGCGGGATAATCCATCCACTGCAAAAGTCTTTCCTTCTACATGTCTTAAGGTGAAGTGAAACATGAGTATTTGTTCTATCCACCTGTTAATGGCAGCGTTAGGGGCTTCATCTGGGCATTGTAACATTCCTTTAATGTATTTAGCATCCGTTTCTATGGTGAGATTCCTGACACCATACAATAAGTGTTTTGTAGCCCGTAATGTCTAGTGCACTGCAGGGGTATATCGTGGGTATTTTTGACCCAACCCATACCCGTACCCGCCGAAAACCGTATCCGTCCAACGGGTACGGGTTTCTGACGGGTTTGACGGGTATGGGTGTGGGTTCATACCCTTGGCGGGTAACCCGTGAATGTAGTAACATTATACTGATGTATCTAGCATATTATTGTCTTTGTTTTTGTTGTACAAGCAAAAATGCCTACAGATAATAGAAATTTGTTAATAAATGGATTGGTATTTTTTCAAATTCAACACAATCCAGTGAATCACAACATTTTCTGTTTATAGGGTCACTTAAAATAATGTAATACTGCATAAACACACTGTTATTTTTAGACAGATAAATTCTAATTATTTAAGAGAACATTTAATGTTTATAGCACCACACTCTCAGGCAAGAAAACAAGATACAATAAGCATAACATTGGTATTTATCATAAAAAACATCGAATATAACTGAAATTTGTGCATAAAGTAGTGCATATTTTTACAAAAGTAACTTTTCCTATTCTATAGGAACACTTTTGATTTGTAGATCTAGACAGCTAGAGCAGCAGAACTATTTTTAATTGAGCAAATGCTGATCAGCCACAATTTTATCCCATGCACAAAATGATTGTGGCAGTGCGACGGGTTTTCTCTACGGGTACGGGTTGGTGTGGGTTTCAAATTCTGGACCCGTACCCATACCCGCGATACCCAAACCCATAACCCGCAGCAACCCGCCGGACCCGTGCAGTGCACTAGTAATGTCCTAAACAGACCATATAACTCTCTTTTAGGTTGTGAAAACTTTGCTTCTCTTTCATTCAAAGTTATTGAACCGAACCTGATATACCTAGTCTTCTTTGGATCCTTGTCTAGGCTCAGTTGCCTAATGAAGAATCCCGCCGCAATGTAAGACGTATCTACAGATAGTATTACTTCGCCGCCGCTTTTGAGGTCAATGTTTCCCAGGCAAGGACAGTCATTTACAGCATCCTCAAATTCTGGATGAACAGCATCGACGAGCCGTGACTTTCTTACTTTTTGGCCAACACATATTTGCAAGTGTACACCTGGGATGGATTAAACCTGTCATTCCAGTGGAGCACAGGCTATGCCATTTCTGCCAAATACATGTTGAATCTCCAGAACACACACTTATGCAATGCTCTTTTGACCAGCACACAGTACTACTGTGTCATACACTAAGAGCGATTGTTGCGGAGAAGTGTGGGTGGCAAATTCCTCTGACCATGTCCGATTCCGAAGCCCTTCACTGGCTTAAGAAAATCTTATTTGATTGGGACCTGGTTTGGATAATGGCCAAACACATTCACGAGGTCTCTTCTCACTGGTCTAGAACAAAATGGTATCATATATAGGTTTCGCGAACCAGTATCAATCTTACTCTCAAACTACCTATCCATAGCAGAACCCTCTCGCCGCGTCGAAGGAAGATTGGCTCGGTATGGTATTTGTAGAGGCAGGCATAAGGGGGAATCCTTACTGAACCTCGCCCCGTAGTTAAGGCAGAATTGGGGTAACGAGTTCCGAGCTTGCTTACTTTATGTTCCCCTCGTGTGCTACTTGTGACCTGCAAACCGGTAGTTCCTCAATGGGACCATGCCATGCATCTATCTATCTACATCACCCTCAAAAAACCTATCTAAATTTCTCAATTTGCAGTTACAAATCTATGTCTCTTGTTGTAAGAGGACATCTAGTCTGCTCTTGGAGTAAAACAAACACTAGCAGTCATAGGAATTAGCGTCATTCTTGGAACCCATTCCAATAATGCTTTCTTCTGCTCCGCAAGAGACCTTCCGATCAAATGCTCCGGGACCGTAACTTCGTACCTCCTTGCGACGTGAGCAAGCATGCAAACACTTTCTACCATGGCGAAACGCTCGCCCAGGCAACTTCTGGGGCCAGCGGAAAAGGCTAGGACTGGAACAACGATTAGTGATCAGAAGGTAGGAAACAAAGGAGAAAACTGACATGCATCGCGAGGCCAAGTGTAAGAGTCCGTGTCAATGAATCGTTCAGGCTTGAATTGGTCAATATCCTCTCCCCAATGAAGCGCTGCAAAGTATCTCCGAAATCGGGTTTGCTGTATAGGGTAACGAACACACTACTTACGGTTCCTGTGAAGCCCAATAATATCAATGACAGCCAGGCTACCGGCGGGAATATTGACCTGGTTTACAGTGGACTGCATGTTACTTCTATTGTCGGTGCTAAAGAGTCGGGATGTCACAGCAGTACTAGTGTGAACTGGTGAAGCTAAACGGGGAACAGGAGGGAAAAGCCGAAGAGCTTCACGGAAGGCGGCGGTGATATACTCAAGGTTAGCCATATCGTCCTTGTACCCCTGTGAAATCGTTATATGAAGACTATTTTCTGAGCAGATTTCAAAGTTCGTACAGCAGAGTTCACCGTTTCAGCGTTGGGAATGCCATCCAACTCGGGCCAGAGACGTTTTACCTCCTTGTACATTTTTTCTTGGACATCAGGATACAATGCCATGAGTGTAATCGCGAAACATAGAGAATGAGCAGAGGTTTCTGAGAATAATAACGTCGACTGAGTAAAAGAATCCTCCGATGTTCTCTACTTACCATGGCCCGCAAGGAGGAACATCTGATTGTACAGGATGAGTACTGATTTTGAGCAGCGAGGCACGGTTACTCACAAAAGTATTCGATAACAATTCTTCATCGGTCAAACGCCTCTTTAATAAGTCTTTTTCTTCGTGCTGTTGTGCAAGATTGGCCTTGACAAGGTTCTGTAGGAGTGCTGCATCCAAGGAGTCATCATTGTTACCTCCCGAAATCCAATCCCGAGCCATATTGATCAAATCTAACATATGCAACCTCAAAAAAATAAAAGAGTGTTGCGTTTCCTTCACGATCTTTGGCATTGGGAGATATTCTGCTAACTTGAATACCCAATCAGGTGTCAGGATTTTTGGAACAAGATTGTCCACTGCCGATGTTACAGCGGGTCGGAAGGGAATTCGATGTACGGTGTTAGAAGAATCGCCGCCAGCATGATCAGACCAAGCATTATGTCGACCGAAAGCCGCAGAGGACAGAATGAGGAGAGTTGCCTGAGAGTATTTGTCAAGTCCAATTTACGAGTGAATTTCTTTGAGATTCACCTCAGTACAATCCTTAAGCAACTCGACCAGCGTAGGCTTATTTTGGAACCCCTGGCTATCGATGGCATTAAACCACTCATTAACGACGCGAGTCGCATGTTGCCATACGAGTCGATTATTGGCCTATAATGGGATTAGACAGATATCTGATGTATCCTTTTTCCGTACTCTTACCTCGTTAAATGCCGGCTTCGCAACAGATCGATAGCGTTTCCAAGCATCACCCTCTGTAGCCACCATATTAGGACCATAAACAGAGACAACCTCGTACTATCAGGAACAAAATCATCTAGAATGCCCACAGTATACACAGAAAATTTTTACCCCTTCTATATCACGTCGGAAAACGGAACGATTATTCGAGACGGTCCTCAACGCATCTGCATCTGAGATCCAAAATGTAGGAGTAGATCCCCAGAACTTGACACTTCCCAGGATAGTGCTTCCATACTTTTGGTAGACTGGAAACTACATTAGAGATCGACATCTTCTGGAATGCTTCAACTTACTCACCATCGTAATTAGAGTAGTAGTTCCCAATTCGGTCTTTGAAAGGGAAAAAGGGTGCGAGTACAGGGGCCATAGAGCGAAATGGATGGAGCCAAATGAGCTCCCCACCCGGGACTGCTCTAATGCAGAAGGTGAGTTGGAGAGCGCTAGTGGCCCGAGAGTACTCACTCCACTGCTTTATAGGCAACACGCAAAGCGAGAAATTTCTTGACCAAGCTTTGCGCTAGCCATAGTAATAGAAGGCCAGCCCCAAAAGCAAACACGGTATTCCAACCAGACGTGTGCACTTCTGAAAACATGAAACTCATAGAGACCTTGAAGGACTGGGACTGAACAAGGTCACCCAGTTCACATAACCCTTTTTGATACAAACGGGAAAATTTACGCTCACTCAGAAAATAGCAAACTTGGCTGATGTCAATGAAATGATACGCGTGAATCGTTGTCGTCGCTGCCGCAGTGCGTTCTGGTTCGCCTTGCGGTGGGTCGAGCTTGGTTTATGTTATAGAGCCTGGAAAACTCTCGTTAACATTGAATATCTCCCGGTCTCGGTTTCCGAATCGATAACGGACGATCACATAAGATTTCTAATCTCTCAGGTGAGCACGCCGTTATAGCGGCCATTCAGTACTACGAACACATTTGACTGAATCCGTCCGTCACGGAAACACAGGAAACCGCAGTAATATATTCATCATCCTCGATATTGCTGGCGTATTCATCTTCTCCTTTCCCAATCACATATAGTAGCCATTCCAGTCACTCAGAGGCTTGACCAGTCATGGCCTGGATCCCTAACATATCTTTTATCGTTCAAACCGCAACTACGCTGTACAGCACCATTTTCCATCCAGTTATTCTTCCGGAATGCAGAATCCTGCCTGTGGACAATGCTTGGCCCACTGTAGATGTTTGGGATAGCTTTAATCGCACCATAGATGGCCGTCTCATCAAAACAGTTCCTTTGGGAACTCCTTGTCACTATCCTACCTATGATGCCGGGCAATGCGAATACGTTCGTACAAATTGGCGTCGTCCTGAGCTTCAGTATGTTCTCACTCTCGTTCTATCGTTCGCCTCTGATTAGGTTAAATAGTGAAGAAAGTCCATCATCGATTATGGACCCAATATTTTTGAACAAGAGTTGCGATCCATTTGGTGATCCCGATAGTCCATGCTCTATTGGATCCTATGTACAGTTCACGGTCAATGTTTCAAAACCAGAACACGTTATTCGAACGCTAGAATTTGCAGATCAGCATAATATCAGATTTGTTGTGAAAAATACCGGTCATGAGTACGAATAAGCTATTCATTCTAGCTCGATTTTAATGAAGAACTTGACAGTTACATGGGTCGGTCGACGGGGATTGGCGGTCTCTCTGTTTGGATGCACCACCTGCGCGATATCACCTACATTCCAGACTTCAACTCAAGAAGCTATCAAGGGCCTGCCTTCAAAGCCCAAGCTGGTGTTCTTGGCGAGGAGATTACCGCAGCCGCCCACGAACATGGCCTTGTGGGTGTGAGTGGAGAATGTCCGGTTAGTCTTCCTGATTATGTTTCCTTTCTCTGATGGTCAACCTCCCAAAAATCTAGACCGTTGGCATGGTAGGAGGATATATTCAAGGAGGAGGACACTCTGCTTTAAGTTCTGTATTCGGCATGGGTGCGGATCAAACTCTATCCTTCGAAGTCGTCACCCCAACCGGGGAGTTTGTCAATGCTTCTATGACTGAAAATCAAGATCTGTATTGGGCGTTGAGTGGAGGGGTATGCATGCTTTTTGAACTGATTGAGGCTTTGCTTATTCTGGTTCTCCAATACAGGGGCCTGGAACTTATGGCGTTGTTTGGTCGGTAACTGTCAAGGCACACACGGATGCTCCTTCGACGGTTGCTTTAATCAGATTCACATCGGAGGGTATTTCTCAAGATGACTATTGGAAAGCCGTCACTTCATATCTTGAAATCACATCTAGGATCACGGACTTCAAGGCCTTTGGATTCGCCACTTACTCTGCAGCAGATTTCTTTCTGACCCCTTTGTTTGCCTTTAACCGTACGGTGGAGGAAGTCAAAGAAATTCTTCATCCCTTTACCAATGGTCTAAAAGATTTGAAAATTCAGTACATGTACACCGTCAACCAGTTCCCGACATATGCTGATGCTTTCAAGAGTGTTCCAGCCTTTGACGTGGCTAACACAGACATTGCCAACTTCCAAATCGGAAGCCGAATTCTTCCTGCGTCCATTTTTGATAATAACGCATCGCTATTAGAACTGAAAAAGATCGTACACAATGTTGCCGATGCTGGTGGGGCTATCCTCGATATCACTGTCAAGCCTAGCTTGGAAGCCGGAGGATACCCTAACAATGCAGTACTCCCGGCTTGGAGGAATGCTTTGAAATCAATGGGGGTTATTCTGTGTGTGACGAGTAGGCTCTTTCTACTAGTAGGACTAACTTTATTTGATAGGCCGCTGTTCAATGAACAAAGTTTACAGTCCATAACTGAAGATCAGCACAAGGTGACTTGGACGTTTACTGAACCGCTGAGAAAGCTTGCTCCTGAAAGCGGAGCTTATATGAATGAGGCAAGTATTTTTATCGACCAATAACCCATTCCCCAGCTGAGATATTTTCTGCTGGCCAGGCTTCTCCAGTGGAACCAGACTTCAAAAGAGCATTCTTTGGATTGAATTATCCAACATTGCTCAGAATCAAAGATAAATATGATCCGAAGCAACTTTTGTATGGGTCTACTTCTGTTGGCGGAGACAGGTGGGAAGAGAATGATGCCGGTCGACTGTGTAGAAAAAATGTTGGGGGGTCGAGGCTAATTCCTTCTGAGCTGTAATATCTCATCAGCAAATGGGGTGATTTGATGGTGGACTGTTCCGGCTTTTCCACGCCTTTCTGCTGATTTACACAAAAATGGTGCATGTCTACAGTAGTGGTAACGCAAAGTTGACCATCAAAATATATATCAGATACATGGTTTTGAAGCTCGAGGAAAAAGAAGAGCCCATATCATGAGCTTGTCACCAACCAATCACTTGCAATATTTTGAACTTGTGGGAAATTGAGCCTGGCAGGTACCTGGTCAGCCGGACACTTGCTCACACTTGGTTTCTCTCGTACAAGCTAAAACAAGTGCCACCAGCAAATAGTCAAAAACCTGATGCCTAGTCACAGGGCAATTACAAGACTGGAGGTCTATGAAAACTTCGCGTGGCAAATACAAGGCCGCTCTAATATGGCAGTGCCGGAGATGCCGGAATATTGTAACTGCACTACCGGTTAGGCTCATGGCGTATGTCGTCTGGACATTATTCAAGTTTTTCGAGTGGCATATGTCCCCAGCATATTTCGCGCGCAAGCATTGTCTTATGGTGTAGTGGTTAATTTATGTGATGTGTCACCAAGAGGTTCCGGGTTCAATTCATGCAAGTCACATTCTGAGTCTTTTGACTATGGTCCATTTTTCTTGGTCTTGAATATTTATTTTTGATTATTTTACTTGAGGATAAAGTATATTATAGTGCTATATCAATCCCTTAAGTATATTTTATTAAAAATCTAAAATCTGAATCAATTCTGTATCTGGGGTGATTTTTTCTCTGCGCTTCACACACACCTTTCCATGGAGGTAAATAAATAATACCATCCTACTGGGTTTTTTGTGAGTAACAAATATCCCTTCAAAATCACTGAATACAGTATCATCGACCATTAAAACCAGCCTATTGAGGGTACCACAAAAAGGTTTCCTGTGGTTTGTACACTGACTCCAACTTGAACAAGTACTTTAAGGAATGGGTTCATATGGGATTAAAACACTTTCCATCAGAGCAATTTTTGGGGTATATTGCAACACCAAGTCACTCTCAATCATTCAGACAGTGCTAAAACCATAAATTTTAGTTTTCACAATCAAAAGCCTTATCAGCAATCATAATTTTTGAAAAAAGAGTATGTTACGAGGCCTATTTTAATAGGCTGAGTTAACTTACAACGACGTTTGAGATTTCCCACGGGCACATTTACCCATGCTACGGCGCCACGGCACACTCGGCCTTATAGCCTATAGGCTGCATGATAATTAATCGGCAATTCGAAAGTCGCGTTCCTGGATCGTCTATGGCATGGCAGTTGATATACAAGCCGACGTACTGCAAGCTGCTCGGCAATTCGGCACAAAGCTTTCACTGGTCAACACACTTTTGCATTTACTGAGGCATAAGCAATGATTAATAACTATGAAGGTTTAATTGAAGAAACATAGTTCACCAAGACTTTTGATTGAGTTCAAATTTAGCCCTTTCATTCCATCTCGAGAAATGAATCGGAGGCACACAGCATCACTGTCATCGAAAAGACCAGTGCTGGTTGAACAGAAGAGTGAACCCTGAAATTGTGCAGAAAAGAAAGCTGATACATGTGTGAGGATGATACCAAAAAGTCAAAAATGGCTGTTGCATACCATTTGTAAAGGCTAACAAATTGTTTTTGATTAATAGTGTTTCGAGTTGTCAGCTTGAACACAAATGAGAATTTCTTCATCCTGAAATTTGCAGTTGTCATCATTGAGACCTTAATCAATTCCAACATAGTGAGGCTTTAACTTATGAGTGATGTTCTTCATTAAGGGGTATTTTAAGGTTTATGATTTTTATAACTGCTGATTATTTTTGAAACCCTCATGTAAGTAACTGCACCTATTCTGTATTTCTATATAGAGACAAATCGTAAATATGTCATTACTCAATGCCTTCAGAGAGTAGCTATGTTATGAAAGTGTTGAATGGCACTTTATGTTACAACTTTTTCCTATTCCTGCAGGGACACCCTCTCTTCCAGTATTCACCATTCCTTTCTCCTCATGTTTCCGATGTCTATTCTTTCACTTTGAACACTTCACAATCACTTCACAATCGACCTCACACACTTCATACTTCCCTAACACATGGCTACCTCATGTACGCCATATGTTTTCCTTGCTTCATACATGTGTTCCTTGATTTGCCACACCGATCCCTCATGTACCTTCTATTAACATGTGTTCAACCACATGTTATACATTACTTACATGCTACTTACGAACAACTTACCTTCTGTTCTACACACATAGTACATGCAGCAGTACAGACTGTATGTAGTCATCCCTTCTGTATTTAAGTAGAAGCCAGCTCGAGCTAAATCCTCAGCTCGACCTTGTTAATACACCACAAGTCTTACTTTGTAACAACCTTGCGCTCTCAAACCTTCTCAAACCTCTCTCCAAGAGGTTCATCAAACTCTCGAACAATCTCTAAAGACTTATGTCTTTAGACCCTGGAACTCACAGAGGATCAGACCTCTGTGTTACAGAACCTGTATAGGACATATGTCTATACAGTCAGACTCACATCGGACACTACGTTGGTGTGTTATAGAACTGGAAAAACCCATAGACTTGAAAGACTAGTCTAAGGACCCTGGTCTGCTGACAAGCTAAGATCTCCAGCAGGTGGAACAACTGATAGGCTTTGATCCTGAGCTGATGGAACGACTGATTGGCTTTGATCCTCAGTCAAGGAACCTCGATTCTTTACAAAGTATGACTCCCGTCGTAACACTTTATCACTTTCAAGAGATAAAATAATAGAAGGATGTTATAATCAACCCAGAGTACTCTTCTTGTATTGCTAGCAATTAAGTAAGCATGAATAAAACTATTGCCAACAAAGTTGATTTGAAATGTGACCAAAGCCTGTTTCAATTTCAAGCCTTGTTGGAGCTGAGGAATGATTTAGACAAGACAATAGAGGTAAGTACATTTATTCACTATCTAGCGTTTCTTTAAGTTTGAAGTACAAAGGACTATTTTTGTGAAACAGAGATACTTGCTGCATATTGATCTTTAGAGTGGTACTGAAAAAAATAAAGGAGGGATTATCAGGGATTGTCCAAAAATTGTCTATATTGCTATATTACATCAGAGTAATGAAGGTGAAAATCTAAAATCTACACTAAAAAAATGAAGTGACTATTTAGCTGCCAACAGGAAATTTTACCAGTTAAACATACAAAATTGAAAGGAAGTCAATAATATTTTAATATATCCATATGTGTTGTAACAATTCTCCTGAGGAATTGCTATGGTCCAGAAATAATAGGTAGGCCTCGTATCTTGCCGTGCAATGCAGCGGCACCTTTCCCCAGTTAACTTACAACGACGTTTGAGTTTTCCCACGGGCAGATTTACCCACGCTGCAGCACTCTATCTTAGCCGCGGGGTACTATTTGGCTTTTATATATGCCTCATCATGATCAATCGGCAATTCAAAAAATTGTGTTTTGTTCCCAGATCATCTCTGGCATGTGGGACGATGCACCACAAGTTGCTCGGCAATTCGGCACAAACTTTCGGATGGTCAACACTTTTTTCTGTTTACTGAAGGATTGATAAGTATGAAAATTCAATTGTATGGGGAAACACAGCGACTCTTCGACACCAAAACTTCTGATTTAGTTGAAATTCAGCCCTTTCCATCTCAGCTCAAGAATGAACTGAAACATCACTCATTGAAAGGAGGTCAGTGCTGGTTCGATAGAAGCATGACCCTGAAAGTATATGTGAGGGTGATCGGTATGTCACCAAAAAATTAAAAATGGCTGTTGCAGACCATCTCTAATAACAACTCATTTGACTAAATGGTTTTTTAAGCTGTCAGCCTGAACATGGATGATGTAAGGGCAACACCTGAAAGTGTGAGGACTACACTCAACACAACTGCAGGTGGGGATTCAAAGAGAAAAACTCAAAGGACAACCACTGCAGGTGATGGGTATATATACTATCCATGACAGCACAAGAGAAAGAAGTAGTGAAAGTACAATGGAAAGAAGAACAATGGAGAACAAGGGGAAGAAGGCAATGGAAGAAGACAATAGAAACCAAAACAATGGGAAATGATGGGAGATGAGTACAAGGTAACGATGTGGTCATGGGGCAGTGTGTAGATATGGGATGTGATGATGGTGTGGGATGAAGGAAAGAAAGGTGTCATACTGGAAGTCCCCTGACAGATGAGAGTTAAAACTACTTTATTCTTTGTTGCCAGTATCTTGACCTTCTTTCTGCCTTCTCTTTGCCAGATGCAGCACTGTTCCCACATCTTTCCTCACTTGTTCAATCCTCTTCTCTACACTTGTTGTATGTTGTCCTATGGGCGGTACATAGAAATTTAAGTCTATGTAGTTAAGTCTGAAGTTTTAAGTCTAATGGTTGATTTAAGTCCAAGTCATTTTCAGTGTAATGTATTCATTTCCACATTAATCTATGTGAAGGTGTGTTCATTCTTCAAGTTGTTGCCATTTAACAATCTTCTTAGGGTGGATGTATCACAGAACTATCTAAAAATGAGGTCATGTTTTCACAAATGCAATTACACAATGGCCATTAAATACATATTATATCATTGTCTCCTAGTATGGCAATACTTCTTGATGGGAAATATTCTAGAGGATATTGATTAATATTGATAACACTATCAGGTTTGAAGTCTATCTATTGCTGTTGAATAGTAAATTGGAGACACGATTATGACATATTTCTGTCCTCAGGTTCTGTATGGTATCTACATCATGAGTAGACTTAAAATTTCTATGGCTTAAGTCTGATTGATTTCATTTAAGTCTATCTGGAAGATTTAAGTCTAAGTCTGAACAATTACATAGGGTGTAGACTCATGGGAAGTCAATGGGTTGGCTGCTTGACAGGCAGCCAGCATGGAGCTGGCTGGATAGGTGGACAAAGGTTACATTGGTAAGCTGACCAAAGACCTTTGTCCTTCTGATGGTCCACAATCAGCTCCAGGTTGGCTGCCTGTCAAGCAGCCATCCCATTTACTTCCCATGAGTTTGTTCCCGTGATAAGTCTGGGTCAAAAAATTGAGTCAGGTCCAAGTGGTAAAATATATCTCATATACTCAATAAGAACATAACTCATATACTTTGGTTTCATGAAGGAGGTCCCTTATATCTAACAAAATCATCTGCCCTGGCTTGTTGACTGCAAATACCCCTGCTTTTGACTGGACTTGAAGCCTCGTAGCGGAATTTCTCAACCTAAGTAATCATGGTGGCAAAACAGACAGTGAGCACAGTAGACCAACTTGAACTTTTGTTTAGTATTTTTATTACCTATCATTTGAGGATCGGAGATTTACATCTAGGTAATAAGTTGGTAAAGACATACCTTCACTTTTGTGAACAGTATTACGAGGCCTGTAAGGGACTCGTCCTTACTTAACCTGAATCGCTGAGTGTGGCAGTGTCAAAAACGAACCTCATGCCCATTTGGCAATAGTACCATGTGCGTGGTTCTTCTCGGAATTTCTGCCATCATCATGGCATCAGACGGCATTAAACAGTTTATGGCTTAAGGCAAGCTTAAGGTCTCGTATGTGCCACGCGAAGCGATGGCCTCTTCTTTTATTTTGCAGTAGTTTGTTTTGTTGAACTCATTGAAAGGTAATAGCTATTCCCTTGTCATTCCAATGGTTCTGAGGTAGTTTGGTGACTTTGGTATTGACCTGAGAGGTTTTCACTTCTGCAGTGAACTTTGCATCCTCTGGGCATGGTGAGCTCAATGTTGGAGTGGGCAGTGATCACACTTGTCACAAAGCATTAGTATATTCCGTATCATTCATTGAATACAAAGACTCAATAGCTACATATTCAACCATGAAAATACTTAAACTTCCAGATGCAAGACTTATTGCTGTTTGCAAAAAGTTGGCACCACATGTCCCACACATCATTCTTGAGAATTTGGGCTTGCATCTCTGGGGACTCATATCTCCCTCATTTCCCACCTTTTACTTTCGTTCTTTTTATTATTTGACACTATTTTACTGCCTCTAGGGCACCCCATACTTATCTCACCCAGGATGCACCTTTTTTCATATGTTGGTTATCCTGGAGGTCACTGACAGTATTTGAGACATTATGCAACTCCTACAGTATTTATGGATGAAATAATGGTACCAATGGGGGTTTGCTGACTCCCTTGAGGGTGCCCCATAGTACAGAAGATCTAAGAGAGTGATTTGCATGCAACTATAGAGTTTCAATTATGGACTCAGAGGGGTTACAGCATTTATTACATTCTAATCAAGTTCTAAGATTTCGTAGCCTATGGGGCATCCTCAGCAATTTGTACAGGCACATGCTGGTGCCCATGGCTTGTAAATATACATGATAGAACTCAGTTTATCCATCAAATACTGGCATAGACCTCCAAATGATTAGGACATGAAAACAGGTGTATCCTGGATGAGATGAGTATGGGGCACCCTAGAGGCAGTAAGATAGTGTTAATTAATACAAAGAATGAAGGAAAAAGGTGGGGGAATGAGGGAGATACGAGTCCAAACTCTCAAAAATGATGTGTGGGACACATGGCGCCAACTTTTTTGCAAACGGCAATAACATGGAGACTTAAATTGATCCAGGCCATTCTACGGGGATGTTGAAATGTGGGAGGTAGCCATACATGACTTTGAAGGGGGATAATCCATAGGCTGAATGGGTGCACAAGCACCTCAGGCAACCCCCTAAGTAGACCTACTTAGGCTGCAATAATTGGGACACTTTACTAGCCTAAGAGGTGCAAAATACCTGGGGCTACCCCTGCACCCAGGGACTACCAAGGCTGGTCTGGTAGCTCCCTGGTATCAGTCAGGGAGTGTTTTTTCTGCATTGTTCTTGTGCAGGGAGCAACCTAGGGGATTCCCTGTTTTGTCACACTGTCACAGCATGTCATGAGTCCATACTCCCATTTTTAGCTGCTATATGCTCTAATAATCAGTTACAGTCTTCTTCTACCTTTTCTTTGCTGAAACCTTGTTTATCAGCTTTATTGTCAGGTTTTACAGACATATAACCCCAGTCTCAGATGCTTATTGAGTACAATTAGTACCCTATAAAACTCAATGTCAGTCATAACCAACACCTGAACTTCCCAAAATGTTTTTGGTTGGAGCAGCAATAGCCTGGAAGTTTTACTCACTCTGCTGCATGTTTTCTCATATTGTACAGATGCTTACTGGGAACCAAAAGTTGACACAGAAGTAAAACACCTGAAAATTATCCCAAAATAGATCACTCTTTCAAAAAAAATGTGCAATTTGTTAGACTGTATCTGCTACATGGATATTTGAATCCTTCATAATGAGAATCAAGAGTGGGGGGGAATGGTAAATGGGTGGAGACTTAATGAAGATTCAAGGTAGAATGTGCCATGCATCCACAAATGTTCTGGGCTTTTGAAGAAGTGGCCTGCATAATGGAAATCTGATGTGTGTGCAGCCCTGAGCCAGTGTTCTCAGAGAAAGCTCAAATTGACTTGGAATATTGCAAATGTTCATGTGGGTGAGTAAGTGGGTCTTCAATGAGTTGAAGCTGTTTAGTGGATGTCTCACTTAAAGATCTTTGGTGTGGAGTTTTGTGAAAGTTGCACTGTCCCTTAGTCAAACACAAACACCAAAAATACACACAGCAGATAGG
This sequence comes from Stygiomarasmius scandens, assembly GCA_037954225.1. Classification (NCBI taxonomy): domain Eukaryota; kingdom Fungi; phylum Basidiomycota; class Agaricomycetes; order Agaricales; family Campanellaceae; genus Stygiomarasmius; species Stygiomarasmius scandens. The sequence continues at coordinate 114,107 of JBANRG010000063.1, forward strand.
CTCTATTGTGAGCTTAAAATAAACTCATTTTGATCAAATCTTTCTTGTGCATAGTGTGACAAGTAGATGCTGTTTGATAAAACAGTTTTACATGATACCTAATTTTGTAAATGCAAAAAAGTTCATACAAATTATCAATATTATTTTATCAAATCATCAAATCAACAACAAAGTACATAAAACACCCTGAGATTATAGAGACACAAATACCTAGGAATTTCCAGAACATTAGCACCATTCTTATCCTAAGAAAATCCATTGATTAATTAACAATGGATGGTAGCTCCCAGATACTCTCCTGGTACTACCAAGTACTATATCAGGTAGCTCCCTGGGACTACCAAATGCTACCAGGTACTATCAGGTAGCTCCTGTCATGGAGACATTGGCATCACTAGAGATCTCCTAAGAGAGAGAAACTCCTAAGACGAGAACAAGAAGAGACCAAAGCAACAAGAGACTAAGATAGATACTAACTACTATACATGCGGGCTACTTATACTATGGCTAGGGGCAGTACAGTGAGGCAGTATCTAACAAGCCAGAGTATGAGAGGCAGACATGTGTGTGGCGTGAGGTGTAAGGCAGTGATCAAGATCAGTAACAGATAAGGTTCGATGTATGGTAATGAAAGGAATGCGAGGACGGTATGTATGAGGTGAGGCAAGGTGATCGTGATAGCAATAGTAGGTAGATTGGATTGGTACAGAAGCGGAATGGAACGGAATAGAAATGTAACGGTACAGAAGCAGTGCAGGATGGGAAGCAGGCCGGTATGGGCTGGTAATGGAAAAGCAATGGAAAATGGAAAAATACGAGGGACGAGCGGCTACTTACTGCAGACTGTGTGCGAGCACTAGAGTGGGTGTCTAAATACAGAATAGGGGTTAGAGTTAGAAGCAAGCCTCACAGGGTCCTCTTCACAACATTACCCCCCTTCTTAGACTCATTGTCCTCAATGAGATGAAGGACTGCTGTAGTAAGCTGAAAAAATTTCCATCTTTATTTCTACTTCTCTTTTTAACCTCCTTTTTCTTCACTTCTTATTCACTTCTTCATCTTCTTCGTCACTTCTTCTTCACTTCTCTTTACTGCTTATACCCCCTTTCTAATGCTCATTGTCCTCAATGAGACCTGGATCATAAACTGGAAAAAAAATATAAACGAGAACCTTGAGTAATGTCAGTTGAACTTGAGTGTTTGGGGCGGGCGGGTTGGATGAGAGCTGGTTAATTAAGGAAAAATGAATAAAACATGACCACGACTTATAACCGAAGTTGGGCCGGGTGGGATGTTGGGACAGCAAAGGCACTGCTGGTATTGCTGACACAGCAGGCGGCGAGACAAGCAGGGCGAGAGGTGAGAACGGGAAGCGACTACTGGTAGACTGACACAGTAGTGTGGGGACGGAATGGAAACGGGAAAGGTGCTGCTGGTTTTCACGGACGCAGCAGGTGGGGCGGGCGGCAAGAAGCGGAGTCATCTGCTAAACAACGGCATACCTTCACATGGGACTTAGCACCTCTACGAGACTGGCAAACTGCACCAGAGGGTCAAGGGGGTTGTCACTCCAGGTAGCAGGCATCTTCACGTCAGATAAGGAATAGGATGGGGAGCATACTCTTCAACTCCCTATTGGGAACCTGGAAGATGAGTAGTAGGCGGGGGTGGAAGCCGGGGATGACCTGCAACTCCCTATTGGGAAGCCGGAAGCTGGTCAGTAAGCGGTGATGGCAAAGGAAGGGTGAAATTGGAAAACCGGCTGGTCAGGTGTCAGCCAAGTCGGGCCGGGACAGGAGGGGAAGGCAGAATCTGTAACGGGAGTGGCTAGAGCATATGCTGGTGTTGCTGATGCAGCACGGCAGAAGTCAGGCCGAGGCAGGGGTAGTGAGGGGAAGCGGAGTCGGCAAAGGGACGGGGATAGGGTGTGGTCGGTAAAGACAGCGGGGTCAGGATTGGCAAGGCAAGTACTACCAATATACTGACATGGCAGTAGAGGACAAGCAGTGGAGCAGGGGAAAGCATGCTATAGTTGGTATCCAAACATTGGGTGGTCGGTATCCAGCAAGGTGGTATCTGGACGCAAGAACCGGTCGGTCTCCAGTGACAGTGGCAGGGAGAGGCAGCATGAGGAAACAGGGATGGGAGAGTGGGTAACGAAAGTGGAGGTGGAGTAACGGATCTCTATTACAGGGTCAGGTGACCACCTTACTCTTGCAAGTCTGGATTTACGTCTCGAAGCTTGTGTGGACAGAGGATGACCTTGCGCAACAGCCCCTTGGACTGTTCGCACCTGCCCACCTGAGAGTCTCCTACTCCCAGGCTAGAATCGAAGGGCTTGGGGGCCCATGGGGGGATGGAATAGGGATAGGAATGGAACAAGAACGAGAGAATGGCGTGCACAGCAAGGGAGAGTTGGGTATGGGGTCTGAGGAAGCTCAGCAGGATTCGAACCTGCGTCTTGCAAATGGCAGGTGGCATGAGGGTGCGAGCGAGAGAGACTGGGATAGGGTGAAGGCATGACAGGGGTGAGTTAAGACACGTAAAGAGAGGAATTCTGTAACATAGCGAGAACAGGGTGGGACAGCTCTAATGACGCTGGTAACGAGTGCCCGTGAGGGCAGCCTTGATGGACAGGCCATGGTCATAGTAAGGGATCTTAGTCTAATGTCATGGAGATGTTGGCATCACTAGAGATCTCCTAAGAGAGAGAAACTCCTAAGATGAGAACAAGAAGAGACCAAAGCAACAAGAGACTAAGATAGATACTAACTACTATACATGTGGGCTACTTATACTACGGCTAGGGCAAGTATGGGCAGTACAGTGAGGCAGTATCTAACAAGCCAGAGTACGAGAGGCAGACATGCGTGTGGCGTGAGGTGTAAGGCAGCAATCGAGATCAGTAACAGATAAGGTTCAATATATGGTAATGAAAGGAATGTGAAGACGGTATGTATGAGGTGAGGCAAGGTGATTGTGATAGCAATAGTAGGTAGATTGGATTGGTACAGAAGCGGAATGGAACAGAATAGAAATATAACAGTATGGAAGCAGTGTGGGATGGGAAGTGGGCTGGTATGGGCCAGCAATGGAAAAGCAATGGAAAATGGAAAAATACGAGGGACGAGTGGCTACTTACTGCAGACTGCACACGAGCACTAGAGTGGGTGTCTAAATACAGAATAGGGGTTAGAGTTAGAAGCAAGCCTCACAGGCTCCTCTTCACGACAGCTCCCTGGGACTACCAAATGCTACCAGGTACTATCAGGTAGCTCCCTGGGACTACCAAGTGCTACCAGGTACTCTCACGGTACTACCAAAGTACTACCAGGTAGCTACCACTGTGGACCAACCTTAGAATGACCATGGACTAATTGTGCATTACAATGAGAATGTCAATTTGCTCATGTTGGGAAAATTATCACCAAGTTCAAATGATTCATTTTATGTACTACAAAATTTTCAAGTATAACTAACTCAATAAGTAGTTGTGTACTCTCTATCGCGGTAACCCTCAACAACATCACGAGTATCCAGTTGTGTAGTGAGCCCAATATCAGCCTCTACCAAACACACTCCACCAAACTCATCGTCATCATCATCAACACCAAGTGCTGCATCCCAAAGCACATCCTTTCTTGCTTTGACCAACTCTTCCTTCGATGGACCCCAAAAATTGGAACAACCATCTGAAACTTCAACCAATGATTGCTCCCAAGAGACACACAATCATAGCAGATAGCCTTTTCAGAGTTCAAGCTGATGAGATAGACCTGCATGACCTAGATAAATGAATATATTAGACACATCCACAGTAATAGAATCGATAAGATAACCTGCCTTTTGCGTTCTCCAAAGCTACAGTCAAGACCTCCCATTCCTCAACAAACCATTCCTGCAGAGCACATCATTGTATCCTAAGACGTGCTTTCTCCTCCTGACATCAGTCAAGCTCCAACATTGCTTGAATTCCCTTCTGAACATTCTCATTTGCCATCCAAGGCAGAGGTACTATGTTGTCTTCTTCATGAAGCCCCACGTCTTGCCAAATATCTTCATCAACATCGAGATTGAACAGGTTTTCCTTGTCTATCTTTTGGGGTACAAACACGTTCTTCGGTGCCTTTTTCTGTGCAACCAGTTTGTCCATGTCATCACAAAGAGCATTATACTTGGTCGCAAGGCTTGATATTGTGGGATCCTGTTGTTAGATTGAGTCTTTGGTGTGGCTATGAAGCTTTTGCTCTAAATGAACAATTTTTAGCATTCTTTTATACACTCAGAAACATGACATTTACCGCTTTTTTGTTTGCAGAACAAGTGTTCGAAACGAGTCAGTTCAAACTTCCTTGAAATGAGTTTCTGGCGTAGCCTTTCCTTGAGAGCCTGAGCATTTAGACGTTTAGTCGTAAACTGATCGTTTATCAGTGTTCGCAACACTTGTTTGTCAGTTGCAACCAAAGTCCTCTCTTTCTGTGTGAGTTTAAACCTTGCCTGGTTGTGAGCATGACATGCTTTCTTGAGCTCGTCATGGGCAGCAGCTGTCTGATACTGTTCTGCTGTTCGTGACATTATCACGGCCTCCAAATCTGCAACCTTCTTCTCTAATATGTCTAAAGTTTCATTAAGGCATATCGCCTCCTGGACTTGGGCTTTGGCGGCGTTTCTTCTTTGTCCTGAGTTATTGTAATCAGTTTGATAGTTTTTTTTTAGCAAAATGACACACAGAACTCACAGGGAAGGGGTTTCGTTTGTGATTTTACTTGGTCTTCCCATTGTTCATGTAAGAATGGCAAATCTTGCTGACTTTCCTGAAGCTCTTTCTCAGCCTCGAGACGGTGAGCATGGCATTGAAGGGTTTTTCAGTGTAACCACCGACCTGCATTTCGCAACATTTGTTCGTTGTGATACAGAAGTTGGGTGTCGATAGTGTAAAGTTGAAGATAGTACTGATTATGAATGTGCCATAAGTAAAGTGTCATAAAAAGTGAAAAAAAGGTTATTCACACACACCAACTACGCGAGTATAAGCAATGAGGTGATTTAAACAGCTCCAGCATCGTTCACAGCCCTCCCTGTTGCAAAGACCAAACCCACATTGTTTACGTGGATGATATATCAGTTGACATGCCCAGTTGTGCCCATACGCATGAAATACAGATATGTCCCAGATGATTTGGTGCAAACAGTCCTTCAGTAGTGACCACTTCAAACAACTGCGCTCTGTCTGGCATCTGATATCATATGATATACCAACAGTCCAATCTTCTGGTACATGTTTGAAAAGCTCAGCTATAAGCACTAGCATAAAGTGCTGTCTTTTGCCCGGTGAGTCAATACTGACCATGAACAAAGCTACATCATGTGGGCATAGCAATGCACCATCCCCAGTGTTATCGTAACCGGAGCAGGATGCTTTTGCTAAAGTCTCATGAGCGGCATCGAAGCTTGATAAGCAGACATCCAATGTGGACTTGGGGACTCGCATACCATGTTCATAATGGTCATCTTGAGCCTCCATATCTTTCTTTGCGCGTTTTGCAGTCTTCGAAGAGCATGCTTCATCTACCTTCGCTTCCCACATTTTCACCTCCTCCTCTGGAATAAACAATGTATCGGGATGAAGACGAGGGGAGTCCCAGCCATGTTGGTCTCTGTGCTTGTGGGTAAAACAGGCATCCAGCATAACAATAATTCTAGGTCCTGCTTCTGTGGCATCTGTAGCATTAGGCGTAGATGTACCTCCAAAACAGAGAGGGCAATGTGAACGGAGGTAGGCGCTTGCACGACAAGGTTTAGGAAGGGGATTTTGATCCTGAGGCGAGGAAGATGGAGGCGAAGATGCTGGTTGAGGTGTTGGAGGTGAAGCAGGTGGAAGTGACAGAGGAAGCGAAGTTGGAGGAGGAAGCAGACAGTTTGTCAGACCTCCACGTTTGCGTTTACGCGATGTTTCGATAGATAGTTCATACTCTCTTTCATCTTCATTGGGTTCAGGGTGATTGACACCTGTAGTGCCAGAGACCTGCTTGTTCTTGACAATAGGATCCTTTCGCAATAACTCTAGTCTCGTATTCTCAATTGTTGACTTCAAAAGTGTATGGACAGCATCCTGAAGACTAGTGAACCAAAGCAAACAGTTTCTGAACCGCCTCTGTAAAGGGTCCTGACCCCGCAGCCAATAGCCTTGAGAAAGTAGGTAGTCCTCCACTGTTCCACACGACGCAGTCACATTTGGTGAAATACGAAGGAACAGACGTGACACAAAATCTAACATACGTATTTCAGTGACAAGGGTAGGGGCAAATGGTGCACATGGGAAGAATCCACTTCTTACAAGCTGAGGACCAGTTGGTGAGCATTTGGAACAAAACCAGACATTCAGTTTCTTGATACCTGGATAAGAACAAGTCAGAAATTTTGTTTTAATATCCAAGCATTGCAAACATGCACTATTGAACCTGAGGACACTAACTTCCACGTAGTGCCCACCATTGCATGAGCAACGATCAGCGAGATGTAAAGGTGCAGTCTCATGAAGATTATTCGTTGTTTGTAGCAGCTCCATATAAGGTTCTACAAGGGTAGGAATGACTTCCTTCAACCATTGTTTCCACTGTTGTTCCTTCTTTTTCCAGTTGACTGATTTCAAGGGAGGAAGAGGTGCTTCATGGCCCAAATGTTCCGGAATAGAGAATTCAATATCATTGTTGGTGTGTTGTGTAGGGGGTACAGTAGGAATTGGGTCTTCTGCATCAAGCTCAGCAGGATGGTCACCATTGAGACCAACTTGACCACGGAGACAAGAAAGATTTGGATTCTGAACCAAGTATTGACCTGCCGAGAGGTGGACAAGTGGTCTGGGGCCCTTTTGACGCAATGGATTGACAGATCTGTCAACCAAAGCTGGCATGTAATCCTCCGCTGTTAAACGGGGAGGCTTTGATTTTCCTGTACGATATCTGCTGGTCATGACTGACGATATGAGCTGAATGAGCTGAAGGGTGTTCAAGTGAGAGAAAGAAAACAATAGCTGTCCAAGCACTAAATCAATGTGATCTCAAACAACAGATTAGGAAATGACCTACAAGTCTTGTGGCATTGTCCTAAAGTACAATGACACTGTAGATATTGATGTCCTGTTGTTCAACAACTTATAGATGCATGCGCAACGAAGTCGCCCAACCACACTCCCTCTCAACCATGTCTTCTATTCTTATTCAGGGCGACCAAGTTCTTCAACCAACCTCCATCTAGTGAACTGCATGGGTACACCGTGGGTACTTTTGAGCTGACCCGTACCCGTACCCATGAAAAACCCGACCCTTGTGGCGGGTACAGGTTTCCTCACGGGTCTACTAAATTTGCATACGGGTCTGGGCCCTGGCGGGTTACCCGCTAACCTTTCTTTTTAAGGATTCAAGGGCTTACAGAGCCATGCAACACGGCTGGTTTGAACTTGAAGCCTCTCAGAGGCAAGTAAAATTAAGATTAAACTTACCATTAAGCCAAAGTGACCATTGAAAATGCAATGTATTAATTAAATTCTAGCTACTTTTTTATTGCGACGGGTCCAGTTCACAGGTACGGGTTGGCTCGGGTCAGGATTCTTGTACCTGAACCCATACCTGCAACCTGTGGCAACCCGTGAAACCCGTTGATGAGTCGTTATTTTAGTGGAAAGAACCCCACCAAAACAAACAAAACACTCTTAATTGTTTGAGGTGCTCGTGAACAGATACAATGTTCTTAGGAAAAAGTACACTTTTGGTTTAACACACTTTGTAAGACTTTTGGGTTTTATAACAGAAGGTTTATTCACAGACACAGTAAACAAATCAAGTTCAATCACTTTCTATCAAAACAGTACTTCAGATTCAATGCAGATGTTCAGTCAGATCAGATTTCAGCAGTAGTCCAGTATTCAGACAGACAGACAGTTCAGATTCAACAGTAACAACAGTATAGATTCACAGTATATTTTGACTTTAGAGGTGATCAACCTTTGGTTCGCTTATTTATAACTAGTTTAAGTAGGAATTTGAAGTTAACTTAGTAACTTCGATAGGGTGGATCTGCTACTATAACTGTTTCGTTCGGTAGTACATCTGTCATAGTATTCAGGATAAGTTAGATCTCTATCCGTTCATACTTAACATTATTACTACCAAATGGTCTGCAATACTTAATACTTTAACTAGCAGTTCGGGCTCACTCTAGTCCTTTATTACCCATTTTACACGAGATAATGTGCTTTATTCGTCCAAAAATAGTATCTAAAATGCGATTTTTGACGGCGTATCACCGTGCTGTTCACTAGCTCCATCACAAGCATTCCTTCTAGTATTGCCGTGCTCAACAATATAATCAACATGACCTGCAAGGACATCTTGAGTCGTGCTGGTCTCCACCCTTCTAACACTGCCAACCTTCACCCTCCTCCGTTGCCTTCTTCATGCTTCTTCCAGTGGAACAACCCTTGTGCCATGGCCTCGCTCTACATCTTTGAAATGGTTGCTCCCAAACTAGCTGAAAGTGTTTTCACTTTTATCGATGAAGTCGCACCCAAACATACACACCATGACATGACATTCAACATATGTAATGAAGACCACAGCGGAGTAACTGTTGAATGCAGTTGCGGCTTCTTTGCCAGGCTCGGCTCTATGGACTATTTCAAGGAGAGGGATTTTGAACTATGTCTTGGTCAGTGGGATACTGAAGAGAAAGCTCTGAAACAACATTGTCAACGTTAGTAATGCAAAAAAGTCTATCTTAAAGCATTCTAACCTTGATCATCGTCAGGACTAGAAGAAATTGCTAGACGGACTTGGGATTTCCAGCAAATTATCGATGAGTTGGCTGCTCTGGCAACAAAGGGTATGTTTTAGCTTTAGTTCCTTCACCGATCCTCTTATTCACGTACCTCTGGTCTAGAAAACGACAGTTTGTGATCTGGGGGAGTGTGAGATTGTCAGAGGCGTTATACTACTTAGTTTAGCGTCTTTGCGGACGTGTTTTCGCACTTTGTAGCGGTCATTTAACAAATTATTAGCAGGTTTTCATTTCATTTATTTCTAGCTGCTATATGCAACACTACAGTAATGAGATACATTTACTAAGGTATACATTACAAAATCCAAGAGCAGTACAGTACACGCACACATTCTGTTGTTACAAGTAGAGTAGAAGAGTCATTGCTGTCGTTTCTGCTTGGCTATTTTCTTCAATGACACCATCAATTCTTCAAACTGGCCTTTGTTCGGATCATTCACAACAATCGCACAGTCTTCACCTCGCACCTCTATATACTCCTCAACTCATGTTTCCTGTGGTGTTCCCCAGGGCTCAAAGACAGACACAGTAATGAGTCATTCTTGAGTTCCTTTCTGCACTTTGAAGTAAATTTGCCAAAGATGTTTGCCAGTATGTTCTCTGCAAACTACAAGCAATGGTTTCGTGTTGTGCTGAGGCTTGATCAGTTTCTGAGGGTCTGCCGGAAGAGAGATTTCCTGAGGTAGAGCCTTCCATCATTGAAGTCCACGACAATCGCTCTTTTCAACCCATACTCGGTTAATTTTGCAGTCTGGCGTTGATACGCCGTCAAAAATCGCATTTTAGATACTATTTTTGAACAGATAAAGCACATTATCTCGTGTAAAATGGGTAATAAAGGACTAGAGTGAGCCCAAACTGCTAGTTAAAGTATTAAGTATTGCAGACCATTTGGTAGTAATAATGTTAAGTATGAACGGATAGAGATCTAACTTATCCTGAATACTATGACAGATGTACTACCGAACGAAACAGTTTATAGTAGCAGATCCACCCTATCAAAGTTACTAAGTTAACTTCAAATTCCTACTTAAACTAGTTGTGTACTTGTACGACTCAAGGGATTTACCGACTTGGTAATTGAAGACTAAAGACCGGTAGTAGCAATCTTGTGATAAATGCATCAGGAGGGTAAAGATCGAAATGGAATAGATCTACCGAAACAGTGATCAGACAAAGCGTTCTAAGATCAGTACGATCGTCAAGTATACTATGGAAATGAATAGACTACTATCTAAAGTACTGTTCAGTAGTCCACCGAATACTACAAAAAGAGAGAGAATAATAACAATCAGAGTACCGAGGATAATACCTTGGACCAATACTAAAGAGAGAAACTCTACCGAGACCGGTAAGAATGGCATTCGGTAGAACGGGATACAATCAGTTTTAGGAATGAAACTATAGATCGAATACTATCGATCTACAACGTATCATCGGGTATACTAATCTGTTGATTAGAACTGCTCTACCGAAGCGAGAATACTATCAAAGGAATAGTTAACCAAGGACTTTCGGTAGCGCCACAATAATAAAAGAGAAAGTAAAAGTATTATAGTCTGGGGGTACCGAACGTAGCTGGATAATGGGAATCCAACCAATCGCTCTACCGAGACTATCAGGAGTGACAACCGCAGTGTAGTGGAGCATTACGATCGCCCGCTACTGAGTTGAAAATGATGAAACCAGGGGAAGTAAAAAGCTGTAGGGATCTACATTTTCCTACAAAATCTATACGGTAAAATGAGTAAAAAAGGAGAAAATATACTTATAAGGAATGATTGGACTCGATACACCTACCGAACGATAATTTTGTATTATTATAATAGTATTTTAGCGGACATTCAAATATATTGTAGAATAGGTATAAAAGTAGGTAGGTTGTATGGTAGAAAGGCAGTGACGCATTGTACGGTACACTAGCGAGCGTCTGGAGCTTATAGCTTTGGACCATCGTGAATATAACCTACTAGTGTAAGCTCTAAACCTATAAATAAGCGAACCAAAGGTTGATCACCTCTAAAGTCAAAATATACTGTGAATCTATACTGCTGTTATTGTTGAATCTGAACTGTCTGTCTGTCTGAATACTGGACTACTGCTGAAATCTGATCTGACTGAACATCTGCATTGAATCTGAAGTACTGTTTTGGTAGAAAGTGATTGAACTTGATTGGTTTACTGTGTCTGTGAATATACCTTCTGTTATAAAACCCAAAAGTCTTACAAAGTGTGTTAAACCAAAAGTGTACTTTTTCCTAACACTGGGTGCAAGTCAATATATTGCTTTGTGAAATATTTTAAAAATATGCTGAAGATAATCTGGTAGGAAATAAAATAAAACACCATGAAATAGGTTAATAATATTTTAATCAAACATTAAAATACAACCAGGTAAGATTGTTTGAAGATATATAAATAAATATATTAATCCAAACCCAAAAAGTTTACAATTTATCTTTAAAATATCATTTACCTATTTCACTCTCAAATATTTTAAAGATGAGACACTACTGAAGTGCTTTAGTTCCTCCCAAACTATGAATGGAGAATGAATTTGATATTTTTGAACATTCATTAATATATGATTAAAATATTACAATGTTGAATATGAGAGAAATATTTTAATGACTAATATCTACAGTTTGACAAAAAGTACTTTAGCTTCAACACCATATCTGCTACTATTTAAACATGAGATTAAAATATTATGCTCTCAAATATGCAAACAATATTTTAATCAATTTATATACTCTTAATTACGAGGCCGACTGTAAGGAGGAATCGTCCTTACATGAAACTTTTCGCCCGAGTCCGTCACTGATGTGTTCCTATTTGGACCGGACGCTTTTGACATCCTCGGCCCGATAACAGTTGATGGCTCGGCCTCGTGTTTGCCACGCTTTGCGTTGGCCCACATTCCTTCATGTTTGTAGTAGCATCTAGTCTTAGTCCTATATCTTATATGACCTCCTATCTTGATATATTCTCATATACTTTTGTTGATTTTGCACATATATTTTAGTATATTTTTAGTATATTTTCGTATATTTTTAGTATATTTTTGTATATTTTTGTATTTTTTGGTATATATTACTATATTCTTGTGTAATTTTGTCTATTTCACATGTATCTTTTGGTATATTATAGTAGAAAAATCTCATCTGATGACAAATGAGGAGCATGACAAAGGTGCAGAAGACTATTTGCCTTTTAAGAATGGTGAACATTTGGATCATTTATAACAATAAATACAAGAATATATTGTGATATAAACAAAGATACACAAGAATATACTAAAATATACCAAAAGATACATGTGAAATAGACAAAATTACACAAGAATATACTGAAATATACTATAATATACCAAAAGATACATGTGAAATAGACAAAAATATACAAAAATATACTAAAAATATACGAAAATATACGAAAATATACTAAAAATATACTAAAATATGAAAGTATATGAGAATATATCAAGATAGGAGGTCATATAAGATATAGGACTAAGACTAGATGCTACTACAAACATTAAGAGTATATAAATTGATTAAAATATTGTTTGCATATTTGAGAGCATAATATTTTAATCTCATGTTAAAATAGTAGCAGATATGGTGTTGAAGCTAAAGTACTTTTTGTCAAACTGTAGATATTAGTCATTAAAATATTTCTCTCATATTCAACATTGTAATATTTTAATCATATATTAATGAATGTTCAAAAATATCAAATTCATTCTCCATTCATAGTTTGGGAGGAACTAAAGCACTTCAGTAGTGTCTCATCTTTAAAATATTTGAGAGTGAAATAGGTAAATGATATTTTAAAGATAAATTGTAAACTTTTTGGGTTTGGATTAATATATTTATTTATATATCTTCAAACAATCTTACCTGGTTGTATTTTAATGTTTGATTAAAATATTATTAACCTATTTCATGGTGTTTTATTTTATTTCCTACCAGATTATCTTCAGCATATTTTTAAAATATTTCACAAAGCAATATATTGACTTGCACCCAGTGTAAGAACATTGTATCTGTTCACGAGCACCTCAAACAATTAAGAGTGTTTTGTTTGTTTTGGTGGGGTTCTTTCCACTAAAATAGCGACTCATCAGCGTAACAACAACATCCTTCATAGCTCACTCTGAACAATCTGAAGGTTCCCACTGAGCAAGAAAAGATTTTTTGTCAAGGTGAATGTCCAGTGCCCAGTGAAATGGGTCCACAAAATCTCATGTCTGGTGTAGAGGTGTTGTACTCCCAATTTGCTGAATCTCTGGACCACACTTGGGATTTGGCACTGTGACTGCCCGAATCGGCTTGAGCCACCAATAACACTGATCACGCTGTCCCAGGGGATAACGCGCATGGAGAGGAAGTCCAGTTCTAAAATAACAATGATTTAGCACAGAATATGATCTAGAACAATGATAACTTACATAGGATCCCGAAGCCAGCTGTAATCCACCCAAAATTGTGGATGAGCACCGTGTTCTGCTGATACAAAGTCATACTCGATGAGGACATGCATCCTGGATTTGTAGCAGTGGAACAACTTGACATCCTTGATGACACTGTGATTCTTGAGCAGCCCTTTGATAACCATGACAGGTTTATCAATCCAAGGTATCGGAGGTTGACATTGAATAGCGAAATACTGCTGTGGTTGGAGGTGACGACCTTGGGCATCAGTTGCCAGAGTCATGGTAGGTGCATAAGCTAAGTCCCAAGATGACTGCTGGAAACCTGCTTGATGGGGTAGCAGAGGAATTGCTTTGCACAATGGCTCATCCGTGCTAGACAGGCGATTGTTACAAATAGAAGTATTGAAGGATCTACAGGACTTACTAGGTGTCTTTGACATCGTCATGTTGGATGCGAACTGTTTGCGACAGGCAGAAAAGCATCACATCCAACATTGTATGGCCATTCGGAGGAGGAGGGATAACATCCGAGACGATTCCAGGGTAATTAAGATACTGCCCCTGAACGACAGTAACATGCTGATTAACCCAAGGGATGGTGACGTCGTTCCGAGCCTGTGTAATCCTACATGTGTTTATATCCACATTGAAGGGCTACATACATATAAAATCATTAGTTGTAATCCACATACAGTCATGTAATACATACCTCTTGGTGATTAGACCCTAGATCCACAATATCAACCTCTAGGCCCCAGTTACTGACAACAAAACCGTGATGCCCTTTCAAATCACCAGTGATGACCTCTACATGATCCCTGATGTAAATCTTCTTCCGCAAGTTCATTTTCGAGATCCATACATCAGTATCTTTGACGTCCATCCTCGACATGGTTTCATCGTAAGGATCATCATCGTAATTGTCAAAGTGAATAAGACACCGGTCCCACTCTACTTGATCAACCCTTCCATTCTTTTGATACGTCTTTTGAGGCAGTAATCGGTCTTTCTTCTCTTGATCTGTTAGAGGCGCCCCATAGATTACTTCAACACCTTCAGTGGGCAGAAATGTCCAGTTCTCCAATAGGGGCATGTGGATTTTTTGCATCAAAGGGTGCCTGCTTGCTTTGAGTAATCAGCGAGTATTCATATCCATTTGGACGTCAATATTGGTGACAGAGCCATAGGGGAAATATTCAAACAAGAGATCGTAATAAAAGACATCAGCCGCCATTTCGTAGCATTCAGGGTCAGATTGCTTCCATTTGTATGTACCATCACCCTCGGGCCAGAGCTTAGGATTGAACAGACATTGGGGGCGTCATTCCTCTGCATGCTTATGCTTCTCTGGCAGGTGTGCTGGTTCAGATTGTTTCACCGGCAAGTGCTGTGAGGAGTTTTCTGCACGAACCAGTGGGTGATTAGGATGAGGTGAAGGTGAGGGAGGTGGTGGCAGTGGTGGATTCCTTTTGAGGCGAGGGACGAGTAGAAGTCCAAGTTGACGTAGGCCCAATGAAGTCTCACGACGTATTACCAGGCCAACATCGTCTTTACTTTCACCTAGTCGTAGCGTTTGACAGACAGATGAGACATAGTGAGTAGGTAGGCAATGTCCTGAGGGGGAATGGGCTGCAACCATACACGTTGTTGGTGTTTCTTGGTTTGTCAGTTTAGCTTTACATTCCCAACCTTGATAACAGATGGTTGTTGGCATAGAAATTCGACTATCCAAGAGCTCTGGGGATTTTGGCCTACGTAAGCCTCTAGGTAGACTGATCCTGTTACGCCAGGAACTGAAAATGCGGAGAAGACATGATAGGTATTTTCGTTGAGTGTAAAGGGGTGGAAATCAACGTATCTTTCACCCTGGATGCATCAGAGCGAAGATCGTTGGAAGTAGAAGGGAGGGGGAAGTTGCTAGTGGGGGAAGGGATTAAATCGCTCTTCATGGCATGCAATGCCTCTAGAGCATTGTTGACATCTGTACCAGGCTCCAAAGTTGCTATTCCTAAAGCGGTGGACCATAGCTGTGGAATATGGTCCAGTCCAAGTATGCTAGCCACTTCTTTCTTGGCTTCAGGTAAAGTTGTCTCTTCAGAATGCGCATACAGAACCAGGTATTGAAAAGCACGTTCAGGATGGCATTCTGAAGGAGACTCTGACTGGCTTGGGCATTGGGGGGTCTGTTCTGGCTGTGAAGGGAGGTGTATAGATTCCGGAGACTGTTCAGCTCTCCAGGCAATGGCATCGTTAATTTGTTCCTTGAATTGGTCTGGGATCGCTTCAACCCCAAGAACCTCTTTCAAAGTGTCCTCCAAATCTTCTAGAGTTCCACTCCAATACTGAGAGAAGGCTTCTATGCACCAGGAAGCAAGAGTGTGTGCTGAAGGATGTACGTGGTTCATTATTTCAAAGACAAGAGCTGTTTCCTGACCTGCCTATCACTGGTGAGTCAAATCCATGGGAATCAATAATAGCAACTTACCTTACATCGAATCCTCCAGAACAACGGCTTCTTTTCTGATAACAGTATCGCCTTGTTGACCAGGTCTCGATGTGGTGTTGATTTGTCAATGAGATCGTCGTCTGTTGGCAATGTCATCAGGCATACTGTCCTCAACTTCGCTAACGCTTCTGGGTTGTAGTGTTGTTCCATACTGTCAAAAAGTGTGGGGCCAAATAATGGCTCAGGAGCGTCCTCATCTTCGTATTCCCCTGTATTCAAGGTGATTTAGAGTAATTTTATTGATAAAAAAGGATAACTCACTGTCCCTTGTGTTCAGTGTACCAGCTTCGTCCTCCTCATCCTCTATATCCTTCTCTTCTATCTCGTCTTCACTGCCCACTCTGTCTTCGTTGTCCAGCTGATACTGTAATACTTTTGCAAAAGTTCCTGACAACTAGTCGGAACGGCTTTTGCAAAAGTTCTCGACAAGGATTTACCGACGGTCTAGCAGCCAGATACTGGTCGGTAAGCTCTCGGCAATACGGCAGTGGCTTGACAGCTTAGTAATAACAATGTCTCCAGCTCAGCATCTTCATTGTATTTTAGTAAAACGCACTTTTATAACAGCTGTCTATACTATTGTATACTAGGTCCAAAAATGATAACTTTTATAAAAGTTGAGACACAGATTGCAAAAGAATATACAACAACATATAAGCGACTACTTGTCAATGGATTCATGACGCTGTGATGAGGAGGACCTGGGTTTTGAAGGCTTGGAACTGCTAGATGGGCAAGAAGAGCAGGGCTTTTTGGCAGGAGGCGATTCGTTATGGGGCTTCTTGGCACTAGCCAGAGTATCTATCACCCACACAACTTCTTCTAACATGGCCTTCCATCCTGATGATGCTGAGGACATACAGTAAACTTCCTTGCTCTCATTGAGCTCCTCAGGATCTACCTCCATCAACAGCCACCATCTCAAACAAGCCAAGACAGAATAAAGCCCATTGTTACTGGGCATTCTGAGGTTCCCCCACTCTCCCTCAACCTCCTTCTTCCACCTCATCTCCTGCAACTCTTCACAACTGTCTTCAAGCTTTCTCCTGGCTGCAGCTCATTCCACCATGCAACAAGCTGCTGCTGAAACTCGGAGGGCACCATGCCCAACAGAATCTTGGGAACATGCTCAGATCTACCTCTAGAGACCCAGTGCTGTATTGCAGCTGGTCTTTTCGTGGTCGAAAGGCTCTTCAACACACTCTTGAAGCCATATGCTGACTCAAGAGATACCAGAGCATCCACAGCATCTTTCCAGTCATCTCCAACGATTTTGGGATCCCTGAGGTAGCCTTCCATGTCCTTGATCCACTTCAGCTTTTGATTATCGTCAACAGAGTGCCTGGAATGGCTCACTGCATCTATAGGCCTCTTGCTGGAACCAGAAACAAGAGCAGGCAGAAAAATAGGAGGAAGAGGGGTATCATGTGCAGTAGCAGCGGAAGCAGGTGACATAAGTATGGTTGGCGTTTCAGGGACTATGCTGAGCTCCTTTTCCTTCCCCTTGATGCTCGTCATTGTTGGTTGTGCAGGTAGAGCTGTTGCAGGTGGAGAACTGGGAGCAGGTAGAGGACTCGGAGCAGGTGGGGGACTCGGAGCAGGTCCATTACCAATTCCGGGACATCTGGAAACAAGGTGAGTGGTCCACTTTTGTAAAAGTCAGCAATAATACATACTTGGCCATAATCGCTGTATTCAGTTGCATGATCTTCCCGTCAAGCATATCAGGATCGAAGACAACCTTTTCCATGACATGAGCTAAAGCTCCACTACAGGCACCCCCTTTTTTGTACCATCTTAGATACAAATATCCGTGTCAAAGATGAGCCCATGAGATCAAAATTCCTAGGAAGTTCCTCCCCTAAAAACCATTGAGGAAATCCTAAGATAGAAGATCTTCCTGGATTTCCTAGACAGGAATTCCTGCATTGGCTGTAAATCATTGTAAAATGGGTAACTGTCCAAAGCCTCAGAAGCTGCTCCTTTTCTAGTATACCATCACCATGAGTCCAATCATATGCCAACCAAAAATAGATATCCTACTTTTGTACTGGTACACCTTGGACCTCAATGAATATACTCTGCAATACAGGGCCATAATGATATCTGTATATGGGAATACTCATTGTATAGTATAGCATGTCATATAACGCATCTCATGCAAGAATCCAACTGTAACATAAATTTGTATTACTACACATCAGTAAGGGTATAGTATGCAGGTTGCAATGCATAAAGTCATTAACCAGATAATCAACCACAGCATCTAGTGACATGCTGAGATATAACAAGTTGTAAGTTCTTCTGCAGGAATTTCTTCTTCTGGGTTTGTCCAGGATTTCCTGAACACTTCATTTCTTCCAGGGATCTCCTAGGATTTCCTGGGTAGTCAAAATTTTCCATACTCTCTCCAGGATTTCCTGGTTCATAAAAAAATTCCCCAGTTTTCACAGGATTTCCTGGTTAGTCAAAAAGTTCCAAATTTTTGACAGGATTTCCTGAGCACTCAATTTCCTCCTCAGGATTTCCTGGTCAGTCAAAAAATTCCAGATTTTTTACAGGATTTCCTGAGCACTCAATTTCCTCTTCAGGATTTCCTGGTCAGTCAAAAAATTCCAGATTTTTTACAGGATTTCCTGAGCACTCAATTTCCTCCTCAGGATTTCCTGGTCAGTCAAAAAATTCCAGATTTTTTACAGGATTTCCTGAGCACTCAATTCTCCTCAGGATTTCCTGGTTGGTAAAAAATTTCCAGATTTTTTACAGGATTTCCTGGTTAGTCAAAAATTTCCAGCTTTTTAACAGGATTTCCTGAGCACTCAATTTCCTCCTCAGGATTTCCTGGTTGGCATAAAATTTTCCAGGATTTCCTGCACATTTTTTACAAGGAATTCCTCATGTAACTCAATTCAATTGTTGAAGGAAATCCTTATCTTCGTTTTCAAATTAAAAGACTTGGAATTCTAGCCAAGTATAACATTAAAAACAAGCACAGGTTTACAATCCAATGTAACTCGAAGGGATTTTCTCATACAAATAAATTTTCTATTTCTTTCAATTGCAATCATATCTTTCTACTTTACAGCATTACTACAAGACCACTCACTCACAAGCCTATACGCAGTGAATGTTGAACTCAAAAGATTTTCTATAGGCACTATTTCTTAGATAACAATACATACAGCATAAGGAACTTCCGAAGTCGTAAATAATAAACTTAACTACATTTTTCTTTTCTTAACTTGCCTATCATCCTCAACTCCGTCATCTTTTCTCTTTTGTCCTGATCCTGAAGCCCAAGGTTGAGACTTTGCCCCGCGAGCCACCTCCAGCAATGCACGAGTACGACTGTTAGTGGTTACAGAGGGTTTGGAAGGGCCGGTTTTGAACTCTTTACAACTTTGATACGAGAAGTGGCAGGCACATGTTGAGTCGGTGGGGAGGATGAACGTGTATTCTTGTAACCTTTGACATGCAAAGTCACTGGTCTATTTGGTGGAGGGGACAATGAAGGTGAGTCCAAAAAGTTGTGTTGAGCATGGACATCAGCCAGATATCTAGAGGGCTGACACAGTGGAGGTAGAGGAGGCATATCTTCATCATTGTCATCGTCTTCATTGTTGTCTTCATTGTCATCATCACTATCCCATGTTCAGTCATCTTTCACCTTCTCTTTACCTTTACCTTTCCCTTTCCCTTTCGAGCTTCCAAATTTGACAACTCGTGCATCGACCTTGGTACCCCCCACGATATCACCATTTCTATTCTCATTGTTTTGACTCTTGTTGTCACTCTCCCTGCCGATCTTGAGGGCCATGACACAGCTAACATCGCGTACTGTGAACAGAACATTTCCTTCGTCATCAATGATTAACGGAAATGTGTACTGTCCATTCCAAGGTGTATCAACCTCTTCCTTTGACCAAGCAACCACCCGAGGACCCATGTCTTGCTCGGACACGATCCGTTCTTCCTCTTCAACCCTAAGATCAGCTCGCTTCAACAGTGCCTCCCAATATTGGATGCGTTTGCTGAGAATATCTTTGAGTTTGTCAGACGCGAGGTCTCTGGCGTTAGGAAATTCCCCCGCTCAAAGTTTATCGACTAAGAGACCGGCAGGCCAATGCATGAGGCAAATTTTCTTGTCACGGGCAAAGCGGTAGAAATCGCTGTACTTGATTTTCGAGCGCTCGCCTTCGGTTGCTTCATCTGAGATAATGTCAGTTTGAACGTGAATGGAATGCAGAGGTAACATGTACCAATGTCTTGATTGAAAATATGACCATAAAGTTTATGCAGGTGGTCAGTGTTACGAGGGTGGGCACGGTACTCAGCAATGAGGCGCTGAATCGCTGCTTTACCCTCGAGACCTTGCTCTTCTTGGTCCTTCGCAACACGCAGCTTGGCTGACATGCTCTTCAGTTCCTTGGTGAAAGTGACTTGCTCGGAGGTCATGACGCGTTTGTAGGGGGCGCTGTAACCAAAAAGTCGGGAGTGGTTATGATTATTGAGGTCGTAGAGAGCTCTGGAGAGGATGAGACTGTAAAATTCATAGTAGAGTCGTCCCTGTGCAAGAAATTTTAGTCGGTGTTTGGAAGAAAGAAACTACAACTCACAAGCTTCAGTATCTTGTTGATACAACGTTGCATTGTTGACTTTTTAACCCCGTTCTCCCTCTCATCTCTTGTTATCTCCAGCCAACCCTCCTGAACAAAATCTAACCAACCTTGCTCCTTCGCTACCTCTTGACATTGGTCAGGATCATTCCAATCATCACTGAGTTCTTCTTGCATCAAAGCCTGATATTCATGGCTGAGTCGGACGACAAAGTCAGGATTATTTTCTGGACCAGGTCAAGGTGAGCAGTGGGCAAGAAAAGAGATGAAAAAAGAACACTGACCACCTGGGTTTGCTTTAGCACCTTCTTGCTTGGTCTTGTAAGCCAAGAATGCATTCCAGGTAGAAAGCTCCCGGACACCACCCGCCTTGCTCATGTGAGCTGCGTCCCAAAGACTAGGCACAGACTTGTGATATTTGCCCCCAATTGCGTTCATCTTGGCGTCAAACTCATACACAAGTTGGTTCACCTCAGCGAGACATTCCTTCGAGAGAGGACCCAGGGTATGGGTATATTTCTTGGTGTTGGGCTCAAACTGGGGGGCATCGGGGTCATCTTCGGGGTCACAGCAATTGTCTTTGAGAGTGTCGTTATCATTGTCTTCGTATAGGGGAATTGTCTTGCGCTTCCGGGTCTTCTTCATGGGCTTTGTCGCTGTTTTAGAAGGGGACTTCACATTATCAGAACGTTTGCTTTTTCCCTTCCCTGTTTGGTGCTTGGATATAGACTTGGTTGATTTGGAACACAAGTAGCAATCTTTGACAGACTTTTGTACGATGGCAGTACCCTCCTCAGTTTCTGACAACTCCTCGGGATGCTCTCCATCGTCCTTGTCGACTGGTCCCTTGTCTGGTTGGTAGACGTCATCAAAGTCATTGTCAAAGTCAAAGTCATCGTCAATGTCAGCATCATGTTCACCATTAACAAAGTGAACAGATTTTGATGTGCTTGCCCTCAACTGTAAACTGGGTTCATGGGAATTGGGACAAATAGGGGACAAAACAGCTGGCAGAGATTGCAGCAGAGATGAGGGAGGCAAGTCGTTATCATTGAAAAGTTGGTCAGCCAGGGGAACAAGTATGGTTTGAGAGAGTTGGACACGCTGAGCTGTGTGTCATCGAAACGGTTTTTCTGTTTCATTTGAGTGAGGTCTACAGAGATCATTAGCATGAATCAGTGAAGGAGACAATACCATTCATACCAATACGTGGAATAGAAGCTGGTGGATTGGGGCGACTTTGTGAACTGGCACCCAAGCTTGTAGGATTTAGATGGCTAGGTGGAACTTGAGGTTGAATCTGTGGTCGAGTCCAAGCAGGTGGTATGGGAGGAGGAGGACCTCGAGCTAGCGTCCCAGATCTAGCAGGACGTTCCACCAGAACAGGTGGAGAAACAGGAATCGGAGGAGTAGAGGGTGTTCGGGGTGTAGATCCTGTCGTCGGTACAGTTGAACTGACAGCAATGACAACAGGAAGAGCGGTTAGAGTACCATGCACTCTCTGTGGGGGCAATGGGGAACCAGTGTCTCCCACAGGTGTTTCAGTTCGAATTGGCGCCAAAGGCGTAGCGTGTGGTGGAGGTGACGAAGAAATCTCTCCCTGAGCCGTAGGAGGAGTGCATGGACAAGATTCCTCCACAGGAGATGAAGGAGGGTGAGATGGGGAAGGAATTCAGCTGGATTCTTCAACTACGGGGGTAGTAGGCAGCGGTGAGGGTGGAGGAGGTGTGAATATGGTAGGTGGAGGAGGAGTAATCCAGTTGAGAACCTGAGGTGCCTGTGAAGCCGATGGTAGTGACGACATGTTACCTTTATGACGACGATGAGTTGGAAGCGGAGGCACCTTGATGTATACCTGAAGCCTAGTACGCTTTGGGATTGGCTCCTGGTGTTGAGATCATGTTTTCATAGCGTAGATACAGTTGAGCGAGTAAAAAGGGAGAAAGGAGCGAAGACCAGAGCTCTGGTGATAAATCTCAAGTTGATAAGGCTGAACGAATTATTCATTGCTTCGATCCAATTGCCTAACTAGTAGATTAAGATCATTCCTAATTACCAGGTTAGTGTTTGGCGTTGAAAAATCTCATACAAACTCACCGGGATTCTTTTGTTCTCTGTCCAACATGCAATCCAAAACCTATCTTGAGTTTCAAATTGTCCTATACGAGAAAGGTTGTGCATTGTTCGCTGTGATAGTGGGACATCCAAGCCCAGTATTGACCTATTCTCCCCATCCCTCAGGTTTCTCTTGACCAATTGTTAAGGACATACCTCCAAGGCCTGGAAGTATAATCGAGATTCGCCAAGACCGACCGCATCGACCCTGTCCATTAGAGCCAACCGAGGAAGGGACGCTGCATCTGGCCAGCGAGCAAGACGAGACCTGTATTCGTTGAGTAGTTAGCTCAACGTTTCGTATTTTAATCAAGGGTGATAACGGTATTATATTCTTAGAGGTAGCCTTGAGCCAGTTTTATATACACCAAGTCACTCAAATTTATTCATTTCTACACTACAGTATACTACGATATGTATAGAGATGATACTTACCAGACTTGTTGACACGCTCGACAATGACCAGCAATGGTTGGAGTAGTGAAGAGAGAGAGAGGGCATGAGAAAGTGTCGGTACACTCATGACGAGACTCAGTGGCAGGCCATCAATTTGTAGCGACCTTGTCTGGGCCCTACCAGTTGTAAGAGGTAACCAGCAGGGCCCAGACAAGGTCGCTGCAAATTGATGGCCTGCCGCTGGGTTCTGTCACAAGATGGTCATCACTTTCTCATGCCCTCTTTCTTTCAAACTCACTTTCATCTCCCTATCCACTGTAAGTATTTGTTTATCTAGAGTACCGTAGCATATATAGATAGTTAATAAAATGAGTGAGCTATGAAAGGCGAGGCTAAAGGCCTCTAAATGCGAGTTTTAGTCGTAAACAGAGCCATCTATAAAGTCTGTATGTACAGACTTTACAGACCGTTCTGGATGCTCATTTTTTATTATCTGTCTGGTTGTGAAAGAGGAAAAAGGTTTCAGTGCTCCTCGTCGCAATTACAGGGCTCTATATACCGATATGGTAAATCCTTTCATCGACGATCAAGCGTTCGAGAGTGACGACGAATATGATGCAGACATAGTGTCCAGATCTGGTAGAGGAGAGGAAGAAGGCCAAGCTGGTGCGTCTGTACTGATATTTAAAGTCCTTTCCTTAGAATAATGTCTTCCTGTAGTGTGGTACGATGAAGACAACCCCAACGTTCATGATGAAGATCGTTTGACCCATCTTGACAACACAGCTCCTTTGGGATCTCAGCCACAAGCTCGACATGAAGCACTTACTGACCGACTAATGGCACAGTATGTCGAGAAGAGGGCGGACTCCCATCCGGCAAACAGAATAGGCACTACAGAAGAAATCGACAATACCGTCCTAAAATATGCATTATACCAAGAGGAACAGCAGATCTTTTGGCACGTAAAATGCAAGGTACGATGTCTTTCAGGTCAAAGCAAGCAGATAACTAAAAGTGTGTAGACTGGGAGTGAAATGGATCTTGTATTCGACATTATGCTTCATGCTGAGGATTTACTGGGCGCAATGCCAGTAGAATCTTCATTGTCTGATACTCCCCCTTCCACCGAACCTGTACAAGTAACACTCCCTCTCAGCCCAGCTGCTTGTTCACTTTGAGTCATACGACAATACGCGCTTACCCAGGACGGAGAGCCAAAGGTGGTCGCAGATGAACTTGAGAAAATCCTTGGGACGGAATGGTCAATCAAATGGACTCGCCTCATTGATGCAGCTGGATTGGAACCCGGTGATGATGATATCCATGCTGCTTTGAGTGCTGTCAATCTCAGAGCGACAAACTTTCTTCCGACTTCGGTATTACAGGAAGCAGACTCGTCGTCTTTGCATCCTTCCACATCGTCATCCGCATCAAATCCCGTCAACATCCCTCCAGTTAGAACTTCAGCGATACTATCAGCATTTTCTGTCCCCACTGTCAGCGGATTTGTTTACCTTGAAGGTCACTGTGATGATAAATGGTTGCATTGGCTTATGCAGTGTTCCACGGTGTTCAAAAAATCAGACTCCAAGATATGGATTGAACCCGTTGAATGCGGAGACATAGGAATTCTGTTAGATACACCCATCTCTTCCATCCAGTCCATGTCATGGGTTCGTGTGAAGTATGGACTGTATCATGGTGATGTGCAGTCTCGAAACAAATGCGAGGAGGTCAAAGGCATTTCAAAGTACTGCTCGTTCCTCGCCTCCAGTGTCGTACTGAGACCGATTGTCCACCTACTCCCCCACCGAAACCAACCCATCCACTTATTGGCGATACTACTCCGATACCTTCCAAACCTCTCAACGAACAGTCTGGAGGGAAACATAAACGAACGTCAGAACATCCTCCTCAAAAGCTGTTTCATCCACAAACATTTCCTGGCAAACTGATCGAGATATCGGAAGAAATCTATGAATCTAACCTCGACGAGTTCCGTTATGGTCTGGTAGTTCAGTATTACGACTCTCACTCGCTCAGTCAACAAGATATTAGAATGGATACAATTACCTGTTGTTTCTTTGGATTGAGTAGG
The DNA here is from genome assembly GCA_037954225.1 of Stygiomarasmius scandens. NCBI lineage: Eukaryota > Fungi > Basidiomycota > Agaricomycetes > Agaricales > Campanellaceae > Stygiomarasmius > Stygiomarasmius scandens. Next base: position 139,114 of record JBANRG010000063.1, read on the forward strand.
GATCCACTCCTCAACCAAGTCCGCCTACCTGTACCTGATGATTGGTCGTTTTTTGCCGAAGAGGAGGTAACGGCGATTGTTGGTTTCCCGGAGACTGATGGACAAAGAGTCAATCTTAATCTCGATCTGCCTCAGTCAACGAGTCTCAAAAATGGTGTCATTGTCGATGCAGGAGTACAGACATGCACAGTCCAATTCTGGGATTACGACAATTTTGCGAGTGAAGACACCAAGATCAGTATTTCTGTCTTGAATTTGCGCAAATGAGTCAGAACAGGTGACTCAGTTGAGGTAGCGTCAGGTGAAGAGATAGGGAAACACTACCCCTAGGCCTTTGTTTCTAGTGCAAAAATGTTAAAGATAAAGCATATGTTTGTGGTTTAAGATTCATTCAATTTCTTGAACACAAAAAGTAAATGTTTGCCACTCAAAAAGTATTTACTTTGTCACTCAAGATTGTTTAACTTTCTTGTGCCACAAATACAAAGGTTTGCCACTCAAGAAACTTTAACTTTCTTGAATGACAAAGAGTTGATTTGTTGTACAAGAAAGTAAATTAGAACAAAGGGGTTGCCATGGCAATGGCAAGAAAGTTAAACAACCTTGAGTGGCAAATCAATCCTTTGTTATTTGAGAAAAATAAGTTTTATTGAGTGGCAAACCTGAATGTTTGTGGCACAAGAAACTTAAACAATCTTGAGTGGCAAAGTAAACATTTTTTGAGTGGCAAATATATACTTTTTGTGCTCAAGAAATTGAATAGATCTTAAACTAAAAACATATGCTTTATCTTTAACTTTTTTGCACCAGAAATAAAGACCTAGGGGTAGTGAAACAGGGACTTGTGCTTTCAAGTTCGCTTGACACTGTCGAGGTTATGGAGAGTATGGGAAGCGAGGTAATGCTCAGCATCTATCCATGGCATGGTTTACTCAGTAATCATCCTTAGTGTTTTACAGTTCACGTCAATAGCTGTAGGATTACAGCTAGAAGGAATGCGTCAATTGTTCCATGGCTAGGACGACACGTTGCAGTGGTATACGGTCAGTACTGTGGCTACAGTGGAGTCGTCGTCGACGTCAACCCTCTGAGGCCGCATTACACCACGATGGACGTCTCTTTGGCAAATTTGGGGATAACAGTTCCCATACAACACAATTTTGTCGTCGATTCTTCGTGAGTTGTTTGGAATCCCATTAACCTGTACTACACTCAACTACATAACTACAAAAGCTCCAACCAATGGTTATGTATGGTGTTTCCCTTAACAGAACAGCAACAAGCTTTTCGTCAACCATCATGGGATGCATTCCACGCTCCCAACTTGAGATCTCCCCCCATCGACTGATATACAGGTCATTACATTGTACTGGCCGATCTTGTGAGATGACAGCCTCCTGAACCCTGGATCAATGAACGAGTAATTGTCGTTCAAGGTGTGATCAAAGGCTTGGGAACTGTGAAGCATGTAGAACGATCCTATCAGTAGCCGTCCGGGCCGAGAGTTCAAGTGGAGTTTGAGTACATTTCAGCAGAACATGGCGCCAATCCACAGTATTGGCACGACTACGCAGACATTCGGGACCCTCAGTGCGTCTTTTTGTCATATTTCACAGAAAATTGCTTATTCGTTTGAAGAACCGGACTTCCTCTTCATGTTGTACACCCACTGAAGAGAGAACAGCGTTACTGGGAACCTCTAACTCATATCAAAGCTGTTTCCATCAAGAACCCATACACTCAGGCAGACTGGCAACCTCATGCCTCGTCGAAACCCTCTACCCCACTCTGGAGCCCTGAAATCACGGATATCTTCTTGACGCCAGGTGCAGGGCCTTCTGGAATGCATGAACAACCTACACAGCCCATTTCTCACTGGGCTGTGGACCCTCGTTTAGACCAGCAATCTTTCTTTGTTGCTTGGAAGCCTAAGTCGGGAACAGGGCTCGCTAAAGTCCTTGCCATACCTCAGAGTCGTTATGCTAAAGTCCAGCTTAATGATGGAGGCGGTGGATGGCTGGTACCACCAGATGAAATACATGACCTCGCGACTCCTATCCAGCCGACAACCGTCAAGGATTCTTTACTGGTGGTACAAGGCCCATATACTGGCATCAATATCCGTCCCGCCTTTTCGAAGTACATACAAGGACGTGAAAAAGCTCTAATTATAGGAGCTGTGTATGAGAAATGGGGTACTAGTGCTGAGACATATGAAGGACGGGATATTGAGGTCGAGCCGGAGAATTGTGCGTTGGTGGGATCTGACCCTAACAAAACCCGGTTCAAGGCGGAGATCAACGAAATAAGGGATAGGTATCGTCAGCCAGCAGATGGCAAAAAGACTCGGAAGTGAGCTATCAAGCCTCGGGGTGGTTAGATTGTATTTTCACGCTTGATCACTGTATAGTCAACTTGTATTTGTATCTCTCTAGCAGTGTATAGCATTTTGGGAAATCTACAATACAAGAACATTTATATCGGTATTCTACAAGTGTGAAACAAACAGAATTATCCTCTGGGTCCTAAACGACCTTAAACTACACATTCACTCATTCGTCAAGTCTAATGGATCAGCGGATGTCCCTATCCCCGTCAACAAATGATTACTTTCCAGACCAATTGGGTCGGATCGATTCCTGGAGCTCATGAATCGACATGAATCATAAGGCTGTGGGTGAGCATGAGCACAAACAACACGACTAGGACCCGGAGCACTTGGCTGGGCTAGGTTTTAGGCTGCAACGGGTGTGAGACGCATGTGAGAGGTGAGATGTGGAGTGTTTAATGATGGTGGACCTCGAGGTGGAAGCGCTTGAGGAGGAGGTGGAGGAGGAGGAGGCAGTGGCGGTGGTGGAGTTGGGATTCGACTGAAGTCTACAAATAGGTGAGTGGAAACCATATTTCAGTTGAATTTGTACTCACCGACTCAGCCCTCCATTCTAGCTTTATACTTGGGAAAACGAGCACTCAACTGGTTCCTCTCCCGTTCTGTCAAATGTGTGTACTGTCGCTCAGGGGAGCAACGGGAACACCGAACATCAACGTCAATCCACATTGGATCGACTGTCAGATGATGGTACATGTCCAGGTTGCTTGTGAACCTGGGACAGAGCTTGATCTTGCCATAACGTGGAATAAAATAGGTGATTCGACGAATCATCTGGCGAGAACCATGGTCGAGGCGGGGATCAATGTAATCGGGAATGCCATTGATATTGGTCAGTGGGTAGCGCAGAAGGAGTCGATGTGATGGGTATGAAGTGTTGGAGTCCATGGATTCCTGGGAGAAGGTGTGCACAATTCTATCTTTTAATACCCTGCATTCACATTGTTCTCAGTCCACTGCGCGACGCGACGCGTCCCAGGTCATGTGTCTATGGAACCCGGCCCTGGGACCGGGTCTGGAACAGGCCGCTGCAAATTGATGGCCTGCCGCTGGGTCTCGTCACAGGCATACCAACACTTTCTCACGCCCTCTCTCTCTCTTCATTACTTCCACTACTGCTGCTTATTGTCGAGCGCGTTAACAACTACGGTGAGTACCATTATACCATAGTACATTGTAGTATACTATACCGTAGAAATGAATAAATTTTGAATGAGAATGTACAACTGGCTCAAGGCCAGCTTTAAATTTATAATACTTTTTTGTTGTCAGCTTAAAGTCTGAAATGTCGAGCTAACTGCTCGACGAAATACAGGTCTCGTCTCACTGTCAGGAGTGTCCCTTCCTCAGTTGACTCCGATGGACAGGTTGATACTGTTCAATCCCATTTTCGATGCGTCCTCGTCCTTTCCAGTCCCTTGGCAAAGTCCTCTCCTCCTTCTCTTTCTTCCCCGTTCCGTCTTCAGCTTCTCACCTTTGAGCTGTTATAGAGCCATGTGTGGTTATGGGTAACCCCCCCCCACATGCTCCATGTCACCCAGGCAGGCCTGGTAGTTGCACCAGCGTACTCTACTGCAGAGGCATGCCCTGTCCCAGGGTATATGACCCATTGCCATAGGCAGTTTACGCTGTTGCATGTTCGGGGCGTGGAGAACATAGTTGCTCGTTGCTCAGTGGAAGCTGAGTGGGACTCTGGGAGATGGATCGGAGGCTCAGGTGGATCATTCGTCAGGGGTTACTGGAAGATATGGACAAGTTGATACAGCTCTGATGGACAAGTCAATGCTTGATTCTTAGGCAAACACGAATTGATTCAGAGGTATGAGTCAAAATAATACAATTAAAACAAAGAATTCTAACTGTATCTAGTACCCGACCTTGGGGGAGCTGAGTAAACTCCAGACAGTAATACAAAGGACATTAGAACCAACATGGTGTTCAAAGCGATAATAGAAGTGGAAACACAGTGTCTCCGCTACAAGAGACTATGTGGTAGTGTGCATAAGTCAGTCCGAAGCTACCCCATTGTATCAAGGTCAGTAGTTGACGACATCAAGTACAAAGTGACTCACCTGAAGACTCCTTGATTGTAGTCAAAAATTCGTCCAGGTCTCCAACCCATTCATCAACATCTGCAATAAGGCGTTCCAACTTTTTCTGCTTCTGCTTCTCCTCGAGGAAGCGGATATAGTTCTGTTCCAAGGCTTCGCATTGTTCCGAGGAAAGTCGAGTGTCAACTTCGCGGACCCTACACTTTCGACATCTAAAGGACATGGTGCCAGAACTGTCAGAGAATGAAACAGTGTGTTTCGTTCTCGTCTTTGAGCACACGAAATAAGAGCCAAGGCCAGGGAACATTTGCAGCAAAATGAGGCATTTAACGGTATGTTCAGTGTTCCGAAGCTTCAGGGAGTGAGAGAGTCGGGATCGGTTTACGCAGAAAGCGAGGTAACCTGCTGATACTGGGTGCGGCGCGTGGGCAACAGGCGAAGACATAATAGTACGATGGGATGTGGGTGGTATGCACTGCAAAATCAGCTCAACGTTATAAACGATTAGTAGGACTTGGCAGTGTCATTGTTCAAGTTTGGACGGGTGGCAGTTGTCTGACACGAATAATGTGAACTGGTTTCCCAGGAACAAAGGACAGGTAGAGGTCATCATCTGAATCCTGCCACCAACTACTCACAGACTAGTCGCTGAGATGGTTCTGCGACCTCGTATTCGAAAAGCTGGCACCTCTAATACACCAGGCCCTTCCCTGAAAGTCACACAGACTACACTATCCACCAACAGAAGTCGACAAGAAAATTTGGCTCCTCAGGTACATTTAGGACATGGGCGAGCATTATTTCAGGACCCCGCCACGTCAACCAGGCCCCAGGGATTGGCACCGGCCGCTGGAACTGATGAAAGTTTTATTCCATATGTCCCTGTCGAACCTACTCCTTCGAGACATTACCGCAAACATGAGCAACAACTTGCTCGCTGGAATGAGGTGCTTCCCGCCGCCCAGGAAGTGTACATGGAGTGGTTACGCGTTACTAACAATCTTTGGGACTTCCCTCCTATGTGCCTCCTGTCCATGCGCTGTAGCTGCTGCACAAATGCCAGAGAACTAAAGATAGATGTTGTCCGGTTTGATAGTATGTCTTGTAGTTTTTCGCTCTCAATTGATACTGACATTCCTTTAGAGTTCGAAACCATTCGTCTCTGGACTTCTGATTGTAACTTGGCTATCGTTCAACTCGTACAGAACGGTCTCTTCCCTTGTGCACCCAAACAGCCGATGCTCACTGTGGATGTACGCATGCTCGACTTTGTCTCTAGATTATTTCTCCAGGTCTCTCCCAATCATATGGCCTGGTGTAGTGCCGTGGAGAATTTTTTGTGAGGACAAGGCTACAGGTTACAGGGGAAGGTATGTAATATTGCCAGTCACAATCCTATAATGCTGACAGTAATATTAGGATCCTCTACATCATCGGTTCGGCAACGCTCTGCAGTGGTTCAGCAGCATGAAAGCTCATCTTGACGTCTTCATTAAATCCTTGCTGTCGAAGACGAGAACTCAGCTCCAGAAAGCCCTATCTCCTCCGACACAAACCCCACATAAACGAGGTGTAACTGTTGAGGATGTCGAGGACGATGAAACATCCAGTCTCCGATTTCCCAACAATGCTGATACCGACTTTGACATAGAGTTTACATCCTGCGATCCACCCCCCCCTGAACAACCCAAAAGACGGCATTCCAAGCCAGGCAACACACTCAATGATCCTTGCCCCCCATTGTCTCGTCCCAGTGAGTACCTACGAGAAAGGTGCCTGATTTGCTTTGGTGGTCACTTTGATTCCCAGAATAAGCGGCTCGACTTCTCAGATATCATAGTCTGTCTCAATGCCAACTTTACTCAGCGACATAATACTCGCAATTGAGACCCCGCTCGTCAACACCCGGACACTTTTTTCATTCCTGAAGCAGAGGTGGCCGAAGTCCAGGATCGTGTGGACGCTGCCTGTGAAAAAAGCTCTCGCCCTGGCAAAAAAAGCAAAAGTACACAAGACCCAGAAGACAATAGAATGGAGCATGGCATGTGCGTTTCTAAAGCCATTCTAGACTTGTGTGGTGGTAGCTTTACAGTGGCGCATGAGTTCTTGGCAAAAGTCATTACTGCAGGTTGCGACATAACTGGTCTCATGGCTTTGCTGTGTCGTCACGATCGCCCTCTGTTCATGGTCAACATGAATACCCCTGGGGAACGACAACACTATGCCATAGCGCTTGTAGAAAAATTATTTCAACATCTACCTACATTCGTAGACGTTGGACTTCTGTACGACATTGGATGTCAACTAGAACGAAGCTGTCTAAAATGGGGCTTGCTGAGCAACCGTATGGACCGACTAACATTTGCCATATCTGTCTTCCATGCTTTTGGTCACCAATGGCCATGTCAGATCATCTATCACCCACAAAAATGCATTGGATTTGGACTCTCTGACGGCGAAGGGGCTGAACGCTTATGGCATTCTATACAGAGGTTGATTGCATACACGTGGGTTGCAGGGGTACATTCTTGGCTTCCTTTGTCTTGTTCAAGTTCCTATTAACCTGGCTTCTACAGTATCATTTACGCTTGTATACTTTAGATTCTCAGTTTCATTTTGGAAACGAAGAAAATCTTCTCAGGATGGGTCTTTGGATCCGCCGTAAGCTACGCCTCTCTGATGAAAAGCGGTCAGAGAATGAGAAGTTGCTCGCCGAGTCTATGAAGGACATCGAATACCTCCGTAACCAATGGGCCCATCAAGTATACATTCAAACATGACCACTTCCAGGTAAATAAAAAGACCCAATTCTCGCGTGTGTTCTTACTAATGAGTATCTCTGAAGCTCAAAGCAAGCTGAAGGGGAAACAGGGAATACAGGAATGTATACGCCTGCGTGGGGCTCAAAAGACACTCAAGAAGAAGTTGAACATGCTACAGAGCGTTTTGCAAAATGAACGAGTGGCTCAACATGAGATTGCTGATGCTGATATAGAGCTCCAGAAAGCTATCGACAACTATACCAAAATATCGGAAAAGGTTCGACAAAAGGAAGCTATTCTCGGAGTCGATGAAAGGACTCAGTTATATCGCTTGGTCAATAGTGAGTTTATCTTGAAAAGTATGAATGCCCGTGCCCTCAAAAGTAGGATTGGAAGACGTATAGTGGACAGGAAATGGGAATTGGATTGATTTGAACGCATAAATCGGCATAAAAGGAATAGTAAGTGGTCTATTCACGTCTTGTAAAGCCTCTTGTAATGATCTTGGCTCCCAGCGAAGAAATTGGATGACCATACTGAAAACGCGGTCAAATGACGTGATCCGGGAGTTCAAGAGCTCATTAGAAAATACAACAAACTCGTGAACGAATTACGTGACCTTCACGCGCTCAAGAAATGTCCTTGTAAAGCTGTTGTACCAGAGCTAATCGACATCAAGAATTTGTTCAGTTTAGATGTTGATGACGCTTTTTGGCAGGACCTCAGTCTGAATGGGGACCAGGGCGCTGAAACTTCAACAGATCCTCCCCCCTGGATGGCGGATGATAATGTCCGAAAGGGAATCCAGGCCATGTTGGAGATTGATTGGTGTAATGAAGAGGATGATAGACTGGCAGTGGAAATGCAAGTGATGAAGGAATGGTTCACAGAAGAGTGGAAAGTCCTGATGAAGACAATAGAGAGTACAGGTGTGTTGGGGATTTCTACAAGGATCGCCAGTTTCATTTATACCTTTTGATTAGACCATACAGATATTCAACATCAATTGGGCCTACGACGAAAACGGTTGTGCCAACTTTGTGTTCTTTGGCAAGATGCACTTGCTGACTTTGCCGGAGACTGGATGAGAGACTGGGGTCCTTCCGAGGATGAGTTGGGAGATGCACGAGCAATGGAGCAGGAGGCCTTTGTTGAAGGGGTTGATGAAGAACAGGGTATGGACATTGAATTCGAGACAGAGGTTGACCCTGTCATAATGGAACATGAGGAGACTGTGGCGTTAACAGAGGTTTATCGAATTAACTACCAAGAAGATGTTGAGTAGGGTACAATTTTAACTATAGCATTGATTTTTTCTGTCCTGGATTGACCAGAAAAAAGTAACTAAAAGGAGTGAATGCATCTGTGAGCACTCCTTAAGGAAACTCAAGAGACTCCCCTCTGAATTTCTTTGATTCATGGAGTTCCTGGGCAACTATGAAATGTCCGAAATTGAACCAGGATTTCCTTTGAAATTATTTTTCCAAGTCGCAACAAGGATTTCCTGATGACCCTGCAATTGAACCAGGATTTCCTTGCTTAAGAGTTTTTTCCAAATCCCACCAAGGATTTCCTGACAATCAATAAATTTCCAAATTTCAACTAAGATTTCCTAACTTGAAATTATTTTTCCTAGTCACACCAAGGATTTCCTTGCTTAAGAAAAATTTCCAAGTCACACCAAGGATTTCCTGACAACCAAAAAATTTCCAATTTTCAACTAGGATTTCCTTACTTGGAATTATTTTTCCAAGTCAGACCAAGGATTTCCTGACACTCCTTAAAATTTCCAAAATCCAACCAGGATTTCCTGATTTGAGAAAATTTTCCAAGTCAAACCAAGGATTTCCTGACACCCTTAAATTTTCCAAAATTCAATCAGGATTTCCTGACACCCCTTAAAATTTCCAACATTCAACCAGGATTTCCTGATTTGAGAAATTTTTCCAAGTCAGACCAAGGATTTCCTGACAACCCTTAAAATTTCCAAAATTCAACCAGGATTTCCTTACTTGAAATTGTTTTTCCAAGTCACACAACAAACCATAAATGGGGTAAACTCATACTCAGAAAATTATATACTGCTTGTTCAATCATGCTGGTAGTAGGTTAAAAAAAGTCATCTATTTAGTATATATCATCCATTTGTTAGGCATCTAAATAACATATAGTTATTACACAATACAATAAAAATACTGACTAAAGTAATAAATATATACACTTAGGATAATGATTACTGGCAAACATAGCAGAGTAGTGACAGAAAACAATGAATCTTGTTGCTGTTATGAAGACCTTGTTGAAGTAGGTTGCAACAGGTTACAGGAATCTGGGCAGTGCAGGTGCAGCAAGTGTGAGGCCATCTTCACCTGTAAGTATTGTTGAATATTTCTTTTGATCTATAAGGTGAGAGTGATATTGGACTTGCAAGAAGTCATAATGTAAATAAAGAGGAATTGATAAACTGCAGTGTAATAAATCTATCAGACTATAGGTTAACCAATTTCCTATCAGACTGTAAGCCTAACCAACCATAGATTATTATAAACATGGCTATGGATTTCCTAATGGTATCAAACATTGAGAAGGAAATCCTTGTCAATGATTAGAGACCAGGAATTCCTGGAGTGATTTTAGGAGAGGAACTTCCTAGGAAATCTGACCTCATTGGCTCAAATCAGGTATGGAAAATGCTTCCTAAGTTGGTATATTAGGGGGTGCCGGAGTTGAAAGCTCTGTAGAGTGCCAATGTCCCCTTCTTTCCCTGTTTAATGAGTCAGTTATGAAAGTCGTCCTGGGTCTCTGTAGGTCCCTTTTGCAAAAGTGTATCCAGCGTTGAATTCCATGCTTCCCATGATGTGCTTGTCAACATCTCCTCTCCCCATGGATCTTCCCTGTACAAAGCCGAAATGGGATCTCCGTCTTTTCCCTCTTCAAGCGTCTCAGGAAGTGCTGAAACCAACGCTTTCAAGATACACATAGACTCCGTCGCGTTGCTTGGAAGTGGGAGGTTTGAAGGGGTATCAATGGAGGGAAACAAGTCATCATCTACATCCATATTCTCATTCTGGTCCTCTCCAACATCCATATCCCCGCTCTCATCATTTTCTTTAGCGTTGTTGTTGGCTTGGCCCGTGTGGTTTACGGCAGCTTGCCGCAGAGATCTTCTGACAGGAACCTCGACTGAGTCCAACACCACCTTCTTTTTGGGCTTTGGCTTCTTCCCCTTCTTCTTCAGCAGCAGCTCCTGCAACTCCTTCATGGCTTCAGTAACCCCAGCCTGCTTCATCAAACCTCTATTCCTCACATCAACGTTAGCCCTGGCGAAATCATCTTTTCCCATCTCGCTCAACTCCTGCATCTTTCTACAACACTCCCCAATCGACAGCTGGTCCAGCTCTGCCTGCAAGTCCTTCTTGATGTGTCGTCCTCTCTTCAACCTCAGCGTTGTCATAAGCGTCGGTTGAGCATCCTCAGGCTCTGAATCATCATCAGACTCGGAGTTCTGAAACCCCTCTTCCTTGTCAGTGTCCTCCTCCGAGCTCTCGGCCTCTTCTTCTTGAATGAATTTCTGGGACTTCTTGCCTTTAGGAGCCTTATTTCCCTTGGAAGAAGACAGTTGATTGGAGCTCTCGCCTTTTTTGCGTGGCTTCGGCTTTGAGCTCTCATCTTCGTCGATTTCAGGGGCAGGGATAGAGGGAGCAGGAACCAACTCGAGATCCTGGGTACTGACATTGTGGGATGGTGGTTCAGCCTCAAGTCCTTGAAAAACAATAGTCAGCATAGTGTATCAGACTCAGCAGATGCAGCTAATAAGCTCACCTTTGCCCAGCCTTACACAAGCCCTGAAGAACTGCGCAAATGACTTGACATGGAGCATTTTGAACCTGACAGGATCCCATTCATGAAAGCGTTGAGGATTCAGTCCTGGAGTTGAGCCAATTTGGACACTTTTGCAAAAGTATTGAATAAAGCTTGTAAAAGTAGTCGGAGGCATACCTTGAAGTAAAAATTTTGTTTTTGGCATTGATATCATCTCCATCACCCATAATCACCAAGGACATTTTGGTATCGGTTGCTCTTGCGAATGCATGAAGAACATTTTGAAGGATGGGGGCCATCTGTACCCTGCGTCTGTGAAAGCAAAAGATGAGTATGCCATTTTAGTACCTATAAACAAACATACTGTTCTAGAAGCTCGGGATCTGATGTATCAAAGATGCCCTTCTCTTCCCTCTCCATGTACTTGGCTACAGCTTGTGCATGCTCTGCTTCAGTCTCCCTTTTTAGCCTATCCTTGATCTCCTCACTCTCTGCATTAAACAACGCCTTGGCAATGGCTGTATGATTCTTCAAATGATCTGGATTGGCATTGCTTGCCTCTGGAAAGTGGGCCTGATATTCTCTGGAGACCTTTTTGCTGAAGTCGGGATGGGATTCATAGAACTTGTAGTCGATAGCGATGCGGGGTGGTCGACCCAGTGCTTGCTTGTTGAGCTGGTTGACAAAGACCTCTAGATCCCTCTGCTTGTTGGCCTTTTCCTTAGTCAAACGATTGGAAAACCAACTCTTCAATTTCTAGTCTGGCATTAAATAGGCCTACTTTTGCAAAAGTAATCGAGACCCACCTTCATGTCAGCGGCCCTAGCCAAAAGTACATTCTCCTCCTCGGTCCGAACTGAGTCACCCTTTCTGCGCTGTCCAGCCTTTTCTTTCCCTTTATTGGTGTTGGATTTGCAACGATGTGCGGACTTGGAAGCATCTGTCTTCTTGGCAGTGGCGGTGTCAGGAATATTCAGTCTGGTGGCAGTGCTCATCAATGCAGCTGGGGCATTTGAGACACGCTGGGACGCGACTTGGGCCACGGATTTGGTGCTAGCACCTACAATGTCTTCATCACTGCTGTCGTCGGCTGGCTTGTTGGTTGGGTCTGTGGGCTTTGACATTTGTGTCTGGTTGATATGATACTTGGTTGTGATCTCTTCCAGCTGCTCCAGCTCCTCCGGCATCAATGTTGCAGGGTATGCAGTATACCAAGCTCCCAAGAACTCTGACCAGAAATCATTCCGGCCCCCTGCGCTCTCCTTATACTTTGGGAAGTAGGATTCCAGGAGGTCGAGAGGAGCACCAAGAAAGTATCCAGGATTGCCTCGCTTCTTCTGTCATTTGGGTTGTTTTTGTTTCTGTCGTTGTTTCTTACCCATTTTGTTTGGTTTCTACTGTAGAACAATGGAGTTGGTGAGGGGGTCAAAATTTCAACAAGTGGCTTTTGCAAAAGAGGATTAGGCAGTCACATGACTAAAACCAGTCGCGTCAACTCCAAGCTGCCTTGCTGTTTCAAGTTTTGTAAAACATGGCAGGTACGTTCCTTCCAAGTTATCTACATCATTGCTGGCCTTTCTCTCTCCGTGAAAATGGCAGTAGCTCCACTCAGTTCTCGATCCTGGGCACGAGTTGTGAGCATTGTTGCTTTTGTGGAGTAGAGCATTGGTCTGCCTTGCTCAACTTGTATCTGACCATGCATCTATTGGTAGAAGGGTCAGGTAACCTCGTAAGAAAGGTTGGTACAAACACTTTGCTGGCTTCTCTATAGCTAAACTATGTATAGACTCGATCTGGGAATACATTTGCCATTTGGGATGGGGTGGCAGCTATTACAGTGCCTCAAGACTTTGATCTGGTCGAGGCAGTCTGCCTGGCCCAATCTCTAACACCAGAACCAGACAGAATACAAGATTTACCCTCATTCGAACCAAGCGATGTGATTTTGATTACATCCTCGGACTCCAGCCTGCTTTCTAGCCCACCTTCATCCTGCTCTGCAACCCCAGATCTCCTAGCCAAACCGTCCATAGCTGATTCTACCAATGCAGAATACTCAAGCTCCCCACCATCCCCTTCTCCTACTCCCTCTTTACGACAACCAGGCTCTCAGAATGGGCTTAAACAAAAGAGAAAGTCGAGAAGAAGTAAGAAAAAAGCTGTAGATGCAGTCCCTACTTCCTCAACCCAGCATTCTGGTGGCGGTCATAAACCAAAAAAATCCACTGCCAGAAGTCACTTTTCACATGGGAAACAGCGAGCAGGTAAACAGCTTGGTCCTACTGCTTATGAATGCAGACCATCCACAGCCGAGAAAAAGACTGCTGCCTCCTCCCCTATCTGTACCAACTTCAATACCAGAGACATACTAGCAAGTACATCTGGGTATATTGGTAGAGCTTGTATGGTCAATAAGGATACCCTATTGTCCAAGAGAGAATGGTCAGTGGATGAGCTTTGTGGAGCAAATGGTCTAGGGTTTCAGCTCATCTCCATGGATCAAAGGTATGCTGCCAACTTTTGTAAAAGTTGTTCTCAGCGCTTATTTTTACAAAAGTACCGGGCCACTGCCTCTCATTAATGGCAGCAGTGTTGTCTTTGGTTGCGCAGTGCCGCCTCCTGAAGATAACAAGTGGGATTCTCAAGTCACGGAGGCTGCAACTGCAGCACTTGAGTGGGAGTGTGATGGCTATATACCTGAGTCGAATGAAAGGCGTGGCAAGAGAGGTCAGAAGAGAAAGCGCAAGGCAGGCTTATCTTTCAAAAGCGAGGAACTCGACCATCGTAGGGGAAAATATGGTGCAAAAGCTGATGGTGTTTCTGCTGGTGGTGGACAAACTGTATGCTTTGTTGGGCCTGTTTCTGATTCTTCGGCTAATATTTTATTCAGCATCCAAAACATATCCACCATTCCAAAAAGACTACAGCTGCTCTTAACCGACTCTGGCATGAGCATGCATTTGTTCAGATTGCTGGCCATGCTTCAGCAGCCTTTGCACACTGGTCTCCAAAGCTTTTCCAGTACTATTCAGAGACCATCGAAAAACTGAAAGCACACGATCCATCTCTCCAATTCAGTTTCCCAAACTCTATATTTGCCTGTGCAACTTATAATGTAAGACCTCAAACTATCTCCATCGAACATCTCAACCACATGAACTATATTTACGGTTGGTGTTCGGTCACCAGCCTGGGCCATTTCGACTACAAAAAGGGAGGGCATTTTATCCTTTGGGACCTCAAAGTAGTTATAGAGTTTCCCCCTGGTTGGACAATGTTGATACCATCTGTGTACCTTCGACACTCGAATACTACAATTAGTCCAGGTGAAACAAGATATTCTTTTACACAATACACTGCTGGGGCTATTTTTCGGTATGTTGAAGATGGGTATCAGATGCGATCTCAAATGAATGAGCATCTTTGCAACGAAGCAGAGGCATGACAGAGAGAGAGACTATGGAACGATTTAAATATGTACTCTACATTAGATGAGCTGAGGGCTTTGTATCTGAATCACTAGTTTAAATGCATATTCTTGCGCAGTAATAAGAATTGGGTATCCCAATGAAATTGACATTCGTAATTTTGAGTTTGACTCGATCTGACTTTCAGTTGATTCCACATATCCCTGGGCTTTACTATAGTGAGTTATAGCAATAAAATGTAATACTAAAATACATCCCCAGTATGGATCCTATCTACTATTGTGAACCATCAAATGCATCCATCAATCTGATGTACGCAACAGTTCATTCATGTTTGTTTTCCATATCTCAAACTAACTAAGTTTTGTCGAGTTTACCTGTGGAAGTAAACACTTAGATGTTCTAAAATCCAGTAAATCAGAGATAAGTAAACATTTAGATGCACTAAGATTCGATGCATCAGAGACACAAAATAGTTGAAGTATTATCTTTTTACAGGTATGGATGTGATTCGATTTATGAGTCTTGCAAAGTCTACCTTTAAGTTGCATCCAAAATTTTGCACTCTTGCAACAGTAGAGTTTTAGTCCTACCAAAAATATATATTACGAGGCCGAATTTATGAGGACTCGTCTTTACTTAACCCAAGTCTCCTAGCCAGTCGGGAGTTAACCCATATGGAAGTCATACCTCCGTTCTAATGTTGGACAAGTCTTCCATGCTGCCGCTGTTGCCGGTAACATGTGCCATTGACGATCAGCTTGACCTGGCAATCCCTTTGGATGAATAGCAGTTACAATGCCGATTTGGCAATATCATCACCATTATTAGTGTTGCTGTGAGTCGAGTCGACTTGTTTGATGAGTCCAACTCGAACTCGACCCACATCCATATATGGTCATTTGGATCAATTATTAAATCGGCCATCATTCTATACATTTGTCCACATCCTACCTCATTCTCCCTATCTCCCTGCCTATATTTCCTTTGGAACCTTTCATATACTGTAATATTGCCTAGATACCATTATAACATACAGATGCTTATCTATATGTCCTATCCTAAATCGTAAGGTTTTAAAGCTGAATTTGACGAAAAGAATTTCTGTCTGTTTTACCCTCCCTCAACACCTGTTAGAAACCATAATCAGGAGTCTCATGAATCCCCCATATATGCCCAACTCTAATTCATCAACACCTACTCCAAATTCTTATTACATACTCCTCTTCTAATTATGCTCCTCCGTGGCTTGCTATTACATACCAAGCTTTCACCAAGAGCTGGGTTGATGTCACAAAGAGTGACACTAGATAAGTTCGGAGAGGAAACGTCGACGGGATAGTTTCAGGGAATCTAGTCCGAGTTGACAAGAGGTTACATTGAGGTAAAGAGACGGATACAGGAACACATACCTAGTCCGAGTTGACAAGAGGTCAAGCTAAGGACTAGGTTTACAGGGTACTGGGTTTATATACTGTTAACTATCAATAGGGAAAAGAGGCAGCACATGGCAGTGTGAAACGGTATTGTGGTACATGAACAATGAGGCTGCGATAAGGCAGAGAGAAGCTGATGATGGGAGAAAAGAAGGTAACGATGACAGATGTAGATCAAGGCGTGTTTCAGGAAAGGTTATGGAAAGATTATGGAAAGATGGTGAACCGGGACAGTGGTATAGTGGACAATAAGGAAGATAGAACGGAACATACGACCGAGTCTAGAGTCTGTTACAGGGTAATGGCTTGAGTAAATAATAACGGTAAATAAAGGAAAAAGAATTAAAATAATACGGTTTGTGACAGTTGAAAAAAGTCAGAGATGGCAGAGGAGACCGAGGATGGAACTTCCACAATGGATTCACAGCTGGTGACTACAACCGACATTTCAGGAGACATGTTGACAGAAATGCTGTTAAATGGGCAAATTTCAGACTTGACAGAGCTGATGGAGACCTCATTCAATGAAAAACAGATACTTTACACATGTCTATATACAGAAAAGTAGAAACCAATAGTGTGTTTGTATGACTGCTATTGATGAGAGCATATGCAGGGGTAACTCGAGTCGACTCAGGTTGGACTCGAGCAAAATAGCTGATGACTCGGGTCCAACTCAAACTCGACTCGCGGCAACACTAACCATTATAAACTTTGACTCTCGGCCTCGTACATGCCGCGCAAAGCGACGGCCTTTTCTTTATTCTGTGTCTCAAGTAGGTCAATATGAAATATAGTTTATCATTGCAAGTCAATAGTAAAGATGGATGATTTCTGGTGGACAACTTTTGCAAAAGTGATACTTACCACTATTTTGCATGTGTGCTGAGGCGTGTCTGCATCTCTTCATCCTGAACCTTCATGAGCCAGAATAACCCCAGTGAGTTCTGTGGTTGCTCCCCCACGTTCTTCTCTTCTGTTGGCCCTTTGGGTACTGCCAGATATTGCTA
Source organism: Stygiomarasmius scandens (assembly GCA_037954225.1). Classification (NCBI taxonomy): domain Eukaryota; kingdom Fungi; phylum Basidiomycota; class Agaricomycetes; order Agaricales; family Campanellaceae; genus Stygiomarasmius; species Stygiomarasmius scandens. The sequence continues at coordinate 156,012 of JBANRG010000063.1, forward strand.
CAAGTATTACTTGCTTCAAGATGGTACCAGTGCCGGTATTTATGCAGACCAGTAAGTGTGCCACTAGTCATCATATCAGTCAAGCTTTCATAAAAATCTAGAAAAACCGCCTCTTCATTAGCTTGGAAGACTGGTCAGCCAGAACCTAAAGGGTTTTGAAAGGATCAGGAGCAACTTATTAATGACCAATGGATGTATCACTGCTCAACCGTTCACAAACATCCTCCCAGTGAAATGCTTCCGTATGTTGACCCATTTATGCAAGCACAACCCAGCACGGGTGCTGGTAGTTGGGTACAATGGGAAGAGGAGATGGTGGAGGCTCTTCAAATGACCCAGACATTGACCTTCACCTTCAGCATTCCTTCTCAGCCTTCTACTCCACATCGTTCTCGAAGCAAGGCTCCACTGTCACCCCACTTGAGTAAGGCAGCTTTTACAAAAGTTGACCTTGCCAAACTCAACTCCGAAGCTCGTCCATACCCTGCTCACGTCAACTCTGATGCTTGTCCATACCCTGCTAGTGTCCCAAAAGCAGGTCCTCCAGGGCCCTCCAATGCTCAGTCTGATTATTGCTCTGGAGCTGCTTCTCCTTCTCCGCTGTCGCCTTCTAAAGGCAAGGCCAGAGCCCCTTCCCGCTCTCCTAGTCCCAGCAAAGAATTTTGGAGAGCTTTTGCCAACAAGGATGGCTCTGAGGATGCTTCCTCTGATGATGAAGAGCCTACCAAGTATTACGTGGTCTGATATGGTGGTGGTGCAGACTTCTACACTGCAAGGTATGTTGGTTTTCTTTTTTCTTGTCCGCTGATGCTGACCATCTTCGAGTGACAAAGCCTTCAAGGCCTTGAGGAAGTTGGATAAGCATGGCTTGAAGCCTGCTTTGAGGGCCACCACTGACTTCAAGCTTGTGGAGGAGTTTGTGAAGAAGGTTCGGTGAGGTGGCAGTAGTATTCACAAGTGGACGCTGGATTTTATATCTTTTGCTATCTTTTGCTTTTGTATACCTACAAAATATGAGGCTTTCCTTGTGGTGAATTGAGCTATGGGAATAAAGCTATCTCTAGAGCGTTGAGCTTTTGTAAAAGTGCCAGAATCCAAGATTACAAACCTTGGTCACTCAACATCACAGCCACACACTTTGTTTACTCTGTCACTTCATGCTTCTCTTCTTTAAGCACCCTGGATTTTCAATCGTCTCTATCCTAAGATATCCTATTCACTCAGCGCTATGTCGTTCATACTTCGCTGAAAGCTGGTACAAATGCTACAACTTCGTGCGATTGTCGTCAAAACTATGCAAAATCCTCGCTGAGCCACAGGGTTATTAGGCCTGTACTTGCATGGTCCTATGCATGGACAAAAAGAGATTCAGAACCTCTAACTCCAACGTCCTCAGCGATGTAACCTCCTTCTCCAGCTTTGGTCTTTCTGTTCATGATCCTCAGACAATTTGATCCAAACTCGTGTCCACTGATGGACACCATATACACACTTCCATCACCACGCCCCTACTCAGTGTGAACAGATACACATTGAGATCGAGCTTGAAGAGGACTGGGATGGATATCAATACGAACAGTTGCGCTCTTCGCCTCAGGAACAACGGAGTACTTTTCAGGTCAAGAAAGGCAAAGTGACTAAATCAAAGAGACGTCAGCTCTTCGCATCTGTTAGTGTTCATATTAATCTGTTCTCTTTTTCTGCATTAACCTCTGGTATCAGGACCATCCTATGCGTACTTTTGTTCACCACCGTGAAGATTATCTGGCCATCCAAATGATACTGAAAGGCTGTGGTGATCGCATCCCCATGACTTGCCCAACTTGCCCTTCCTTGCCCTTCCAACCGTATGCCAACAGAACCTACTTTTCGATGCACAGACTGTTTTTCTACTGGTCTGATGTGTCAAGATTGTACTGTCAAAAGTCATCACAGCAACCCCCTGCATCGAATAGAGGTAACAAGTTTGTTCTTATCTTTCTGGGTAGAGGGCTTACTTTTATAAAAGTCATGGAATGGAACTCACTTTGAACATATCTCCTTGAAGCAGCTTGGCCTTGTTGTTCAGTTGGGTCACCCATTTGGAATTAGTTGCCCAAATCCTGTGAAGGGACCGTCCAAAATGATCATCTCCACACTAATGGTCTTCATCGAATTCAGCTCAACTATTGCGGCTATTTGTCTATCTCCACTCTTACTGGCTGCCAGCATCAGAAGTGGGAGCAGCTCATGTGTGCAGCCTGGTTCCCTGGTACCCATACTCGACCCAAAACTGCTTGCACTTATCAAATGTTGACGCAATTTCACATCCTTACCCTCTCTGGAAAAATAACTGCATATGATTATTACAAGGGGCTAGAATTCCTTACTGATAATACAGGCCACAAAGTTCTGGTATTTGTCTTTACTTTTTCATTTGCCTTGAGTCTCATTCACTTTCTAGAATTGATATCCTACATTCTTGCGGGTAGTCCGGCAGTGGCGAAATTTAAGGATGCTACAATGTGGAGGTCGTGGCAATGATGGAGATCAAAGCATTCAAGAGACGTGGCCAGGGGAGCTAGCTGTTGCTTGCATTGTGTGTCCAAATCCTGACACTAATCTCCCTCCTCTTTGGGATAATGCTTTGGTTGAACATCGGTAAGTATTTAGCATGTTTTGCAAAAATACAAAGTTTTCAATTAAATTCTCAGATTCGTGTATACTATGCTCCTTGCATTTGATGCATGCTTTCGCCTCAAAAGGAAAAGGATTTTGAGTTGGAAGAGGGACCCTAGTCTTCAAGATGGTTGGTCTTACTTTGTAGAAAACAGCCCTTATCTAGATTGGTGCAAGCAGATGAAGGATCAGAAGGAGGTGAGTTCAGGGCCAGTGTAGCACAGGATGGGATCTAACAAGTAACTTAGATCAGCACCTGTACAGGTCTTGCTACTCTGGATCACGCAAATATGAAGTTTCATGAGGGGTATGATGAAACAGGGAAGGGAGCTGGGCTTTGTGCAAGGCATAAAATGATGTTGCCAAATGCTATGGGTGTGTTGCAAGTTGGGGAGCGGTGAGTGCACCTGACCTGTACTTTTGTAAAAGTTGCTCAAGCTTTAATTTAGATATGCAAATATGGATTACATCAAGGCATCCCTGCTTCAACATGTTCATGCAAAACTGGCACTGCTAGTATCTTATGACATAGTTTGCCAATGGTGTAAGAAGGTTATCCAGCGTCTCCAGAACCTTCCATGAAACATTCGGATAAATCTTACTTTGCAGGTCATATTTTTTGTGATTCCCAAGCTCCATATCCTCAGCCACCTTATCTCCTGCCAGGAAAAATTCTCCTTAAACCTCACTTATGGGGTTGGCCAGACTGACGCTGAAGGGATTGAAAGGGTTTGGGCTGGTTTGGGCAGCGTTGCGACAAGTTTGAAGGAGATGGGTCCCAGTTCTCACCATGATACTCTGGAGGACCATATGGGTCATTGGAACTGGAGAAAGGTGGTTGGGCTGGGTAAGTATGTGGTTCAATTTCAATGAAATTTTGTTTTAATTGTTTACTATTTTCCACCAGGTATACTCTTGAAGAGGTGATTGGCAAACACTGTAACTGAGTTTGAACAGCATCTAGAGTCTTGGACAGACTTCACCGTGAAGCAGCGTAACAACGCTAATGGGTGGAAGGATATGGTGGATCAATATGAGCTTGGGTGCTCAAATTCTAATCCATATGCCATGGCCTTGAGTGGTCAGTGCTGATTTACATTGAAAAGCTGCTTTATCTCATGCACTTTATTAGGGAAAACTATTCAAAGCGTTCGATTTGAGCTTGCTAAAGAAGCAGAGGCCAAGGCAAGACAGGAGATGAATGAAGAGGAGAACAACGATGGTTCCAGTGGAGAGCAGGAAGAAGATGATCCCTTGCCTGATTTGGATACGAGTCCTGGTGAATTCTTGTTTTTTGGCCTTGAGATTGAACACCAGCAGTGTGTAACAATCTTACCTTTTTGATTTATATTTACTTACATTACTTCTTTTAGACAGGAGCTTCAACAAGATATCGCAAGGATTCGTGCACTGACAAATAAGCAACTAACTTGAATTGTGGATAGAAGGACCAAGCTTACCTGACAGATCCATCATTTCCATGCTCTTCAGCTAGGCTATATGCCTGTATCACTCCAGATTATTGCAACGCTTCCTCCAGATAAAGCCCTGGTTAATGCTGAGCAGATTCCTCTGTATTTACCCTCCCAGCTTTCGTCTTCTCAATGAATGTCTGACCTCTACAAGGCTGATCTTTCATCCATGGAGGTCAGGCTAAGAGATGGTCAGCTAAATGAGGCATTAAATTAGCTTTGGCAATGTATTCTGGTAAAGCAGCATCTTTTACAATACAAGAAAGCCAATGCCCGGAATCAGGGACCAACCACACGCTCTCGAAGACTAATTAATCGACAGGAGAAGAAGGTGCAGCTTGCAGCATCATCATATAGAGCAGCATGGAGGGTCAAGCTATCTCTGTTGGATGGGGATAGGAGCTTATTGGGCTGGAATCAGCTTTTGGATGAGCACATTGTAGGTATGGAGGATTTACAGGATGCTGAAAGGAGAAAGGCAAAGGCTGCTAAGGGGAAATGAGCTGAAGCGAGTCGAAGAGCACTAGCTAGAGAGAATCCTGTTCTTGGAGCCAGGGAAAAGAATAGAGTTCCTTCATGGATTTGGCATAGCACATCTCAAGGCGGGCTAGAAACTGATCATGTTCTATATGATGGTAGGAAAATTATTTATCACTTTTACAAAAGCTGACCACTGTCTTCACTCAGGTCTTCGAATTGAATGGTGCAAAACCTATGCTCATGTCAAGAGATGGAGGGAGGGAATTCTGATTGTCCAAGAAGAGATGAGAAGGTGTCTAACAACTTTAGAATGGCAAGCGCGTTGGTGGGAGAATAGAGCCCAAATTGATACCTTTGAAGGGGAGAGGCTAGAGGGTGCCAGTGCTTATGCTCATCAACAAGCAGTTGTTTGTTGTCAAATTGCAAGCAGATTTTGGACAATCTGGAGCTTAGACGACATTCCCAGCCTGAGGCAATACCAACCAGGCAATCTTGAGCTACCAGAAGGGGACCCAGACAGTGAAATGCAGGATATGGATGAGGATGAGGGAGATATGGTTAGGGAGCAAGAGGATGAGGAAGTGGAGAGTGGAGAACGTGACACAGATGAGGAGGAGTTGGAAGATGAGGCAGAGGAGGATGAGGAAGAGGCTAGAATTGAAGGAGAGGAGGACGGAGATGAGGATCAGGTCTTGGAGGAAGAAGATTTAGAGGATTCCAACCCAACTCTGAAGGAGATGCTGTCACAGTTGGAGGAGAATTATGTGTCGCTTTAGAGCAAGGAACTGTTGAGTGAAACAGTTCTTTTCCGTATTGTGCTGACAACTTTTGCAAAAGTGGGCTTTCTATTGTCGAAGGAGTCCTGACAACTTTTACAAAAGTTGGGATTTCTGGTGTACCAGCAACTTTTACAAAAGTGGGAGTTTCTATTATCAAATGTACTGGCAACTTTTACAAAAGTAGACATTTTAAGAATTTTCCTGTCATTAGGTAATTTTAATGTGGCAAAAATGGAAATCTCTTTTTGTTCAGCTCCTACCCATGCGGTTTGGTCGGAGCAGAGATTTTAGACTCTGTGCAAACCTTATTGAATTTTGGGAGGCAGTTTATGCGACCAACCGCCTGGCACCATTGCCCGCGTGTCTTGTTTGGCAAAGGTGTCTTCGACCGGTGATGGCCCAAGCCATTTCCTAGTTTAGATCATGATGTCATAGTGAATACATAATTTTCTGATGTGCAAGACAATGTGGTCGATATAACTCCAAGTTATGTTCAGTGGCGTGAAAATAATGATTATACCATCTTTCAGTAGCCAAAAGTGAGTGTTTTCCCAAAGCCAGTGTGAGGAATGGTGAAGACCATTTTCTGTTCATATTGGTGCCAGGCACTGAGGAACTGGGCTGTGCATGGTCTGAAACTGAGAATGAGCTCAGCTTTGGTTGTGAAATCTTCGTATTCTCTCGAGTCTGGTGGGGAGGTTACAATAGACATGAAGGAAATTTTATTCACTATGACCTCATGATCTAAACTAGGAAATGGCTTCCGGTCAAAGACACCTTTGCCAAACAAGACACGCAGGCAATGGTGCCAGGCGGTTGGTCACGTAAACCGCCTCCTGAAATTCAATAAGGTTTGTGTGGAGTCTAAAATCTCCGCTCCGACCAAACTGCATGGGTAGGAGGCTGTTTTTGTTGCAGCTGATATGGTAAAACTTTTACAAAAGTACCGATAATTTATCAGATCGGGTATTGTAAAAGTGTCGATAACCAATTTTAGCAGGCATTTTTGAGATCCAGCTTTTAAAAAAGTATGTATCTTCAAAATAAAAGTTAATACAACTTTTGTAAAAGTGGGCACCTAGAAATAACTTTAAAGTCCATCAAATGCATGTTCCAACCCCTTTTTATTACTAATGAGGCCACTCTGGAACTGAAATTGCTCATTTAGAGGGATGTGTCCAGGCAGAAACATCACTAGAGCTCATTAGAGGCGTCCTGGCCCTAACCCTAACCCTAAACCCTAACCCTAACACTAACCCTAACACTATCCCTAACCCTAAATACTAGCTGTGGGACACAGTCCGAATACAGGGGCAAGGTTTTACTACATTTGGTGACACAATTTTGTGGGTTTTTCCCCTGCCATTAGTTATCGACACTTTTACAATTCCCGATCTGATAAATTATCAGTACTTTTGTAAAAGGGATACAGGCTCTGGTGTTTGTTGTGATTTTTCAGCAGATAGTGAAAATGGGTTAACTTTTACAAAAGTAGCCTGGTACCAGTGGTGCCATGTCACCGTTATAAATTGCCGATGCCAAGGCAGTATTTCACAGCACAAAAGTTACTGAGAGCTTACTGGAACTTACCGAGCCATCCTGGGCTGCTAGACCGTTGGTAAATCCTTGTCAAGAACTTTTGCAAAAGCCATTCCGACTAGTTGTCAGGAACTTTTGTAAAAGGGCTACAACCTCTGGTGCGTCGTCCGCACCAGGTGCTTGTTCCTCAAAATTGTCCTCGCTACTTCCATAGGCTTCAAGGTCCAGGAACGGATTCTGGCTTGGCATAATAGTAGGTATAACGAGGTGTAGTAGGTCGCCCTAAATATAAAAATAACCATGTCAGCACAAGCACAAACAATGCTCGATGCCAAAAGACAATCGACAGCGCCCATAGAGATGGCTGTCATTGGTTCATGCTGTATTTTCTTCTTTTTTTCAACTAGGCACGAGCTTTCCATCCATTTTCCATCTTAGAATACTCATTTACATTATTCATTATTTCTACCTGTAAACTACACTATGGATAGCAATGAATACTCACAAAGATGGGCACTCTGCGCGTTGAGCGGGCAGTGAAGATGAGGTCAGGAAGGAAGAAGGAAAGATCCTGTGGCTGTGTTTGCGCCAGAGTCTTGCATCAGAGACTCGGCATTGCAGGCAGCCATGGACGGACCAGTCACGTGACTGGTCCGTCCATGGCTGCCTGCAACGCCAACTTGCAGACACAATACTCTGATGCTGACCAATGCACGTGATCTTTCCTCCTCTCTTTCGAACCACTATGTCCCTCGTCGTTGTTGCCTCCCTTCCTCAATGTCGCTCCCATTGCCCTCAACGTTGGTCTTGAAAGGTGTGTACACTATCTAATTCATGTCAGTGGTACAATAATGTCTATCTGTCACCGTTGTTCTCTCCAGTGTCAGGTGTGTGGACTAGTATTAACATTATATTTGGTACACTAACGGTCTCAAGTAGTTTGACGCCTTTGTTCTCATCACCCTTGTTCTCGACACCCTCGTTTCCGACACTCTCGTTCTCGACACTCCCACACTCATCTCTTTCCATGCCCAATCCCTTCACAAATCCTCTCCTCTCTCTCTCTATCTTCCCTGTCCCATCATCGACTTCTCACCTCGAGCTGTTATAGAGTCATGCGTGGTATGGTAACCCCCCCACATGCTCCATGTCACCCAGGCAGGCCTGGTAGTTGCACCGGTGTACTCTACTGTAGAGGCGTGCCCTGTCCGTGGGTATATGACCCGTCGCCATAGGTAGTTCATGCTGTTGCATGTTCGGGGCATGGAGAACGTGGTTTGCTCGTTGCTCGGTGGAAGTTGAACGGGACTCTGGGAAATGGGTCGGAGGTCCAGGTGGATTCTTTGTTAGGGATTGCAACAAATGGATCTGGGGAATGGTGCAGGTATTCAGGATCTGCCCTCAACATCGACTACTCTGGTAAGTAGACATTTGTACATCATATCAGCATTGTGTTAATGTCTGCACAATTGGATCTACAAACGTTCTTTTGGTTTTGGTAATCTATGGGCCTCCAGGTACTTGATTTGTGGTACTGCTGGTATACTGCATCGTAACATTAGCCTTAATTCAATATAATACTTGTGATATACTAGACATGAGACAAATCGATTCAAAATAGGTAAGATTTCAGCAAGATTAAATAAAGACAGTTAATAACACAAGGCAGAATGCCCAAGAAGCGTATCATTCCTGATATGGTAGCTCATGTTCCTATGGCTCTGACAAGTTGATGGGATCGTTATTAGTGCCTTCACCTGGCACAGACTCAAGGTTAATAGGGTTTTGAACGCTCCCAGTCCCTGTAAAGCCGGCAGTTTGAAGGACAGGAGGAGTGTATGGAGGAGTGGGTGGTGGTGGTAGTGGTGGTGACAGTGGTGAAGGAGGAGGAGGAGATGGTGTCCTTTGAGCGTCTGTCTGAGGTAAGCTTCCATTTATGTCAAGAAATGAAGGAAACATACTGAAATGCCCCTCAAACCTAGCAAGATATTCAGGCAACACTCAACATAATTCATGTCTTTCGGGTTCGGTGAACCCATCATATCTGCAGTGAGCTTGACACCAGTCACATTGCACCTCGATATCGAACCACCAAGGAACATCAATTCTAACAATATGATAAACTCAACAAGAGAGGCGCCATTGTAGACACAGATGAGCTTGATGGAGGTGTGGGAGGTGTTGAAGGGTGTAGTAGACCATTTGACGTGACCTGTAGTCGAGTCATGTGCTGATGTATATCGGGATGCCATCACGAAGCCAACACGGGTGTTGGGCTAAGAGTTGAGCAGAAGGATAGTCAGATGATTGGAAGATGGGCATGTTCATAGTGAAGGAAGGTGACAGCAGACCGGTGAGTTCTCTTCTAATATCTCCCGAGTCTCAAACAATGCTAATCACAAACTCAGAGAACCATATATGGCAAATTCAACCATGCCACCGAGTACAATGAGCGAGATTGGACTGTGTCCGCAGTTTATTTCTAGCAGCTCAAGGCAATCTCTCTGTAACTCTCCCATCAAGTTTAGCATGGTCCTTACCTGTCAAACTCAGCCCACTGCTTGGGCAACACAATCTCATACCAATAACAGTGACTTACATCCTCCTTTGGACACTGAGCCTTCTAGGACCAAATGAGGCAGGTCTAAGAAGAAAACCAGCGATTCTGACCCCAAGAACATGTTTGAGAGTGAACAAACTCTCCTGGGTTCAGAGGCTACTGTGTCTGCTGCCTCGGAGGAGATTCAGAGAAAGGACAATTCAGGTATGACCTTTACCAGCGACTTAAGGTTTGTACTGATCTTTTTCCATGTCCAGAATCAGTAGCTCCTGCCACACCTCTTGAAACTGGTGATGTCAGTTGTTCCCCAATGCCCTTCCCATCTCCAGTCCACTCTATCTCAGGTGGAAATGGCCTTCCTCCTGATCATCCTGAAAGCCTTCCCCCCAATCAATCAGAAACCCTCCTCAATATGCTCGACATCACAATGGCAGACCTTGATGCTGAAGCCGAGGAAATTGCTTCAAAGCAAACTCTTTTGACCGAACCTGCAGTTGACGATCCCATTCCAGGTCCTTCAGCCCCTAACACTGACCTGGATGACTCTGTTGACCCAGATCAACCAGTTGTCAAGGATGTGCCTACTAGCCAGCACAACACCATCAAACACTGGTCCTGGTTGTTCCAGGCTTTGGACAAGCATGGTATTACTCTCCCTGGAACGAGTGACCAATCCAAGACCCCCAATGCTCATGTTCCAGCCTCTTCTCTATCTCATATGCATGTCCCTCCAGCTGATGAAGCTGAGGAAAATGACGATGACTCTGAATGGGGTGGCATTGATGGGCCAGACCTTCCTCAACATTCAGATACACAACCATTATCACCTATCACCTCCACACACCATCCACCTTCCCCTCTCTCGCCTTCTCTAGCTAAGCAAGCTGTAGATGCTCTTCAGGAATATTCGGTCTCTCCTTCGATGTCTATTCCGGCGATTACAACCAAGTTAGAAACCTTACTCCAGACCCACTTTACTCAGAAGTGGCATGATGCTATCACTGCAGCAACACCCCAAGACCCTGATGATAGACAATGCCAGAAGCATTTGGATGTGTTGATCCCTTCTCTCCTCTACTGTCACCCCCAACATAGTGGAATGACTGTCCGTTATGTACTGACAGTCCCTAATGAGGATGATCTAGACTATGATTCAGGCGGCTCTTCGGATTTTGGTGCAGAACAAGAGGAAGAACAACGCAAGAAGATGGCGAGACTACATCGCACCAAAAAGATTAAGCAGCAACAGGGGCGACATGACAATCATGAATACTCTTCCAGTGACCAGCAAGGTGATGAAGAGGAGGATGAGGACGAGGATGAGGACGAGGAAGATCCTGTATTTGTTGCCTGACGTGGTCCATGGGGAAAGCAACAGAGGAACGGAAAGCAAAAAATGGGTTTCACATCCAAGGTCAAGACAAACGGCAAAGACAAGGCCGTAACATCAACAACTATCAGCGAGAAAGGGGAGAAAGGGGTCTGTGATGATCATGGGAGTGATAACGAGGATGAGAATGAGGATTCAAGCACTGGGTGTCACGAACTGCCTCTATTCTTTTACCTCCCCCTTCATTCCCTCATCAACAAACCTTATCAAAACCTGATTGCAGGCTAACCCAGACCAAACCCCCATGACACCTCAATTCCTTAATCACTATATACTTCTATCATCAGCTGAGTGGACATCTGATCTCACCATCTGTCAATCACGGACCGAGTTATTGTCTTATGATAGGTTCCACAGAACCCATCACATCATACTACCCAGATACTCATATCGATGTGACTCTTACCTATTGTTCCACATTGGGAACAAGACTCAGGACTCTGTATAAATACCATAGACACTGTAGTTAGTTCCTCAGTTCGTCCTCTTCGTCTCTACACTGTACAACTGTAGTTCTGCACTGTATTTGAGCTACAGACGGCCAGCTCACTCTTCTCTCTCATATATCTATCTCTTTTCTCTCTCTCTTTCTCTGTTTTAGTGTGACTTGAGTGGTTTCAGTGTCGTTGACCCCAATCTTGACACTAGGACAAACTCTCTTACACTCACCTCACAACCCGACACCCTGGCTATTCTTCAATTTGAACCATTCAAAAATGCTCATACTATCATCTGCAGAGTGCCCTACACATTGCCATACTCCCAGATCACTGACTACCAACACATCGATCATATCCCTGCTTTGAAGGCTGACCCTTGGTCCTTTGACAACACCTGGATTTGCACTGACCGTTGGACCTGGAGATCAGGTGAAGTAGTCCTCTCTGAATATTCTCGACTACAAGTTATCTTTGACGTGGACAATGAGGAATTCATCATTCGCACCACCAGATCTATCTACCTTGACGACTCAGAACCCCTACTGCCAACTGTGATTGCAGCAACAGATCTCTTCTTTTACGACAGAAACAGAAGACCTGCTGACCTATACCCTTTTCCTTCAAATTAGTCATCTCGTTGTATGACCAGTTCGGAACAAACAAGCCGCAGATACGGAACCCCAATACCTGCTGTAGCAGACCCTGAAAGAATCATCAGATCAGGATCTAGATCCAGACCCGGTTCTCAACCCGGATCCCAAATTCCATCTCCACGTCATGTAACACCCTCACCACAACTAGCTACCCCTCCCGCTTCTACAGCCCAGACAGGCCAACGACTAGCCTGTGCATCAGCATCTCACCTTTTTGACAGAGACCAGTGGACAGATGTATATGAATTACCAGCAGGATCTGGAAGCTTCTTCCTCTGCTTATATAACCCCTGCCCAAACAGGTATAACGAACCACGGTTGACACCAAGGCCCAATCAGAGTTGGGGACTTGCGATCATGAATTCACAGGAAGAAGCTATCAGAGGACACCAAGAACATACAGCCCCTTCCCCATCCAATCCATTGACCTTCCCCCTGATTCAGACTCCTCAACCACAACAACTGTCCACCTCAACTGTTGTTGATCTCACCCACTCCCCACCTGCAGCTGAACCCGAGCCAGAACCTGAACAGGAATTGGAGCCTGAACCAGAAGAATTAGTGGCAGAACCTGAACAACGATCCAGAACTCATTCATCCCAATCACACCACTCTCAATCACAATCAGCCATGTCTACCAACACCAACGGTTCAAGTGGAGAACGAGGAAGTAAACCAGAGGACTTTACAGGAGAGCGAAGCAAATCACGTCGATGGTTGGTGTTATTTAACAACTACCTACGTTTGAACAAAACCAGGTATACGACGGAAGAAGATAAAGTCTCTCTGTTCCTCTCATTCTTCAAAGGAGATATAGGTGGAAGATGGGCCAAAGCATGGTTAACAGAGTATGATGAGGATCAGGAGAATGACAAAGTAGAAGAAGGAAACAAGTGATGGACCACTCTTAAAAGTGTTACAAAACGCTTCAAGGACAACTTCAAACCCACAGCGTATGATGTAGCAGCTTGTATGGCCATTGAAACCATCAAGCAGGAAGGAAAGTTAATGGATCTAGATGAGTATAATACCTACTTTGACACCTACTCCGATGACTCCGGTTTTGAAGAAGTCGCTCTGTTGCACTTTTACAAGAAAGGGCTTCACCCCAAGCTTGTTGATCGAATCTCAGACACATATCTGATTCCAACTACCCTTGCAGGATACAAAGAGAGAGCTATGGAGCGTCAGCAGGAGTATTTGAGTTGTCGAGCAGAAAAGATCCAATGGGGAAATCCACGTTCCACCAGGACCATGAACCCCACAGGTGGACGGGCAGGAACCAACATCAACACATTTAATAATGCAGAACGAGGTGCTAGACCTTCTAACTCTTGAACCCCGTTAACTGCAGATGAACGACAGGCTCTCATGAAGAAAGGGGCGTGCTTCAACTGTTGTCAGGTTGGCCACCTATCATGAGACTGTCCTACCCGTCAGCAAGGACCTCCCAGAATGCCTGCTCAACCAGGCCGAGCCATTCGTGCTACTGAAACATCGAACATTTCAGAGACTCCTACTTCATCTGCATCGAGAACAGAGACTCCATCCCCCCACGACACGGTCAAGGAGATTTTGGATCTGATCAACAGGGTAAAAATCTTGCAAGGAGAAGAGAAGGAACAGGTGGCTGTATACTTGAAGGATGTTACTTCAAATTTGGATTTTTGAAACCCTCCCCTGCAGTATCATCAGGAGGAGTTGTACACTATACCGGACTTTGTAACAATCGATTTTCTGTTTTTACTTCCCCATGTGAGCACACGTTTCCGTCTGAACTTAGAATGTCAACAATCACCCAGAACAGACAGATGCCATCAATTATGTTACATGTGGAATTAATTGGAAAAATCACCGGTAGAAAAATCGATGCAGAAGCACTTCTTGATAGTGGAGCAGAAGGAATCATTATTAACTCATGCTTCACAAAAAAGAACAATCTCACATTACGACCTGTCCCTAAACCCTTCCCAGTGCGAAATGTAGATGGATCAGAAAACATCATGGGCTGGGTACAGCATTATACCATTCAAAAGTTCCGAATTTATTCCCAGAATTCCGACTCCTACCATGAAGAACAAGCACATTTTTATGTCACTGATATCCACTACACCTGGAGCTTTATTTCTAGTGCAAAAAAGTTAAAGATAAAGCATATATTTACCATAGAACAATCATTCACTTTCTCAAGCATAAAAAGTATATGTTTGCCACTCATAATATGTTTACTTTGCCACTCAAGATTGTTTAAGTTTCTTGTGCCATGAATACAAAAGAATGCCACTCAAGAAAATATAAGTTTCTCAAATGACAAAGGATTGCTTTGCCACTCAAACTTGTTTAACTTTCTTGTACTGCCATGGCAACCCCTTTGTTCCAATTTACTTTCTTGCACAACAAATCAATTCTTTGTCATTCAAGAAAGTTAAACTTTCTGGAGTGGCAATTCTTTGTATTGGTGGCACAAGAAACTTAAACAATCTTGAGTGGCAAAGTAAACATATTATGAGTGGCAAACATATACTTTTTATGCTTGAAAAAGTGTATGAATGTTCTATGATAAATATATGCTTTATATTTAACTTTTTCACACTAGAAATAAAGCTCCAGGGGTAGTGATAGGAGGACACGACATTATTCTTGGAACAGATTGGTTAGATGAACATAACCCAGAAATTAACTGGAAGGAACGACAAATGAATCTTACAAGATGCCCCCCTACCTGTAAACTAAAGAATCTCCCAGTGAAAAATGTGTGTACCAACAGTAAAATCTCTGGATCAAATTCTACTCATGATCCCCGTGACCACCATCAAGACTACCATGTAACATGGAAGGAACCATTGAACACCTACAAAGCGGCCCCTCAATATAAGATAGCAGGACAACGAAGATGGAAGACAGATCCTCGACTTCTTTATCAGATACTGATCAACTCGACCCTCTTTACAGAGGACGAAGATGATTCATTCCAAATACCTCTAGAATGGGAACAACAAACTATGAATACTCTCCTAAACAAGGCAGCAGAAGATACAGTATGTAACATGCCAGACCAGGACAGTATTCCTATCCCTATACAAGCAACCTTTACTAAATCACAGCAACTAGCGGAAGACAGTCACAGAATAAATCAGAAACCTCTCGATCAACAAATTCCTGACCAATATTACAAGTATCTCAAAGTCTTTGATAAACAGACCTCTGAACAACTACCAACTCGAGGAGAATGGGATCATGCCATTGATCTCAAGGAAGATTTCGAACCTAGACCTTGTAAAACCTATCCTCTGTCACCAGTGGAGCAGAAGGAACTTGATACATTTCTTGATGAGAACCTGGCTAAAGGGTATATTCAACCCTCTGAATCTCCAATGGCAAGTCCCTTCTTCTTCGTAAAAAAGAAAGACGGAAAGCTTCGCCCTGTACAGGATTATCGGGAGTTAAACAAAGGGACAATCAAAAACAAATATCCCTTACCGCTGATTTCAGAACTAATAGACAAGTTGAAGGGAGCTAGAGTATTTTCAAAGGTGGACCTCCGTTGGGGTTACAACAATATCCGAATCAAGGAAGGAGACGAATGGAAGGCTGCATTCAAGACAAACCAAGGCCTTTTTGAACCTACAGTGATGTTCTTTGGACTAATGAACTCACCGGCAACCTTCCAAGCGATGATGAACACTCTCTTTAAAGACCTCATTGACTCGGGCAAAGTGGTTATCTATATGGATGATATCCTAATATTCACGAAAGATCTGGAAGAACACCATAACATCATGGAACAGGTATTACAATGACTAATGGACAATGACTTATATGCCAAACCAGAAAAATGCACTTTTGAAGCTGAGTCAATCGAATTTCTAGGCCTTATAATCTCACACAATACACTGGCCATGGACCCAGTAAAGGTATCAGGAGTAACGAACTGGCCAACCCCTCGAAATGTCAAGGAAGTTCAATCCTTCCTTGTCTTTGGCAATTTCTATAGACACTTCATTCAAGGATTTTCGAAAGTTGCTTGTCCACTCTTTGAACTTACAAGAAAAGACCATCCTTGGAACTGGACAGATAGCAGTCAAGAAGCATTTGATGCTTTAAAAGTTGCGTTCACCTCGTCCCCTGTTCTTTTAATGCCTGATCCTTTGAAACCTTACCAAGTCGAAGTTGATGCATCAGATTATGCTACTGGAGGAATTCAATCACAGCAAGACCATGAACAGAAATGGCATCCAGTAGCATATTTATTGAAATCTCTATCGGAAACAGAATGAAACTATGATATTCATGACAAAGAACTCTTAGCCATTATCTGAGCTCTTGAGTCATGGTGACATTACCTCAAAGGAGCCCCACACACTATTGAAATCTTAACAGATCACAAGAACTTGGAGTACTTCACTACAGCTCAAAAACTTAGTAGACGACAAGCTTGGTGGGCATTGTTCCTCACTCGTTTTGACTTCACATTGCTGCGCCGCCCAGGTACATCTAATCGAAGTGACCCCTTATCCAGATGAACAGACCATAAAGAGGGTAGATCAAGACAACTCGAATCGCGTTCTGTTAGATCCCAAGTTCTTTCAAATAAGAGCTACTAGACCAGGATCAGTAACAACTGTCAGAGACGTTGAGTTATGGAAGCGAATTCGGGAATGCCCACAATGAGATCAAGAAGTAGTGAAAGCGTTGGATGTCATTTTACACAACAGACCTCGATCATTGGTAAAGAATTTACAGGAATGGAACTATGGAGATGGTTTGATCTTGTTCCAGGGAAAAGTATATATCCCCAATGACATCAAACTGCGACAAGACATAGTCAAAATGCATCATGATAGCTTGACAGCAGGACACCCCGGTCAATTCAAAACTTACGAACTAATTAGCAGAGAATTCTGGTGGCCCGGTATGTTGGTTTTTGTTCGAGACTATGTGGATGGTTGCGCTACTTGCCAGTTGACAAAGACAGTTAACCAACCAAATCATGTTCCTCTGGTCCCTAATGAAACACCAAATTGACCGTTCAGCACTATTACCACAGATTTCATCACAGATCTGCCTGAATGTCAGGGATTCAATGCTGTTAATGTCACTGTGGATCGTCTGACCAAGGCTGTGGTGATTTCCCCCTGTCGAAAGGACATTGATAGCGACAAGACAGTAGATCTACTCTTCGACAACACTTGGCATCAATATGGACTTTGGGACAAAATGATCTCAGACCATGGACCTCAATTTGCAAGCAAAGTCATGAAAGGTATTTATGCAAAGCTAGGCATAACATCAGCCCTAAGTACTGCATACCACCCTCAGACCGACGGTGAGACAGAACAATTCAACCAAGAATTGGAACAATTCCTCTGCATATTCTGTAACTATTGTCAGGATGACTGGGTTAAATGGCTACCATATGCTGAATTCTGTCATAATTCTCACACACACTCTGCTACAGGGAAATCTCCATTTGAACTACTTCATGGATTCCTCCCACGGCTCTTCCCCACTGTAAACCCAATTTCACAAGTTCCAAGCATGGAAGAACAACTACAGAATTTAGAAGCCATCCGTAAGGAAGTTCAGGTGAGCCTAGATATGGCTGCAGAGTCGATGAAAAGAAGCCATGGAGATCATATTAAAGAAGGGAAAGAGTTCAAAGTAGGGGATAAGGTATTATTAGATGGAAAGAACCTAAAAACAAACAGACCCAAAGCTAAGTTATCAGATCGATGTCATGGACCATTCATCATCACTGAAAAAATTGGCAAGGTCAACTATCAGTTACAACTTCCAAAGACCTGGAAGATTCACCCTGTCTTCCATGCATCCCTTCTCATGCCATTCCGGGAAATGAAAGCTCATGGACCAAATTTCCCTGGACCACCTCCAGAACTTTTACCAGACAATGAAGAATATGATGTAGAAGTGATTTTGAACTCTAGACCAACACGAAATAAACAAGGGGTTGAATACCTAGTGAAGTGGTTGGACTATTTGGATGCAGAAAACTCTTGGGAACCAGCATCAGGACTTCATGGAATACAACAGTTGATTGACGAATTCCATGCAAAAAATCCCAGTGCGTACAAATCACCACCTTTTAGACGACCTGGATCTGCTGTTCAATCCTTAGACATACCTTGGAAACTGATATGGCACTTAACATCGGTGCTCCAGGCGCAAGCACCTCCTGAAGAGGGGGTAATGTCACGAACTGCCTCTATTCTTTTACCTCCCCCTTCATTCCCTCATCAACAAACCTTATCAAAACCTGATTGCAGGCTAACCCGGACCAAACCCCCATGACACCTCGATTCCTTAATCACTATATACTTCTATCATCAGCTGAGCTGACATCTGATCTCACCATCTGTCAATCACGGACCGAGTTATTGTCTTATGATAGGTTCCACAGAACCCATCACATCATATTACCCAGATACTCATATCGATGTGACTCTTACCTATTGTTCCACATTGGGAACAAGACTCAGGACTCTGTATAAATACCATAGACACTGTAGTTAGTTCCTCAGTTCGTCCTCTTCGTCTCTACACTGTACAACTGTAGTTCTGCACTGTATTTGAGCTACAGATGGCCAGCTCACTCTTCTCTCTCATATATCTATCTCTTTTCTCTCTCTCTTTCTCTGTTTTAGTGTGACTTGAGTGGTTTCAGTGTCGTCAACCCCAGTCTTGACACTGGGAAGATTCCGGCAGAGATGAAGGCTCAAGTCTGGCGTCTCCGGGCTCAGTATGAGAGCGACATGGAAGCTATCGCCGATTCTTTTTGACAATCAATTCCTCATGTCTACAGACTAGCTGGCGAGGTCACTATTACTTCCAGAGACCCCAACCTCTTCAATATTTTCGAGAAATGGTGGGTCGCTGAAGATGGCAACAATGGCCAACTATCCAAAGACAGTATGTATATCTATATATTTTCATAATGTATTACTAACATTCACTAGTCAATCCTGGTACTTTTTTTGGTGAAAAGTGGTGCGACCATCGCAAGGAGAAGCTTGGTGAGGCATGGAACGATCTGAAGAGAGTTGAAGAGGAGTATAGTTGGTTGAGGACCTGGTTCTCAGAGCGCTACAGTACCAATCCAAAAATGACGAGCGGACCAACAAAAGGTGATGTCAAAGCAGTTGCTGGAGTACTCAGTGACGTGGTATGTGCTTCAATCTTACTTGATTAGAATATGATCACTGAATTCCTTATAGGCGAAACAGGTGTCGCTGAACTGAGGAGTCTTAGTCTTTTCCTTTGTCATTGATCCCCTTGGCAAACACAGCATGATAGCTGGCTGGGGGAGAAAGTTCAAGGCCTTGAAGACCGAGCACCCGACACAAATCATTTGACAACTCAATGACCTCACCAACATGATTGGCTATGAACATATTCGAGCAGAATCTGATGCAGTTGTCAGTCGTGAATTAAAAGGCCTGGCTTTCAGAGCGGCTGAGGTTGGTGCTGATCGTGAGCAAGAATGGGCTCTCGTACCGCAGATATTGCTGTACGACATTGGTGAGGTGGTTTTCTGCTCGTTTAGCTTCCCTATATTCACATGAGCATTGTTTGGCTACAGCTGCACTCGGCATCCAAGCTCCCAAGAGGTTTCCATGGAAAGGTTATGCAGATTGGGCTTACTGACACCAGGTCTGCATCGAGAATTGGGCAGAAGGCATACCGGCGCCAGGATCAGGTTTAACTAAAGTCAACGAAGCAGTCCCGAAAGCTGGTGGTCCAAGTCAGCTGACTCTTGCTTGAATTCAAGAGCTGCTCCTGATGAAGGAAGGTTGGGTGAGTAATGAAGAGAATCCCAGTATTCCTGAACACATAACAAAGGCAGCATTATGAGTGGTCTTGTGGAGCGATGGTTGGTTTTTCCATGATACTTCTATTTGTCTCGTACTGACATACACTCCTAGAGGACAAAGCTCTACCCTCTGATCAGCAGAAACATGTTGATATGCCTGTTATTGGTACACCAGTAATTTCACGCATTTCCTACTAATTATACATCCTGCCGGTGTAACCACTATAGTACTAAAGACCAACACTATACTAGTCAGAGACTCTGCATTCAGGATACACTCAAATGAGTCTCCTAATGTACTCCATTCACTGTCAATTGTTCTGTAACAAGTTTTATAACAGGCGGTGCTGCCTATGAGCTTTACAGTCTCTTACTATTAAGTACGCCTCTGTGGTGCTACTTTCAGGAAACCTCGAGTTCTATAACAACTGTCCTATGGACCTGGCTTGTCTGGCGGTGCTGGAAAACGAAACCAATACTAAGCATCCAGACTTTGATTTTCCATCATGTTGCGCCGCTGCAGTGCAATGTTTAACTGTACAGTTTTACTTAGCTAATCCTTTCCAACCTTTATATACCGTAGTATACACACACCTTTTCTTCAGTTACCCATACCTACTTAATCCAGTGTTCCACGGCGCAAGTCGTAAGTACTTTAGTTTCATTCATCGGTACTCTCTAGACCTGAATTGGTTTGGACTTGAAGAGAATACAAGAGAAGAGTCAAAGAGCATTTGTTTGATTGAGCATTGCTATAGCCAGACTGTGGCTTTTGTTTTGAAACCAGACTGTGGTTATTGTTTTGTGCCAGACTGTGGCCTTTGTTGAAACCAGACTGTAGTTAGAGTTTGCTTAGTGCACCGCACATTGTTATTGACTCGTCCGAAAGATCTATCAAATCCCAACTCTTCCTACCCAAACCTATTATCAAACTTGTTACTATTGTAACTGACTACAGTCGTTAAACCTTCCGCCGCAAGACTTTCAGTTGTACTCAAACTACTTTACGAGTATTTCTATACTCCGTCGCACCTCACACAACACAAGCGTATACTCTGGTTTAGTTGGACATTAGTAGTATCGGTATTAACCAATACTACTAGTTACTTGCTTACCGAAGTCAACCTTACACTGGGTGCAAAAACCCATAAACCCTTGATTTTACAGTGATTTTATAGTGAATTTATGAATTGGCAACATGTCTGTAAAATCAGAAGTTTTACTGGATGTTTTACAGCTCAGTATTTCACATTTTTTCACTAAGAGCTGAGCTGTAAAACATCCTGTAAAATCTCTGATTTTACAGACATGTTGCCAATTCATAAATTCACCATAAAATCACTGTAAAATCAAGGGTTTATGGGTTTTTGCACCCAGTGTTATCATTTGGAGCCCACCGCGAGGGGGTGACAAAAGTAGTTGTTCCTACTACAAGAAGTTCTGTTTTTGTCATAGGATTCATTCCTAGTAGACACTCTACCCCTAAAAACCAAATGTTTAGTTCAAAATTTCATCAACACAAAGTAGTCCAGTGCCAAGCCAATACATTGTTGGAACCAGCGACCCTGATAGACTTGCAAGGGAAGTAAGGAAATACAAGAGAGCCCTCTGCACAGTACACAACACTACAGTTGAAGAACAACTTATCGCAGTAGAAGTAGCTGATAGAGAATTCGTCAAAAGAGCAGCTGAATACATAGTTGGAAATCTGACTGAAGCTCTCAATAGACTCAAACATCAATACCAGCTGTACGAGGGTTTACAGTTATCCTTACCCCCTATAAATCCATCATCGCAATCCAGATGACAGAGTGTCGCACTGTTGGAACCCTCTACTTCACTCCACACATCCTATTTCACTCAAGGAGAAGGATCCCTCATCATAGATCAAGAAAATCTACATGTAATAAACAATATCAACCTTAGTCTCGAAAGTTTATCAAGAAACCATAGAAAGATGTCAGCAGACAAAAAGAACATGCTGTGCTACCATGGTAAAGATGCGCCACGTATCAGTGAAGATACGGCAAGTAACAACAAAAGTCTTAGGGAGTACTGGAGAAAGCTCGAAGGAAACTTTGAGACTTGTAATGTTACCGACAACAAGAAGAAGATCGATTATGCCATTAACACCTATCCTGATGAAGAGATTACTAGAGCTTGGAGTGGTATCGCCACATATGAACTAGGCAAGGAATGGGCCACTAAAACCTATGCTGAAGTAAAGCGAGTAATTTTGGCTACTTATCCTAATGCCAGTGAAGAAGAAAGGAATACTATGTCCAAGATGGAACGAGTGCTTGAGAAAAGCATTGGTATCTCAGTCAAGGATGAGTAGGCATATGGAGAGATGAAATGGAAGTTTATTGGTCATTGGAAAGGTCTACCTGAAGGACTATACACTGAACTACAACTAGTATGACTCTGGTTGGCATGTTTAAGTGACTCCTTTAGAGACTCTTTAATAGATCATATGAGCTTGAAAGGAAAAATAAATAAGAGCACGACCGGTGCTGTCATTCCAAAAGAGGACAGGTACCAGCTGTCAGATCTTATAGAAGAAAGTGACGAAATGGTTTATAATCATAAACCAGAAACCAAAATGCACTATGGCGACAAAGCCCGTGCCGCAGTACTGACAGAAACCATACCAACGTACTCGGAGAAAGATCATATCAAGAAAGAAGTACTAGAGGCCGTACGTGAAATTACAGAGCCCCTAGACGTGAGAATGAAGACGACAGAACAAAATGTGAAAGAGTGGATGCAGAAGACAGAGCAACAGACAAGTGAGAAATGGAATGGGTTTAAGACTGAAGTATCGACCCAAATCAACACTCAATTTGATGGATTTAAGAGCTGGTTCCAGACACAAGTGCCGGCACAACAACATCTACAAAACAACTGGATGAATGCGTATCCTCAACAGATGAACTATGGATATGCACCTCAACCTCAGATGTATGCACTGCCGCTGCGTCAAAACCCTGGTATGCCATACCAGCAATACTCAAACCAACAGTTCGCTCTTGCACCACAAAACACTCCAGCGCCGCCAAGGAACCAGCAAGGCTGGCCCCCTGCGAGCAAAATGTCCCTTAAGGAATTGCAATGCTTCTTTCATTTTATGTTTGGGCATTATGAAGTGGACTGCCCTAAGAAGAAGGAGTACCCAGAAAAGGAGCTCTGCTTTGTAAACGAGAGCCAGAAGTTGTGTATGTGGGATGGTAATAGACTTATGCCTTTACCTTTTGGCCAAAGGGTCCCCACTATGAAGAGGATTGACGACTATTTAGCAGCACACCCTAAGCCCCCGCTGGTAGTACCTAATAATCTTCAAGCAGGAGGAGTTGCACAGGAGGACGTGTACTTGGCAGAGCAAGCAAAAGAATGGGAAGATTATATGCAGTCTGAGCGTCAGAAAAATCAGTTATTGATAGCAACGTTGGTACAAAATGGAATTGCCATACCAGAAGGACTGAACAGAGCTCAATGAGCCCCTGCTGAAATGGCAAGTACCTATGCGTACAGTAGCCCTACTGGGCAGTCAAAAAACTAGATGGTTCGAGGATGGTGGGTACCAGGAGTACTGCGAGGCCAGGTCCTGCAAAGAAACCACTGGAGAACGAGAGACCTGCACCAACTAAGAATGTTAGATTTGAACAAGCAAAAGAAAGATTTGATGGAGTACATTTGAAATATAGGCCTCCAGCTAAGAGACCTACGATTGAAAAATTGAAACATCCAGAGAAACCAGAAACTACAGAGCCTACAGCGGCAGAAACCAACAATGAGGAGGGCGAAGAGGAACTAACTAGGAAGGCACCGTCCGTACCCTGGTATTCTTTGCCCGCGGCGCCTTACAGATTTGTCAAAGATGCCAATCTTCCAGAAAAGCCAGTAAAGAAAAATATGGGACCAGCAGCGCAAGATCTGGAAACCGAATTGGAACTAAGGGATGAACCTATTCCGATCCCCAAAGATGGGTCAGCCTACAGCAACAAGGCACCGGTAGAGGACCAAGCCGTGGTTGAAAAGTTAGCCAAGTGGATAATGGATGCTGGTGTAGTCACAAGTGTCAGTGAACTTCTCAGTGTTTCTAAATCTGTAAGGGATGAGGTGCACCGTGTGTTGACCAAGCGACGCGTTCCGCTATCTAGTAAACAAGTTTTAGTCCTCGACTTTGTAGACCAGATGGGAACTGAAGAGCCCCATCAAGAACCAGAAGAACCAGAAAAGGCCACAGAAACGTTACCAGCAGAAGATGAAATACTGGATGATATATCCGAAAGTCCCTGGATGGTAAATTCTTTACTAGTGGAAGAATTACCTCCGGCGGTGGTGTTAAATCAATTATCGATTCAACCATACGGTAATGGAGTCTGTATCAGAGATCCTATATTACAGTACCTTGAGTCGCTGGCGCCGGGAGAGAAACCTAAACCAGTAGTCGTAGCCAGAGATACAGCTTCCATCAGAGCAATTAGACCGCTCATAAATGGAAAGCTGCATGTTGAATCTATACATGACTCGGGGTCACAAATAGTATCAACGTCTAGAAAAGTAGCAGAAGAATTAGGTCTGAGTTGGGACCCTGAGGTTTGCATATACATGCAGTCCGCAAATGGTCAGGTTGAAAAGTCGTTAGGAATAGCCTGAAATGTAGCCTTTAATTTTGATCGTATCACTCTATATATGCAAGTGCATATTATAAAAGAACCTGCATACAAAATGCTATTGGGTAGACCCTTCGACTTACTAACTAAGAGTGTTATTGAAAACGAGTCAGATGGTAGTCAAAGGATCACTGTCACTTGTCCAAACACTAATAGGAAAGTCACAATGCTGACATTTGCAAGAGGAAAGAGCAGACCATTGGCAGTAAAAGACCCGCCGGCTCAAAGAGAATCTTTAAAAAGCATGGAGGATTTTCCGGCAACCTTGAGGAATTGATTAACAATGATCAAGGAGAGGTTGCAGTAATCCTTAATATGCAACCTAATGGTGTTTTAGAGTTGGAAAGTTTCTGTTTTCCAAAGAATCGCAATGAGAAAAGGAAGAAGGGCAAGTCTAAAGAGAACAAACTAAAGTCGGGGGCATTTACAAAGCAGGAACTTATGGATACGTACCTAATGGCGTCAGTAAACGCAGTAGGACAAGATAAGCCGGCAGAGTACACCCTGAAAAGTTACTTGTCGAAGGTGAACTACAGACCAACTATTGCAAAGTCAAAGACACCAATACAAGGGGATGAGGTGAATAAAGGTTCAAGAGAGACAGTTTGTCTGCAAGTGCCAGCACAGTCCACTGAACCTGCCGTATTCCTGTTCGACATTAGAAATTCCTCAGATTCCAAGGAAATCCTAAAAACTGTAAACTTACTACAAAAACCAAAAACAGTCGAAAATTATGAACCTACAAAAACAGTTCTATCTCAACATTTGTTTTCTGAATCACATCACTCTCCATTTTCTATCAGCTCGACATTTCACTCTCAGTTTCTTTGTAATTGTAATATTTCAAGGGTGGCGCTGGTGAATGCCTTTGTTCTGCTGGAAGTAGACCATACATGTGGACTACTACCTGAGAACCAAAAAGCGACCTTCATTCCTGTAGCCGTTTTTGGTTCCAAGAAGTATAAACCAGTGGCACTAAAAGTTAAACATGTACTTGCAGCGCTGCCAGAAAAGTTCAGAATAATAAGGAATATAGTGGGAGATCCGTTGGCTGAAATGCCTCAACTTTCCCCTTTACCACTGGATTTCACTCCTAGTGGTCGCTATACAGAAGAAAGAAAACAGATAATAGATAAAGTTCATGAAAGCAACTTCCTATGGCCTGAGGAACGCAAACTGATGCGCCATTTTATGATGATCCAAGAACAAGGTTTCGTGTGGAATGATATGGAAAGAGGACATTTCAAGGAGGAATACTTTCCGCTGGTAGAAATGCCAGTAATTCCTCATACTCCATGGGTTTTGAAGAATATCCCTATTCCGCTGGCGCTATATGATGAAGTATGTAAAATTATACAGACGAAAATCAACGCAGGAGTGTATGAACCCTTGAACTCTTCATACCGGTCTCGAGTTTAAGAATCACTACCCCTAGGTCTTTATTTCTGGTGCAAAAAAGTTAAAGATAAAGCATATGTTTTTAGTTTAAGATCTATTCAATTTCTTGAGCACAAAAAGTATATATTTGCCACTCAAAAAATGTTTACTTTGCCACTCAAGATTGTTTAAGTTTCTTGTGCCACAAACATACAGGTTTGCCACTCAATAAAACTTATTTTTCTCAAATAACAAAGGATTGATTTGCCACTCAAGGTTGTTTAACTTTCTTGCCATTGCCATGGCAACCCCTTTGTTCTAATTTACTTTCTTGTACAACAAATCAACTCTTTGTCATTCAAGAAAGTTAAAGTTTCTTGAGTGGCAAACCTTTGTATTTGTGGCACAAGAAAGTTAAACAATCTTGAGTGACAAAGTAAATACTTTTTGTGTGGCAAACATTTACTTTTTGTGTTCAAGAAATTGAATGAATCTTAAACCACAAACATATGCTTTATCTTTAACATTTTTGCACTAGAAACAAAGGCCTAGGGGTAGTGAATCGTTCATAGCCTGGAACCGTTGAATGCAGTCACCATTGCACATTCGGGTATTCCACCAGCTACAGACGATCTAGCAGCGCACTTCGCAGGAAGGTCCTGTGGCAGCGTTTTGGATTTATATGTTGGTTACGATGAACGGATTCTTGCAGAGTCAAGTAGAGACTACACTACATTCCAAACACCGTTCGGAGCGCTGCGCCTGGTTACCCTACCTATGGGGTGGACAAATTCCATACCAATATTCCATGACGATGTAACGTATATATTGAAGGATGAAATTCCTCATTATACAGTCCCATACATTGATGATGTCGCAGTACGAGGTCCTAAGATTCGTTATGAGTTACCAGATGGTTCCTACGAGACTATACCTGATAACCCAGGAATTAGACGTTTTGTGTGGGAGCATTTCCACAACCTGAATAGAATTGTGCAACGAATGAAGTATGCTGGAGGGACCTTTTCAGGTCATAAAGCTATACTTTGTGCAGACGAATTCCAAGTAGTGGGACACACCTGTACCTATGAAGGACGAAAGCCAGATAAAGGCAAAGTTCATACTATTCTTAACTGGCAGAAGTTCAACAATGTCAGCGATGTAAGAGCTTTTCTAGGCACTACTGGTGTACTATGAATGTTTGTTAGGGACTATGCCAAGAAAGCAGATGGTTTAACGAAGTTACTAAGGAAGAACAATGCTTTCCAATGGGGACCCGATCAAGAAAAGTCAGTAACAGCCTTACAAGACGCTGTAAATGACTGTCCTTGCCTGGGAAACATTGACCTCGAAAGCGGGGGTGAAGTAATACTATCAGTAGATACGTCTTACATTGCAGCGGGATTCTTCATTAGGCAACTGAGCCTAGACAAGGATCCAAAGAAGACTAGGTATATCAGGTTCGGTTCAATAACTTTGAATGAAAGAGAAGCAAAGTTTTCACAACCTAAAAGAGAGTTATATGGTCTGTTTAGGACATTACGGGCTACAAAACACTTATTGTATGGTGTCAGGAATCTCACCATAGAGACAGACGCTAAATACATTAAAGGAATGTTACAACACCCAGATGAAGCCCCTAACACTGCCATTAACAGGTGGATAGAACAAATACTCATGTTTCACTTCACTTTAAGACATGTAGAAGGAAAGACGTTTGCGGCAGATGGATTATCCCACAGACCACCTCAAGAAGGTGACGAAGAATACGAAAACCCAGAAGAAGAATACTATCATGAAGTCAACCCCTTTAAATTCGAAGTAGAGGAAGGATCTGAGGATACTATGTTAGATTATGAAGAATTTCGGAATGATATAGATATCCGCGGGGGTTTCCTAGCTCAGACCATAGAAAGTTTTGCAGAGTTTATCGGTGGAGAAAAACAAGCAGAATACGAAACAAGGGTAAGGATAGCCTGTTTGTGTCCTTCCGGCGCCACTATTGTGTCTAGTATGCTGCAGTTGTTGACGCTGTTGCAAGAAGATATAGAGCCTTATCGCAAGCACTACAGGACAGAAAAAGCAAAGAGGCTTGATGAAGATCTGCTGTTAGTCCGTGAATGGTTGAGAAACCCGAAGCATAAGCCAAAAGTAATGACTGACAGAAAATACTGGAGCTTTGTGGCCTTTGCTAAGAGGTTTTTCTTTGATAACGACAAAATGTACAGGAGAGATTCTGAAGGACAACACTGACTGGTAGTAGCTAAAGAAGATCGAATGGGTCTGCTGCTAGCGGCACATGATAGTTTAGGACACAAAGGTGTCTTTGTGACCAAATCTATACTGCAAGACCGGTTTTGGTGGCCTGAACTAGAGAATGATGTAAATCATTATGTGCGGCATTGTCATGTCTGTCAGACTCGACTGAAAGATTTCATCAAAATGCCTCCCAAGATCACTCCAACGCCATTGCTGTTCCAGGTAATGCATGCAGATACTATGCACATGCCTGTAGCATTGGAAGGGAAGAAATACATTGCTCACGGGCATTGCGCAATGTCTTCTTGGATGGAAGGATGGCCATTAGCAAAAGAAAACCAAAGAACTATAGGGGAATGGTTATATGAAGATGTAATTTGTAGATGGGGCTGTTTAGCGCTAATCATATCGGATAATGGCGGTGCTTTCAAAGCGGCACTAGCTTATCTGGAAAAACAATATGGCATAAAAGGTATTCAGATTGCAGGTTACAATTCGCAGGCCAATGGCAAGATAGAAAGACCTCATTGGGACGTCTGGCAAGCTTTATATAAAGCATGCACCGGAGATGTCAAGAAGTGGGTTAGATATTTTGTATCGATAATGTGGGCAGATAGGATAACCACCAGGAAAAGGCTGGGTTGTTCACCCTACTTCACGGTTACCGGCGCGCACCCAGTTCTACCAATGGACATAGTACAACAGCTGATATGGTAATACTTTTACAAAAGTAACGATAATATATCATATCGGGAATTGTAAAAGTGTTGATAACTGATTTTTACCGGCCTTTAGGGTCTGGGACCACTCAGAATCAGGGGTAGAACTCTGGTGCCGAGTGCGGCTACCACTGGCAACAGGGCTTTGCGTAACAATGACATAATTTCTCATTAAATCACTTAACAATATTTTATTAATGTCACTTTTACAAAAAATGCACTTTTGAAAAACAAGGCCATTTTCTTTGCAAAAGTTCGACACTAATGCAAAAGTATAAAAAAGCATGATATATAAGTACAACTTTTACAAAGAGTCATTCTAATGTAAAAGTATCTGACAGTATATTAAAAGCAAACAAAAATATGCCCGCAAATCATGGCTACTTGGAGAGACAAGGCTTCTTGGAAGCAGGCTTGGGGTCAGTGGACAGTTCGGATGATTCAGGAGTCTCCTCAGCCATGTTATCCATGACCCACGTGACATCCTGTAGCACAGATTGCCATTCGTTCAAAACAACCGCATCGGGACGAGCTCCAAGTTCCAGCAACAGCCACCACTTCATGCAAGCAAGGATGGAATAGAAGCCATTTACTCCAGGGTTTCACAGCTGTTTCCAGGGCCCTTGCACCTCTTTCAACCAAGCTCTTTGCTTCAGCTGTTCACTGTTGTTGTCCAAAGTCCTCCATGCAGGCATAAGCTGATTCCACCAGTGCACAACCTCCTGCTGGAAGTCCACAGCTTTCCTTCCATGCAGTAGAGTTGGAAAACCCTCCTTTCTGCCCCTACTGACCCAGTGCTGAACAGCAGGAGGCCTGTGTGTGGTGGAGAGAGACTTGGAAGAGCTCTTAAATTGTGAAAGCCCTTCCATTGAAACCAGGGCTTCTACACTCTCCTTCCAGTCCACTCTGTCAATCCCTGCAAGCAGATATTGCTCCATGTCAAGAACCCACTGTGGCTTTCACTCAAATGAGGGCCTCTGGCTCTCAACAAGATTGAAAGGATGTTTGTTGGCCTCAGATGTACCATTGGCGTTAGTAGGCTCTGAAGTGTCAGCACCCAATTGAGGAGTTTCTCTCATGGGTGGTGTCTCAGGGACCTCACTCTCGGATGGACTCTGGAGAACATGGGTGCGGGGGCGGGGACGAGGACGAGGGTCTTGAGAATCTTCACGGGATTTTGATGGAGATGATCTGAGCGGAGGATGAATGATCCTCGTGATTTCGGGACAAGGGCACCTATTTTTACGATGAAAAATGGTTAGCTTTTATTAGCTTGTTCAAAGATATTTATAAAAGTGGACAGGTACTTTTTATTCGATTTTTAAAAAGTACTTGGCCACTTTTATAAAACTGTTCGATACTTACTTTTTCTCAATAGCAGCAATAATCCGATCTATCTTTCCTTCCAACATATCTGGGTCCATAACGACATGTTCCATCACATGGGCAAAGGCTCTATAGAGAGCTTCAGTTCCCTTCTTGCCGGATTTGACAACCTTGTCCAGATACTCTTGTTCGGTCTCTGTTGGGAGCCTTTGGGTAACTGTGTCAAGAATGCCATTCCAAGTCTCCCATGCTTGAGGCAAAGATAGCTCTGGTGTCCATGTCCCGTCATGGTAGCACGTTGCAATTGTATCACTGTCTTTGGCTTCTCCGAGATCGTTGGGAAGATGAGGAATCAGGGCGCGTAGCATAAGAAGTTTCATCGTCGCATTTGGTGGGACTGGAAGGTCGTTGTGGATAAATACATCTTCATCGACAGCCACGGTATCATCAGTACCAGTGACAGTGACAGGGACATCACCGGCGATGGGATCTACAGACATGGGAACATCGTTCCCAATGCTGTCAATATTAGTTGTGACGTGGCCTTCCTCGTGGGTATGAACAGGTTCTGGAGCGGGGAGGGAAGCTTTCGCTGCACGACGAGTGGATCTCCTGAGTTCTGTAGTCTCTTTCTCCTTCCCCTTCTCCTGCCCTTGTCCCTTTACCACCTTCGCCTTTCCCTTCTGCTTTCCTTTTCTCTTCTCCGCATTCGCTGCTGCCATGGCATTATTCAGCAAGGTCGCCGCATCCAACAACCCAGCCTCCTTCTGCAAATGTCGGTTCTGTGCCAAGATATTCTCCCAGTCAAAGTCGTCCCGCAACAATTTTGCCAACTGTCCCATCTTCTTCCTTCTGTCACTAACCAACATCTCTGTGAGCTCCTTTTCCAGGTGCTGGTTAAGCTTGTAGCCTCTTCTCAGCCTCGGAGTTGAAGGAGGGGTCAGTTCTTCCTGCAGCTCATCCTCCTCATCGCTATCCTCATCACCACTATCACCAGAAAACTCGTCTTCCTCGCTCTCACTTTGATGTGATGACTCAGCAGAGCTCTTGTCATCCTTCACTTTCCGACCCTTGCGTTTCAACATTGAACGCTTCGCTTGACGTTTGGGCTTGGGCTTGGATGGACCAGCTTCCGCATTGGGTTTCGCTTCAGGGTCTGGAGTGAAAGGGGATATAGACTCAACAAGAGGCACAGCGCTGCTGTACTGAGGGGGATAAGCTTCGAGACCTAAACAAAATAAGTTCAGTATAAATGTAAGAATGTTAGCCATAATCTTACCTTTTTCGAGCCTGACACAAGATTTGACGAACTCGGCAAATGACCGAATGTGGGACATTTGGAATCCAACTTGGTCCCATTCATGAAACTTTTTGGGATTTGGCTCTGGGGTGCTACCAATTTGAACGCTGCAATTATTAAA
This sequence comes from Stygiomarasmius scandens, assembly GCA_037954225.1. NCBI lineage: Eukaryota > Fungi > Basidiomycota > Agaricomycetes > Agaricales > Campanellaceae > Stygiomarasmius > Stygiomarasmius scandens. The sequence goes on from JBANRG010000063.1 coordinate 187,589, forward strand.
AAAATGGGTCGACACTTTTATAAAAGTGATGTTAAATTTAGTACTTACCAAGACATGAACAACTTGTCGTCCGTTTCACCTTCTCCTATGATGGTAAGACACATACGAGTGTTGCTCATTTTAGCAGCATGTTCCATAATGGGATGAAAGGCAGCACCGAGTTGAGCTCAGTATCTATCCAACAAAAGGATGAGACCCAACCCCCAACAAGAGATATTACTTACCGTTCTACCCTGCTAGAATCATTTGGATTGGCGTCTTTCAATCTCTCGAATTCCTCTCTCTGTTGCCGATTCTCTTCTGCTGCTTCCTTCCGGATTCTCTCCTGAGTCTCTGGATCTTCTGCCTCAAAAAGGCGTTTGGCAACGGCAACACTCTTGTGCAATCAATCAGGATCAAACCTTGCTGTTTGGCCATATTCCTCCTCATATGCTGCCATGACCTTGTCCTTGAATTCAGGATGTTTCTAATAGTATTTGTGATCTGGGAGAAGTCGAGGAGCTGAGGCTGTCGATGCTGCATTGAGATTCTTCAAAATTTCTTTTACGTCTGACTGATTGACAGTCTTCTCTTTATTGGCATGATTTGCGAACCAGCTATCGAGTTTCTATAAGTAATAAATTTAGTTCGATTGTTTATAAAAGTTATCGGACTAATTTATAAAAGCAAACTCACCGCTTTTGATGCTGCCCTTGCTACCAATGCGTTCTCCTCCTCAGTCCTTTCGGACACGTGAACTTTATCCCTCCCTTCATCTATTGTCTGAGAGGACCCGGCACCTGGCAGTGGGGACATCAAAACCACGACAGACGCATCAGTAACTGGTGGATATGGCACAGGTGGGTAATTGGGTGCTGCAACAGTCGCGGCAGGAGGATTGATTGGAACGTCCTTTTCCACAACCCCTTCCTTCTCAACTGCCCCTTCCTTCTTTCCCCCCTTCTTTTTCCTTCCGGCATGGTCGAGGTTGTACTTTGCGATGACATGAGCAGCGGCAGCCTTTTCCTCATTGGTTTGAAGAGAAGGATACTCCAACAACCATTCAGCACGAAATTTTGCCCAGAATTGGTCCCGATTGCTGAAGGTCGAAGTGTATTCAGGGAGATAGCGTTCCAAAAGTCTGAGTGGCTCACCAGCGAAGTAGCCTGGATTGCCGCGCTTTTTTTGTTGTTGGGGGGGTACGAGTCGATGCGGAGGACGTCCTTTTCCCATGGTATGCGAAAATATAAAAGACGAGGAAACGAGCTTGCGCAATGTAAAAGTAAACGTAGCTTTTGAAAAGCACAGACTGAGACGCGGTTAATTAATGCCCAACACGTTTGAATGACGGTCACATGTTAGTCACAGTCACGGTCAAGCTTTCGTTCAACGTTGATGCCGGGTACGTGCTCTCTCGCAGTCGCTCTTAGTCTTGTCCCTGTGAAGATCAGTAGCTCCTTCCTGTTCTCAATCCTGGGCACGTTTGTGAGCACTGATTGGACCTTTGGCAAGGCTAAAATGTGTACCCTCTATTTCTAGTACTCAATACATTTACTTACATTTGTTCCTTGTTTTGTATTTAGATTATATACTGCAAAGAAAAGTAAGTACAATCTCATTATCCTTGTGATTTCTGAAATGTATTAGTTGTATCAGACTCGTTCTGGACATATGTTTGCTGAGTGGGATGGACTTAGTGTCTCGGCTGGCCCTTTTTTTGACGTTTATGAAACTGCCATAACAAATCATCTCCATCAAGATGAACGACTTGAAGCCGATGTGCAAGATACTCCCCATCTTGAGTCTGACAATGCTGCTTCCCCTGCAGATTCAACCAACCCATCACCATTATCCTCTCCTCCGCCATCTCCAGCGATACCAAGAGCTGTGAGCCCCCAGCCCGGTGAAAAACGGAAATCTCGCACTCGACGCAGCAACAAAGAAAAAAAGGATAGTCCAAATACCCCAGGCTCAACACCTACCTCTGCGCCGACTCCTTTGCTTCCGAATCACCAAAAAAAATCCACTGCACGAAGCCATATTTCCCGTGCTAACCAACGTAAAAAGGAGAAGGAAGAGCATGGCCCTGCAAACTACCGACCACGTGCAGAAGTTGGAGAGACCCTTTTGCAGACAGCATCCCCACTTCCAGCATGTTTGAATAGCAACGACATCAAGGATGCTACATCTGGCTATTTGGGGCAGGCAAGTAGGGTTAGCAAGGAGAGCAAAAAGGTTAGAAAGATATGGAAATTGGATGAACTTTGTGGACCCGGTAGTCTTGGTTTTACATATGTACCTGCTTCGTAAGTTTTGAACTTGCATACTTTTATATATTTTTAAAAATGTTGATCAACACTTTTGTAAAAGAACTACCCCTAGACCCATTTTAGATCGCAATGATGTGGTTGTTGGTACAGTGGTTCCACCCCCACAGGGCGACCAAGAATGGGCATCTCAACTGAATGATGAGGCCATGGCTGCCCTCGAGCGGGAGCGCAATGGAGCAGCAAACACTAATGAAAGCAAGCAGTCGAAGAGACAGCGGAAGGCTGGTCTATCCTTTACCAAAAATGAAGAGTTGCACAGAAGGGGAGGATATTTTATCAAGGTGGATGGGGTATCTGCTGGTGGAGGACAAAAGGTATAGATTTTTCTATACCTCTTTTCTATACTAAATGTTTGTCAGTATGTTAAACGGATCTTTCATACAAAAAAAAATAAGGCATCACTCAATAGACTTCGCCATGAGTGCTGTTTCATACGCATAGCTGGACACATGTCGGCTGCATTCGCGCATTGGTCACCCAAACTTTTTCAATACTATGCCAAAACAATGGACAAGCTCAAAGCCAATGACCCGTCGCTTAAATTCAATTTCAATAACTCCGTATTTGCATGTGCAACATATAATTTTGGTCCACAAACTGTTTCTCTTGAGCACCTGGACCATCTTAATTATATTGCTGGATGGTGTGGTGTTACTGCCCTTGGCCAATTTGATTACACTAAAGGAGGACATCTTGTTCTGTGGGATTTGAAGTTGGTTTTGGAGTTCCCTCCGGGCTGGACCATTTTGATTCCCTCTTCTTTTCTCCGTCACTCGAATACTTCCATTGGCTTAGAAGAAACTCAATATTCATTCACTCAGTATACTGCAGGGGCTATTTTTCGATATGTCGAGGATGGATTTCATATGCGGATGCAGATGTCAGGTGAAGATAAAAGAGTCGCTGAGGAAAGACAATGAGAAAGAATTAGAAGTGACCTGAACATGTATTCAACTCTTGAGGAGTTAAAGTCTTTGTATACATCTCAATAATAGTTTTCAATCCATGCACATTTGTCTACATATCAAAGAAATGATTGAATCTTGAATGTAACTAGTAAACATTCCTAACAATGTCAGAACTTCAACAGTAAGTTCTTAATTCTCAATTTTCAATGGCGCGAGAAATAGATTTGATTCCAACATTTCAATGTTTCATTTGAATCTGTGATGTATTGCACAGGAAGTTATAATATTTGTGAAGAATTAAAGCTTCTTTTCTCGTGCATGATATGTTCTGACTTATTGACATTCAAAGTCCCAAAGAAATCAATTTCTATTCTTCAAATTACATCTATAGCCTCATTTTCATCTTTATGAGTGGGGTCTCCATAGATCCCACCACAGATGCACCTTAAATACATGGTCGTTCAATCTTCATGGATTGATCAGAATATATTCACAATATAGTAAGTTTGTAAGATGCATTCTCTTTAATTCAAATTCAAACCTGCAATATACTGTGAATACTGTAATATTTTTGCATATTGTGTAAGTCTTTTACCTATCGCTATAATATTACAATATCAGAACCTATGTCCTATTGCTCTACGCTCACCTTGAACACTTTTATAAAAGCTCAGTATTGGTAATTCTACGCACTCACGTGTAGTGCCAGCTTGACCTCTTCCTCTCATGTTCGAGATTGACTATGACAACTTCTTAGGCTGTTCCCCATTGCTTGTTACCACTCTGGGCCCTTTGGGAAAGACAGGTCAAAACCACAAATGGTATTTAATTCATAGTGGCCCTAAAAGGGGAATTTATGTTGATCAGTGGGTACTCACTTTTATTACGGCGCATGTGTAACTTTTTTTCAGGAGGCTTGCTTCATCTCTGGCCAAACAGACAAGGCAAGATACCCCTCGTGGCTATGACGATGAAGCCTTGATCAATAAGCAGTGGATGTTTTACTGCATGACCAGCCATGACCACCCTGACGATGTCAAAAAGCTGTTTGTCAATCCTTTTGACACGGTCCAGCCTAACAACGTCGAGGTTCCTTCCAGCCCAGATCTGAGTCTACGTGAAAAATCCAGAACTCCAGAGGTTACTCTAGCTGACCTTGTCAAGTATGCACGCCCACTTCCACACCAGCCTGAGTCGAGTTTAAATTCACCTAGAGGTGGACCCTCCATGGCAACAAAGTCTGGGTCGGTTCCTCCACCTACGACTCCAACGAAAGCTCAGCGTAAAGCTACCCATCCTCCTAAGATCACAAGTGTGATAGTAGACAACTCTGGCTCCCGATGGCCATCTTCAGCAAGCGTCTTTTCCGAAAGTGGTCTCTCTGACTTGGAGAGCACAGTAGAAGCTGAGGCCAAATTTTACGTGGTCAAATCAGGAGGTACTGTTGAGGTCCACACACAGGAGTAAGTATGTACCATGATTGATGGATTGAATTTGACTTTTTATAGAGCGGAAGCCTGGAAAGTGTTTGCCCTCATGGTCAAGAGAGGATGGAATCCAGCCATGAGAATTGCGTCAACGATTGAGCTGGCTAGGGAATTTTGCAACCAATGATTTGGAACGCTGTGAGTACTTAATTCATTCCACTCTTCCCACCTCGCTCACTTGACCCACCAGGTACTTGTACCATTCTTGCTATCTGTTACGCTCTGTCAATATATGTGAATCTTGCTGTCCAAAATAGATCGATAAGGTGTGAAAGTGCCCATGCTTTTATAAAAGTGTCAGAAGACTTCTTCCAACTTTTACATATAAATATCTTCAATCCATCCATTGCTACTGACATCTTTCCAATGGAGCGTCCTGTGAAAAAATTCAAGACATCTAAACTAAACCCTGCCAGTAATATCACCTCATTCTCATCACTAGGACTCAAATTCCATGAACCAAATGACAACCTCATAGTCCATCAATCAGTCTCTGAAGACGGACGTCGGATCTACTCCAACTCCTTGGCTACTCCTCACATAAGGATATATACCACAGTTGAGCCTGAGGATGGCTGGACTTCCTTTGAATATGAAGACCAGCCTGAGATCCGTTCTTCACATTTGGTTTTTCAAGTGAAGAATGGATGTGTTACCAGGATCAAAAAACGAAAACTCTTTGCCTCAGTATGTTTTATAACTACACGCACCACTTACATCACTCAATACTGTTTCAGGATCGTCCCATGAAGACATTTCTGTCCCATCGAAATGACTATTTAACAGTCAACATGATACTCAAAGGCCATGGTGATCGCATTCGACAAACCTGTCCCATGTGTCCAGCCACTCAAGTTCCTCTTGAACCCACATTCCATTGTCTTGACTGTTTTTACACAGATCTTACCTGCCAAGATTGCTGTGTAAAACATCATTTTTCAAATCCTTTGCACTGTATACAGGTATGTCCATTCGTGCTTGATATTATTTTATCTGGTTACTCATTTTTTATTATCATACTTTTTCAAAAATGTTATCGGACCTTCAACAAAAGAAGTGGAATGGTAGCTTTTTTGAACGAGTCTCCCTTCGGCGACTTGGTTTGGTTGTTCAACTTGAGCATTTGGATGGCTCTGAATGTCTAAATCCTATACGAGGCCCTTCCCGATTTGTGGTGGTTCATACCAATGGGATTCATCGCATAAATCTAAATTACTGTTGCTGTTCCCATTCAGTCTCAAACTCTACACTTCTTCAACATCAAAAGTGGGAGCAGTTAATGCGTGCGTGCTGGTTTCCTGGTACCCATTCTCGTCCAAACACGGCCTGCACCTTTGAAATGCTTCAACAATTTCATTTGTTGACCCTCTGTGGGAAAATCACAGCCTATGACTATTATAAAGGACTAGAGCGGCTTACTGACAATACAGGCCAGAAAATACCTGTAAGTCCATTCCTTATACTGTCTTTTTATTTCAAAAAATCTCATGATTCATATAGAACCGATATCCTACTGTGCTGAGGGTAGTCAGACAGTGGCGACATCTCAGAATGCTTCGCCGAGGTGGTCGAGGGAATGATGGTGACAGGGACATTGAGGAAACACGTCCTGGAGAGCTTGCAGTGGAATGTATAGCTTGCCCCCAGGGAAGAATCTTCCAAGTAACTGGAACAACGCTCCAACCCAGTATCGGTACTTCATATATTATCATTTACTTAGCGAAGACTGACTTTCGAATTTCTAGTTTCATTTACAATATGTTCCTTTCTTTCGATGCATGCTTCCGATTAAAAAGAAAAAGGATTTCATCTTGGAAAAGAGACCCAAGTCTACAAGACGGCTGGGCCTACTTTGTAGAAAATGGCCCTTATCTAGAGTGGGTAAAAAAGATGAAAGATCAGAAGGAGGTTCGTCGTATCATTCTTGTTATACATCTTTCTGACTTGTCATTTATAGATGTGTACATGTACAGGGTTGGCAGCCCTTGATCACGCAAATACAAAGTTCCATGATGGTTATGATGAGACAGGGAAGGGTGCAGGGCTGTGTGCACGGCATGAAATTCTCCTAAAGAATGCGATTGCAGCACTTCAAGTTGGTGAGCGGTAAGTCAAATCATTCCACTTTTACAAAAGTGTCACACTTTTATTTTGGAAAGCTCACCTACACTTTTTCAAAAGTGTTTGAATAAGAGCTTTTACTGATAGAATTGTTTTAGGTATGCCAATATGGACTACATAAAAGGATCGTTAATGAGACACATCCACATTTTGCTGGTCCTGGTTATTTCCTATGACATTGTTTGCCAATGGTCAAAAAAGCTTCTTAATCGTCTCAAAAAGCTTCCCAAGCTTGTTAGGCTCAACCTTACCCTTCGAGTTCTTTATTTTGTTATTCCGAAGCTTCATATTCTTGGTCATCTTATCAAATGCCAGGAGAAATATTCCCTGAATTTCACTCTTGGTGTGGGTCAAACAGATGCTGAAGGGATCGAACGTGTTTGGTCAGGTCTTGGGGGTGTTGCTAGTAGCTTGAAGGAGATGGGTCCAGGATCACATCATGATACTCTTGAGGATCATATTGGTCATTGGAATTGGAGCAAGGTCATTGGACTCGGTGAGTTGATCATTTGTTTTATTTAAACTTTTATAAAACCTTCCTTTTATAGGTGCACTTTTGAAAAAGCGTTTAATAAATGCAGTGGCTGAGTTCCGGAGACACTTGAGTTCTTGGACTGACTTCACCAAGAAGCAGAGGAAGGAAACGCTACTCTGGAAGCAAATGGTTGACGATTACGAAGCTTGACAAAAGGATGCTGTCAACCCTTACACACTTCCAATTAGTGGTTAGTGTCTACTCATGTTAAGATATTTCAACCTAAAATCTTTGGTTTGTTTTAGGAAAGACAATTCAAAGTGTTCGACTTGAGCTTGCTAAGGAGGCAGAGGCAAAGGCGTTGAAGGAGATGAGTGAGGCTGAGAAAGCAGAGAATGCAATGGCAGAGTCTAGTGAGGATGAAGATGATCTTCCTGATATTGACACAAGTCCAGGGGAGTTCTTGTATTTTGGACTTGAGATTGAGCAGCAACAGTACGTTTACTCAGTTACTCAATCATTTCCCTGGCTGATTTCTTTGCAGGCTTGAACTCAAACAGGATATGGCCTGCATAAAGAATCCGACAAACAAGCAGCTGACAAAGATTGTAGATCGTCGAACAAAACTTGCGCGACAAATAAAACGCTTCTGTTCACTCCAGCTGAATTACACACCAGCATCGCTCCACATGATTGCAACTATTCCCCCCTCTAAATTTCCCACCAATGCAGAAGATCTCCCCCTCTTTCTTCCTTCAAAGCTGACTGAAGCTCAATGACACTCTACATTGTGCAAAGAAGGGCTTCTGCAAGCTGAGCTTCGACTTCGTTGATACGCCGTACACCTGAGGGGCTATATTTTCCGATTTTAACTATAAAGTGATTATTACAGTATGAGTCTAGTATAAGATATAGGACTATTGGCACTAAGAAAGAGATATACATAAGAGATGGCTATGTTACTTTTATCCATGTCAGACCTGAAGGATAATATCAAGTATCAATCACAGGGATCGTTTGTGTGAGAAACTATAGTAGATGTCTTCAGAGTCTCGACTTTACATCAAGAGGCTATATCGCGACTTGATAAGTCGCGAGCAATGTTAAGAATTTTATCGAGATATTTATATCGCGAGCAAAGACATAAGTTATATCGTGACTTAAAGGATATAAGTTATATCACGAGCGATCTTTAAGAACTAAGTCAAGACCCAATAGTAAAAACTTATATCGCGACTTACTCTGAAGGAGACAGGTTAAAGATAAAGAGGCACCAGGAGAGGCTGATCAGCTTTGACTACGAAGAAATACCAACGTGTTTAGGGGATTGTCAGTCGCAATCTACTAAACCCAAGGTACCAGAGGCGACAGATGCTACTACCGAAGTTCGGATGGTTCAGGAATTAAGATATCCCTATCATCTGTGTAAAGTATACCCTATACCCAGTCCATATGGTCGTATCGACCGCCAGGGTACTCAAGACGGTGTTCCAAAGCTATATCGCGATGGTACAGCATTAGGACTATAGATATTCCGGGTAATGAACCAGTCCGATAGGTGGCTTATCGAGACGGATATCAGACAAGGACTTTACCATGATGGTACTCATCATATGGCTTGGGTTAAGGGTCAAGACACCCAAGGCACCACTGGATAAGGATTCGGTCGCGAGGTCCGATTATATCGCGACCCTCGGACTTTGAGTAAATCAAGATATACCTGTCACGACTCCTACTAATTACAGTATTCCACTTTCCTTATCTAGTGTACACATATCACTAGGAGTCACACATTCATTGATTATCTGTTTCTTTCATCGGACATTCAATATTTATGTAGAACTGTACAGTTTTAGAGAGCTCATGTATAAATAGGACTAGCTAGCATACGTAGGCTCTCCAGCGTAGTACCACCTAGCTTGATTGCGGATCCCAGTGTCTCTCGGAAGTGTAAGGACTTCGCTTGCCTGGGCCAGTCACCAATAGCTTCGTAGAAACGCTAACCTACAAGATATCAATACAAAGACTTAAAAGATCACTTTTGTGGAAAGAATTATATACTGTTAAGAGTTTGGCACATTTGGATATAGTTAGGCACTTGGGCCTTTGGTATTGGAACTTGACAATTGTTGGTCTCGACTTTGTGTGTTATCTTGCGATTGCAAAAACCTATCACATTGCAAATCCTCCCCTTCTAAGATCTAAAGACTAGAAGTTTAAAGAGACGACTTCTTTCGTCCAGGAAACCTCGCAAACAAATTATATAGTGTGCTTTAGAGTGTACTTTGGTTGTGTGTTTCGTTCTAGAAACTCATTACTTTTTACACAGGAGAGACATATTATCGTGATGGACAACTAAATGAATTTCTAAACCAGCTTCGGCATTTTCTACTTATCCAACAGCGACTTCTACAATACAAAAAAAGAAATGCAAGACATCAGGGGCCTACCACAAGGTCAAGAGCCTACATTAATCGACAGGACAAAAAAATCAAGTTTGCTACCTCTATGTATCATCAAGCCTGGAATGCAAAACTGATGCTCTTGAATGGAAATGAGGTGGCTGTGGGCTGGAGAAAACTACTAGATGAACACATTGTGTGCATGGAGGACTTACAGGAGTCAGAACAGAAGAAGATCAAAGCTGCAAAAGCAAAGAGGGCATCTGCAGCTCGTCGAGCTCGTTCAGGAGATATCGCAATTGAAGGAGCATGTGAGAAGCATAGGGAACCCTCATGGATATGGTATGGAGTCAGTAACACCGAGCTAGGGACTGACAAGGTCTTGCATGATGGTAAGCGCACAGACACTTTGCCAAATCTATTGGAGACTCATTTATAAATCCCTTCCTTTTTCAAATCTGCTGTGACACTTTTTTAAATCTCGTAAATCAACACAGACACTTTTCCAACACTTTTCCAAATATTGTCCAACTTTTTGCCAAATGTTGTTCGACTTTTTTTTAATTCCCAAATCCATCTGCAACACTTTTCCAAATCTGCTGACATACTTTTTCAAATGTGTCACAACAACTCTCCAATGTATGCGATTTCAGGTGAGGATTTCTTTCAAACTTCAGAAAACAGACTTGAACCTTTCTAGGCCTTTGTGTTGAGTGGTGTAAAAGTTATGCTTGAGTTAAACGATGGAGAGAAGAGATAATGTTATTACAAGAGGAGATGCGGAGGTGTCTGGTGACACTTGAATGGCAGGCCAAACGATGGGATCAATTGGCTGATGTCCATACGTTCGAAGGTGAGAGACTGGAAGGAGCAAAATCATACGCACATGAACAAGCAGCAATTCGCCGGGTCATTGCAAATCGATTCACTACATTGTGGAATGCCCCAGAGATTAGTGGGTTTTATAACTTCAACCCTCCAGATCTAGATTTGAATTCACTTTTTGGTCAACAATCAAAGCTGAACATGGACAACGTCATAGCAGATGTGGAACGTGAAGAAGAGACAGAGGATGATGGGGATATGGAGGGGGGGGAGGAGGAGGAGGAGGAGGAGGAGGAGGAGGAGGAGGAGGAGGAGGAGGAGGAGGAGGAGGAGGAGGAGGAAGGGAGCCAGGCAGGATATGATTATTGGTCAGATGGGGATGGGGATGAGGACAAGGACGAGGATGAGGAGGAGCAAGAGGATGAGGAGGAGGAAGGGAGCCAGGCAGGATATGATTATTGGTCAGATGGGGATGGGGATGAGGACGAGGATGAGGATGAGGAGGAGCAAGAGGATGAGGGGCTGCAGGATCTTTCAGAGCAGAAATTGCCAGAGGAGGCAGCATCTGATATCAGTGACTCCTCAAGCTCAGAAGACGAGGAGGAGGCAATCATGCTGAAGGATATGCTGGCAGGATTGGAGGAGGAACGGTAGAGCAGTATAGTTAGAAAACTTGTCAAGCACATTTATAAAAGTCTCAAGATGTGTTTTTCAAAAAGTGCATTTTTTGTAAAAGTGACATTAATAAAATATTGCTAAGTGATTTAATGAGAAATTATGACATTGTTATGCGAAGCCCTGTTGCCAGTGGTAGCCGCACTCGGCACCAGAGCTCTACCCCTGATTCTGAGCGGTCCTGGACCCTAAAGGCCAGTAAAAATCAGTTATCAACACTTTTACAATTCCCGATATGATATATTATCATTACTTTTATAAAAGCTGCTGCACCTCTGGTGAGTACAAGCTACTTGGCTACAGCAAGTACCTGATCATGTACTGTCCTGGGCAGAGCTCATCAGCATGCGAGCTAGAGCGCTAGCTTTACATGCTGAAGAAGTAGCTAGAATAATAGAAAAGATAGATCAAAAGAAGATAAATGATACACTCAGATATGTAACGAAGCACCATGCTAAGATCCGTACATGGGACTTCAAACCGGGCTCTTTAATACTGGTTAGAAATACGGCAATAGAGAAGTCATTAAACAGAAAACTACAGGCTAGGTTTATCGGACCCTGTATAGTAGTGCGCTGCACACAAGGAGGATCTTACGTGGTGGCAGAAATGGATGGCTTGGTACTGCAGAATAAGATTGCAGCTTTTCGGGTGTACCCCTATAACGCGAGACAAAGGATCAAGCTACCAGACAATCTAGAGACCCTTACTGGCCTTTCGAAGGCTGAGTTAGAAGAAATTGTTAACGGGCCAGAACCTGACGATTCAACACCCGTGGAAATGCAAATGCACGGGTCCATAGAACGTATACCAGGTGTTGACGAAGAAGAGATTTTGGACACCTTGACCAACTCGGATTCGGAGGTTGACTAGTAATTACATTTCGGAGCGGTGCACTATCATGTGTATACCAAAACTACCTACGCTAGATATTTCTAGTAAAGGGATGCTCTATATTGTGGTAGTACTGATGGTGTTTAACTAAGCAATTAGTCCACTTCAGAAAGATCCATCATAGATACATCAGAGTCTGAATCAGAAGGTGGAGGTGTAGTCAGCAAGGGCATATTGTCCTCCATAGCTGGGGAATTATTAACTATGTTCTGGTTGGAAAGGTCTCCGCCCATAGTGGCCTGGACAGTCAGGGCATGGACATTAGATCTACCAAAGAAAAGTAGCATCCTGCAATGAAGGCCTCACATGATATGCGGGCCTCTAGAGATTTGAACGATTCACTCTCTACAGAGATCAGATTTAGCATCAAAATGTGAAGACAAGTAGCAAAATGTTTAACACACCATGGCACTGCCATTCATATACAGGGCGCAGTTCAACATCGATAGACGAAGGATAGGCTCTAGCAGAGGGTTGGCTGCATAATGATATTTCAGTGGAACTAAGAATTTATAGAAGGAAACAGAGACAGACCTGAAGTCAGTAGTAACTGAACGAACCAAGGGGGCACCTTCCGGGAAATACCAGTTCCATTCACGAGGTTTTACAGGACCATACGAATCACTCAAGTAGCGGCGCAAAGGAATTTCGTCTTCCCCATTTATGGGGAGGAAGTAACCTCCTTCTTTGCACCGGCTACACATGAGCTTTTGAGTGGCTGCAACTACGGATATACTGGTGTTGGAATTCGGAGGGTGTAGTAGAAGAACCCATTTTCTGGTGTTTGACCTGGACAGGTTCGCAAGGGGTTTTATACAGAATAACCACTTGCGCCGCTTGTTGTTTACGTCGGTGCAGATCTTCAATTACGTGCATGAGAACTTAAAAAGTTTAAACCTAGCTTGACGACAATCAGGCACAGGTTCGGCACACAGTTTTTCTATTGGAACGTAACGGAAATCTATATCTACGGATTTACAGATTTTCTAACAAATTTAAACGAGACAGATATTTTCTAAAGAGAACGTAATTTGACCTAGAACTAGATGGTTTTATTGGAGCTGTTGCTGCCTTCACTGTCAGGTACTGAGTTAGTGGCGCTGACTGGTGCTGATGCGACTGCCGGCACAATCTCTTCCATCTGAGCATCAGGAGCTTCCTCTATAGTGGTGGAACCCTGGCTGCTATCAGATGGACCAGCATTGGCAATACCAGCAAGTTGGCGCAAACCTGCGACCTCAGGACCAGATAGCAGCTCTTGTAAAAGAGAGATAGAACCTTGAAGGTGTTTCATCTGCAGCACAAGTTCAAGTGCGGCAGTACGAATACATGCCTCCAACATAGAGATTGCCTCGAGTACTCGCCTGGAACCCTGAGCCCCAGTAACAGAAGGCAACAAAGCCTCTTGGTATTCGCAAGCAAGGTGCAGAACTGTTACAAGGGATGCCTCAGACAGTGGGGATAGATCACCTGTGGAAAAGTAAGATACTTTGATAAGACGAAAAGGGCTTTTAAATGGATACATACTAAGGATGGCTTGAACCTGACCTGGGTTTATGATCCGAAGACCATCCCTGATATCAGCAATTTGAGTGATGGTGGTTGCGGAGGCTCCTTGTGACTCGCGTTTGCGAATGAGTTTGTTTCCCACTGACACGGTACTTTGAGCCTGGTAAATTTATCAATACAGAAGTCCTTGAACGACACCAACCAAACCATACCTGTTTGACGAGTTGAGCAGCTGTCACTGTTGCCTGGTACAGAAAAAGATAATTAGAACTTTGCTACAAGATATGGTGAGACTGGATACTGAAGTAGTAGGACGAGGAGTATCTGGCCGAGGAATGTGATTACTGGTCTAAACAGGGCAAGCAGATATTTATTAGTGGAGGGGACAGCTTGTGAAAAGTAATACCCTACCGCGGTGCCCTCATCATCAGTAACAGCATCTTCACGCTTTTTACCCTTCTTTTTCTTGTCCTTCTTGGATTTGGATTCCTTCTTGTTCTATCAAATGAAATTTAGAAGTCTAGAAGGGACATTTGTATAATAAAAACTAAAACTGACTTCAGTGCCTTCACTGGGCTTTGAAGAGTTTCCGTCTCCAGTGTTTGGAGTGCGATAGTCCTCCATAACGGTGTCCTCATCTGCAATTTGTACACTGGCCAGCTGAATAGAAGCTTGTGAACTACGGTTTTGGATTTGAGGAATACCACCATAACTGGTGCCATGCCCTGGACGAAAAATTGGTCCAGTGGGTGCCTGACGACTCAGAGTCATTTCCTATGAGAAGTGGTTTAGTATAATTGAAATATCAAAAACTAGAAGGACCTTCACTCTATACAAGGGAGCAGGACAATGATTGTCGGTATAATCACGGGAGCGGCGCACAAAATTTTGTACCTCTCCATGAAAGCGAGACATTGGTAGACCCATGGTGTTGAACACGGCCTCAGCAGAGCGGCAGCGCAGAAGGTATTCATTGCGCATGACCTCTTCATCACGCAACAATGTGTCTGCTTCAGTGCAGCAAGTAATGTCGGCCTATAAAAGGGTGATTCAACATCACAGCGCTACCATGTAAGAATTTACTCACAAGAGTCTGGATCATAGTGTCTGCTAAAGCGATGCACTGGTAGTCTGCTTGGCCTTGGTTATCGTTGAGATGATTCTGAAGATCAACAGCCCTGTGGCGTAGCTAGTGGCACAGGTTTTCAAGAGAGTAAAGAGAAGACATCTAGTTCAAGAAAGATAATAGAATGGTTCTGGTTTCTTGCTGCTTTTATATGCAGCGCCGCTGATTTCAGGCGTAGAGTTGGTTGGGGACAACCATTTTCTTGTGAAGGGGAGAAGTGGCTAAAGATAAGCCGAACCCTTGACCCTACAACAAGCGGCGCATGGATGCAAAATGAAAAACTCTGTGAAGCGGCGCAAATCTCGGTTCAGAGAAATAACAACTGATTCAGAACCAGACAATCAATCAAACTTAAACAGTTGAACAATTTAACAAAGATAATACTTACACAAGCTAAGACTGCAGATCAACTGACTTAGAATTTCAGGAGAAAGACACACAAGGACCTTATAACAAGGCCAATGACATTTCAGACTATAAATCATTTTATACATATGATATACTGAGTCCATGAGCTCTGCAATAAGTAGATATAGTATACCAAAGTCCAAGTTTATATGCAATATAAAAAGTCTGCGGCGCAACCATGATTCAACTAATCTGCATGTTTCTTGCCTTTATCCCTGTGACCTGCTGGCTGCGAACCGGACACTGACGCCTCCTCAGGAAGTTTGCGGAACCCGTCTGGTAGCCCGTAACGAGCTTGACAGTTGAGGAAGGGAAGGATGGAGAGAGGGAGGTCATAGGAGACGCCAGCGTGGTCATTGAATACCAAGTTGTCATGCTTGAAACTGTACTCTTTGTCTAGAGTAGGGATCTCATCCAAGAACAAGATGAACTCCACAGAGTACTTGGTACCGTCGCTATCCTCTTGTTCCTTGCGCCAAGTGTCAAAACGAGTTGGGTCAACATGGTTGACAAAGGAGAGGGAGGCCACTGCACGATATTTTGCAGTGGCTAGGTCGGAGGCTAGTTTGTGCATCAAAGGCACTGCAGCATCAAAGTTGATCTGCGCCGACACCATGTCGGAAACCAGAGAATGAATGCCTAGAACCATGAAAGAGATATCAGGAGAACCAAAAGAATAGATAAAAGCAAAATACGCACGAGAAGTAGAGATGCGGGCTAAGTCCTCAGCCTGGTCAGCCTCGCACCGGAGTTCTAAGGGAGTGGTAAAAGTACAACCCTTCTTTCCAGCGACGCAATTATAGCATTTGAAAATGCCATGGCCAACTTTGACGCAGAGGATGTTGCGGGTTTTGCAATTTGTGCAAGTTAGAGGGTTGGGCTAGACAAAGAAGACTATGATCAAAACTGTTCAAAAACCATGATGAAGACACAGGACATACAGCGTGGACAGGGACGTGAGCGTTGTGGGCACCAATAGCCTGAGCATGCATGTGATCGTACATGTGCTCTGGCATAAACCTGGTGGAGTACACTTGGGGTGGTGCCAGGTACTTGTCGAGAACCCACAGTGGCAATAAACTTGCGTTTTCGAGGTGAGCAGCAACAGGGTCTGGTAAACAGTCCTGATGCTCGCCACTGCTTGAGATCGGGACTCTGGGGGAAGGGACAGTGGCCAGCTTGTACCCATTGAATCCGTCACTGGTGTAGACGCGAGCGTCTTCCAGCTCCACACCAGCCGGTAATGGGAGTTGAGTCTCGAGAAATGTAGGCGGTGCAGAGACGATGGGATTGGCAGCCACCAAAGGATCATCCACTCACATGGGAAATGGCGCTGCATTGGACTTGTTGTCTTCAGAGTCAATGAACTCTTTTGAAGGAAAGCCTGATGGGGAGATTTAGAGACAAAAAGGAGAAAGATAAAAGGAAAACATACTTTTAGAAGAACTGGTGACGGCGCCGCCAGACTTGACTCCAGATTCTATTTTAACAGGCATGTCAACAAATTTTAAAAAAATACCACAATGAAGGAAAGACCCACTTTTCATCTTCTTGGCTTTAGGAGCTGTTGAGGAGACCGGAGTATTGGCAGCACGTTTCGTGGTGGAGATCCTACTGCTCATCTTGTCAACCATGGAGTCCACAAACTCCTGATGATTGGTGTCTGGGAGATAAAGGTTAAGAATGGCAGAGAGAACATGAGAAGAGAATATCTACCTTGAGGAGGCGTAACTGGAACCTTGAATGAGGACCGGCGCCGCTTTCATTTTGGGAGAGGAGTCTTGGGAACTGGCTCACCTGGTGGAATTAAGAGCGGCGTGTTGATGGTTAAAGGTGGAGCCCTGGGCGTGTTAGATGGTTTGCGACGCGGGGGCAAGGGGGTAAGAGCCCTGTAGGGCACGGGTGATGGCGGCGGCACAACACTAGGACCAGGAAGAACTGCTGTGGTACCTGAACCCGAGGCCACAGGCAGCACGTCATCCTCAAAGTCGTCAAAAAGATCAAGTGGGTTCATGACTAGCCAAAAGACAATGGAAAACCTTAACAGAAAAATAGACAAGTCCAAAAAGAAAAGCACTTACGAAGAGGAGTGTAGTCTGGCGTGTATTGAGACCAATGGAGTCCGAGGACATGAAGTTGCGACTCCGGGATATAGTTGACGTTGACCTGCAAGAAACAAAATCCTGATGAGCAGAGTCAAAAGACAAGAAAACAACCAACTTACAGGGGTAGCATAAGCTAGCTCGCCATGTGGCGCCATGAATTTGAAGTGAGGCAGCAGTTCTCGCTGCTCTACCGCCGCTGCGTCAACTTGAAGGGCCGGTTCCAGTGGAGGCAACGCTGTTAGAAGCTCCAGCTGGGTCAATATGCGAGCTTTAGGGTCGAAACCGAGTTTGTTATCGGCGCAGGCAGACTGAAAAGAAAAGAACGCAATGTTTTAGCACAAATACTAGACAAGAGACTATAAGGCGGTGCACCCTTGCCCAATGCATAAGCTCCTCCAGGAAGCTGGGCAGGAGACATGAGTACACTTCTGGATAGTACTGCGCCGCAATGGTCTGGAAGACTTTTGATTCGAAGAAACAGAGCCACACATAAGAAACTAGACCCTGGACAGCATCCGATGGGTGGTAGTCCTCCCTGTACGACCAGGCAAGATGATTGGTCTAAGGAAAATAACGAAATCAGTTTGGCATAGCATATTAATATTAAAAGAAAAGACCTACGAGGGCGCTGCAGGCCATATGAGACAGCTCTTGCATCAATTGGACACCAAGAGCCTTAAATGCTTTGGGATTGAAGACCACCAGGTACCAGAGCAGGAAGAATTTGAGGGCACGCCAAGGTTCTGTGGCGGTACTGATGATACATTGGTAGTTGACTTGGGTGTGACGGTTTTCCTCAAGAGCAGACATAATGGCGGCAAGATCTGTTGACAAAAAGAGTTGGAGTGGCGGGGAATCGAGCGTAGAGGATGACATGGTAGTGGTAGAAGACGAAATCTTGGGGAGCAAGAAGAGAGCAGAGGCGCAACAGAGTCTGATGGGATCTAGAGAAAATGCCCAAAAATACCTGGGCTTTTATATCTCTCTACCTTGGACCCTGCGCGTGGGGATCTGGCTCAGAAAAAGGAATTTTGAGTCATCCAAGAAGAAAGAAGTCCCCAAGAACATATCCAGAAGCACGATCGAATGATGGACCTACAAACTAGAGAATGGAAGTTCTGGATTTGGAAGATTAATTTCCATTCTTGGACAATTCCCATGACTCGGTTAGCAGACATATCAGAATTAAACTCCATCATGATCTAGGGACCCATTCACTCGAAAATAGAGCGGCGGGATCCTAGATTCTAGTCAGAAAGGTGGAACACGATGCAACAGGGATCTCAAAAATCCGAGGAAATGCTCAATGAGGAATCTTGAACACCGGCAAGCCGGCAGTCGGCAGGAAGCAATAAGTGAAGACAGCTGTTTAGAACTCAAAAATGAATAGGGGCTCGCCACTATGATGCTAGTAACAGAAGAATGACATCGAGTTAGACTAGTCAAAGGTCCGGCGCAGACTCAACACTCTAGATTTATACGAGTAAATGACCTCGCAGTGCGAAACAGTGTCTGCGGTGTCTTTGTGACTTGTGAAAACTGTAGTAAGGATGACTGAGGATGGTCAATATTATAGTGGGGGGGAGATGATATGCCTGTTATTGGTACACCAGTAATTTCGCGCATTTCCTACTAATTATACATCCCGCTGGTGTAACCACTATAGTACTAAAGACCAACACTATACTAGTCAGAGACTCTGCATTCAGGATACACTCAAATGAGTCTCCTAATGTACTCCATTCACTGTCAATTGTTCTGTAACAAGTTTTATAACAGGCGGCGCTGCCTACGAGCTTTACAGTCTCTTACTATTAAGTACACCTCTGCGGCGCTACTTTCAGGAAACCTCGAGTTCTATAACAACTGTCCTACAGACCTGGCTTCAGAGTCTGGCAGCGCTGGAAAATGAAACCAAGCATCTGGACTTTGATTTTCCATCACATTGCGCCGCTGCAGCGCAATGTTTAACTGTACAGTTTTACTTAGCTAATCCTTTCCAACCTTTATATACCATAGTATACACACACCTTTTCTTCAGTTACCCATACCTACTTAATCCAGTGTTCCGCGGCGCAAGTCGTAAGTACTTTAGTTTCATTCATCGGTACTCTCTAGACCTGAATTGGTTTGGACTTGAAGAGAATACAAGAGAAGAGTCAAAGAGCATTTGTTTGATTGAGCATTGCTATAGCCAGACTGTGGCTTTTGTTTTGAAACCAGACTGTGGTTATTGTTTTGTGCCAGACTGTGGCCTTTGTTGAAACCAGACTGTGGTTAGAGTTTGCTTAGTGCGCCGCACACTGTTATCGACTTGTCCAAAGGATCTATCAAATCCCAACTCTTCCTACCCAAACCTATTATCAAACTCGTTACTATTGTAACTGACTACAGTCGTTAAACCTTCCACCGCAAGACTTTCAGTTGTACTCAAACTACTTTACGAGTATTTCTATACTCCGTCGCACCTCACACAACACAAGTGTATACTCTGGTTTAGTTGGACATTAGTAGTATTGGTATTAACCAATACTACTAGTTACTTGCTTACCGAAGTCAACCTTATCAACGTAGCACTTGTCAAGTGCATTGATGGTCGCATCTTAACCTCAGTTCTTCACTCACCAGTGTGGCGAACGGAGCAAGGGGTGAAGAGGAGGTCGAAGGCCCTAGAAGTGCCAAGCACGTACCCAATCCAAAATCCAAGTCAGCACCCAAATCAAAGATGGGTCCTACAGCTCGGTGAAACCAAACTCCAACCCCAACCCCCTCCCCTCCTCCTGTTGAGTTCGAGCCTGCCCCATACTGGCGAGATTATTGTTTTACTGAGAGTGAGGGTGATGACTTACATCACAACCCTGATCCCACCCCCTTTTCGTCGCCAGTACACCCAGATGGACAAGCTCCAAATCTATTTTTGGGTGCTAATACCCAGAGTTGCTACTTGGATACTAGTGATGATGAGCTGGAGTTCAACAAGGACATTGCTGTCCCATCTCAGGCTCACCAGAGGTCAACTCAACCGTCACACTCGGGTCCAATTCCTCACTTGGATTTTCGTAAACTCCCTCCTGCTCAGCCCCCTCACCTCCCTCCGACTGAAGATAACCCACCTCATTATCCATGCCAGACCTCGCAACCCCATCGTCAACGTGAACAAGCTCCAATGGCAAGTTCTAGTCGTTATACCCTGGATCTTGCCCCTGTTGCAGGCCGTAATCGTTATCCTCAAGAACGTGCCTCTACAAAACATCACCCATCGAGATATGGGAAGGATATTGCTACGATTGAAGATAGGAATGCCATGCTAAAGCGATCTCGCAATAATCAAGGTGACGTGACCAGCCCTCGTAAACATTCTAAAGGTGAAGTTATCAAAAGGAAAGTGCAACCAAGCATCGCAGATGAACGGAGGATGAAGATGAGGAAGGTACGAGAACAGGAACAGGAATGGGAACAGGAACATGAGCAAGAACGAGAACAGGAACAGGAATGAGCAAGAACAATTGAAGTCTATGTAGACAGCATTTACTTCGTCTACAGTTTATGTAATAGTATACTTACAATCTCAAGCTTTACTCTTAAATGCCTGGTGCTATCAGTGTAATTTTGTCTTTCGTCAGCAATTGAGTGCAATTTTCAGCATCTCCTCACCTTCAGCCTGGATCACTCATTGTTTTACTTTATTTGAAATGATGTATGTAGTGCAATGGTTCCCGCATCTGATACAAAATTGAATCAACATATCATTGAGATGTGACATGTGCTGGAATCAAACCAGGGACTGCGACTTATAGTCCATAGGCAATCCAATCACTGCTGCACTTACTACTGTGCCAAGCCATGGGAATAATCATGGAACAGCTTCCATTTATGTATGAATGTGGAATCTCAATCTAATGATGAGAGCTTGCAGGGATAATCAGTTTCCTGGTACCCAATGAATCAACAGGAGCACCCTGGGATACCCCAGGCAGTCCCTGGTACCATCTGGGGGGCCCCATGGGATCAATGGGAGCTCCCTGGGATACCCAGGCAGTCCCTGGTACCATCTGGGGAGCCCCATGGGATCAATGGGAGCTCCCTGGTACCATCTGGGTGGCCCCATTGAATCAACAGGAGCTCCCTAAGATTGAATGGGGCCTCCCAGAAATATCTTGATAATATCTAGTCATATCTGTGAGGTCTACACTTACCCACTATATATTTTTTGATGAGTACTATTACAAAAAATTCAATACTTGTAAAAGGCTCCTCACTTCAGGTCAAGAATGCTGAGTCAGACCAATAATTGTTGCACAGCCTCAATGCTACCTGCTTTTGTCTTTGTCATCAGTTTGTTTACTTGCAAAATAGCTTTTTAAATCAATTTATAATTAACCTATTTCTTCAAAACTGAATGTGGTAAGCTTATTGAACAAATTTAAATCTTCAATACAGAACCCCAGTACAATGGCTAAAGAATGGTAATAGTATTTAAATTAGGTCACTGGGCACAAAACCCATAATTCTACAGAAATATCAGTGGAAATAGGAATTAGAAACTGTCTTGCATTTCCACAGATTTTACAATTTGATTACAGTAATATGTATTCAATATACTGTATAATCTGATGAATTCACTATAAAAGAAAATATTAACTAAAGCCCTGGATGGTGCTACAAAGAAATTTTGTATAGACTTTATGTACACTTTGCATTGGTTACAATTAATTGGCAGTAGTGTTTGGAGCAAGAATTTTAGGGAATAAATGATTATTAGAGCATGTAGCAGCTAAAATTTGGAGAACAGACTCCTGACACCCTGTGACAGGGTGACATAGCAGGGAGCACTCAGGTAGCACCCAACAGCTACTGGGAGCTACCTACTGCAGAAAAACAATGCAAGAAAAACTCTCCCTGACTAATACCAGGGAGCTACCAGACCTACCTTAGTAATACCTGGGTGCAGGGGCAACCCCAGGTATTTTGCACCTCTTAGGCTAGTAAAGTGTCCCAATTATTGCAGCCTAAGTAGGTCTACTTAGGGGGTTGCCTGAGGTGGCACAAGTTGATAACAAATTCAGCCATTGGGAGGGGCTTTACCCAATTGTCCTGTCATCTTCCCACTTTGTTACCTTTCCTCTGGAATGTTCATATCAGCAATTTATATGCTACTGGTTTTTATTGCATTTCACTATATATATATAAACTGCCCCTGGGGCTTTATTTCCCATACAAAATAGTAAAAAATAAATTAAAATTTTTCGATTTGTGATTTAATATATAATTGCCACTTGATTTAATAAATTTGCCACTCAAGAAACCACACCATTTGAATATCAAATGTTATTTGTTTTGCAACTCCGAAAGTTTTTCTTTTTCGTCCTGGAAATAAAATGCCCGATAGTTGCCCGCTTTTTTGCCTTTTATTAAACTGAGTGGCAACTATATTTTAAATCATAAATCGAAAAATTTTAATTTATTTTTTACTATTTTGTATGGGAAATAAAGTCTCAATGTATGTGTTTGAGGAATCAAAATCTATTTGTAAATGCAGATTTTCAGGCAATAAAATCCGCTAGATATCAAGCCTATCTATTATTTCTATGGTCTTCACAATTGCCATGCTATATGATCCATGGCTGTCTTTAGTCGATTTTGGATAGATTTGGATAAGTTGAGATGTACTGAGTCTCAGCATACTCATAAAAGTGACTTGGAGCTCCGCGTAGATGTTAAAAATAGGGCAAGCTTCTGTGATTTATTTTTGCCTCAGATTCCATAGCATAATTACAGGGTCAGATCTAACTAAATAACCACACAAGTGCAAATGTAATGCAAAGGTATCTGGTAAGGTAAAAGAATTGTTGTGGTGACTTGATCTCGGGATAAATATGACTGGACCAACTGGGGATTGAACCCAGGATCTAGGCATAACTGGTGACCTCGCTCTAAACCAACTGAGCTATTGGTCTGTTAGTGTACAACCAAGTGTGTAGTGACAAGTGGAGGTTTTTACTTGCACAGTATAGTAACTGGTTACAACAAAAATGTGTAAGGTAATTCCAATAATCTCATTTACTTCCTTGTAGTTTACATCCAACAATTTATTAGACATTGTTCTCAAATTGAGCTTGTAAAGCAGCCTCACTTGTCCCTTCTTGAGACCCTGAAATTCCAAAACATAAATAAGGCAGATTTAAATAGAGCTAGCACCTTTACCAGATTTCAATGGCTGCTGAAGGGGAACCCTTTGCATGTTCACCTCAAGCTTCAAGAAGAAGTTGATGTCTGATCCATCTCCGACAAAGTTATGAGGGAATCCGGGATCAAGAGGAACAACTGCTTCAAGCTCTTCAAATTGCGCAGCTGAGAGGGAGATATCCAATGCCTCGATGTTTTGCTCCCAGTTCTCAGGTTTACGTCCACCTAGTACGGGAAAGACGTAAGTCGTCTTCTGGAGAAGGTATGCAACAGCCACTGAACCAAATTCATCACATCAGTATCTTAATGACAAGTCACTAGTGAAGCCGAGACGCACCAGCGCGAATACTCTTCGCCCCAACCTCACGCGCAACCTTCTCCAATGCCCTACTCATTGCAATCTCCTTCTCTGTTCTCTCATGTGTACCAGGGAACTGTCTCCCATCACCCTTCTTCCTAGCCTCTACGTGCGCTTTCTCCTCTTCATCGGTGCGGAATTTACCTCCCGCCAACACATTCCAAGGAGAAAGCGCCAAACCATGTGCTCTGGCCATTGGGATGATGTCTCTCTCAAAGGATCTCTCCATGACATTCCATGCGCCTTGATAAACCACGAACGGTGTTTTACCGGCCATGCGTGCGTAGACATTAGCTTCGGACACGATCCATGCAGGCGTGTCGGAAATTCCCTGTCAATTCGACTGAGTCAGAATTACTAAACTTGCATTTACCCGGAATTGACTCACCAAGTAAATAACTTTACCCTGCGATACAACATTATGCAATGCGTCCATTACTTCTTGAACAGAGCTGTCAAAGTCCCACCAATGCACGTAGAGCAAATCGAGGTAGGAGGTTCGAAGCTTCTTCAAAGAAGCCTCCACAGACAGGTGCAATGATTTCGCGTTATTGCCAACGTATTGAACTTTCTGCTTGATAGAGGTGTCGTTCTTCTTGTATCCCGAAGTGTACTATCGGATGAAAAATCAAAATATGGGATTCTTTCAGTGAAATATCAATCAATCACAAAAGGAACGTACCTTTGTAGCAATGAAAAGCTGATCTCTAATTCCCTTCTCCTCAGCCCACTTTCCAATAATCTTCTCCGAAGTTTCTTCTTGACTACGAAACACATGTAACAGTTTATGCTTCAATCAAATTATGTCCAAGATATAAAGAATTTGGACTGTGGAAACTCACTAATTATTTGCGGTGTCAATGAAGTTCCCTCCAAGTTCATAAAACTTATCCAACAATTGATACGCTTTCGTCTCATTCATATCACCCCACACGGATTTCCATCCGCTATTGCCTGATCCCACGCTTGCTCCTCCCAAAACGAGGGGAGAAACGCGCACACCGGCTTTGGGCGAAAGGACACGGTAAATTCCTAGCTTGGATGGAGGGGCTTCAGGTGGGAGGAAAGCAGACATTGTTGATGAAGAATTGGATTGGATTGGGGTAGAGATAAATGGAATGAGTTTACAGTGTTTCTTGGAGTATATATAGTCGTCGAAGATTAGCACAAGGATCCGTGGCGGATAGATCAAAGATTTTCAAGTCCAAGCACTTGGACAACATGTCGCAAAGTCCCTTACTCTGGTATTTTGGTGATTATTCTAATGCTTCTGCGCCGCTCATTAACACTCACAACACATGATTGGTAAGTTTGGTGTCTGACTCAAATCCCTACGACGCCGGGAATTGACTCATGGGGGCACATCTTCTTTGAACACCAATGTGAATCTGCGAGTGCAGCAAAGATACAGAAGTAAGATAAATATGGCTGAAATTTGTCCCATAAAGTGCTCTTAGTTTGATTTGACTCGGTTCAGCTTGCTTGAATAGTACGGAAAAAACTCCGCGATAACCATATCAAAATTCTACTTTCGGATACGATACGTACGCGCGGCAGCTCAGGGTAAATCCTACATAAATACCATGAGACTAAAGACCTACATCGTGACCCCTGCGGCATGCGTAACACTGCCGGAAGATAGATAAATATATTCTGGGTGTATTGCGAATATGATAGTAAGTTCTATCCCTTCTTATCCGCGATAGTAATACCAAAGCTCCGCTAATAGAAACAAATGGGGATAGAGATTACGAGGAGTTTACGGAGGTCTCGGTCTTAATAGACTTGAACCCGCTTCATGCGCAAACCCGTTTGGTAGGATGCTGATAAGTAGATCATCTTATCACTTCGGGTTATACACTTCATGGCCCGGAGTTGAGGCCGCCTTGTCCATGCAAAGCGATGGCATACTTTCCTAGATATAATTAGGTTCACAAATGAGATATTTCTAATGTCAGAATTATAGCTATTTTCCTGTTGCAGGAGTGCCTTATGAAAAATATAAATATCTTGAAATTTTTGGCTAAAGGTAAGAGGCTGTGTATTTACGAGGCTGGAGCTTACGGAGGAGTTCTTACACACTTGATTTTGTTCGTGGATCCAAAGCCGTTCTTTGGGTGACCCATGATGTCATTACAAGTTTGTCGTCGTTCTTGCCACGCTTTGCGGCCCACATTCAACCCGTAATGTGAGACCATTGAGAATACGAACTAGAGCCCACGTTATGGCATTGTGTTAAATACATACTGAGGACCCCTGATGTCCGAGGAATCGTAGTTCGCGGGATGACGTGTTGATTGCAATTTACAGCATTCGTATCTTTTTACAGATGCTTCATATGGCATCTATGTTAATCTTCAGATCTTGTAAACCAGCGGTCCTCAATGCCGTGTATCCATCTCCTGTTTCCTGTGTAACGCGGACTATAACATAACATATTAAGTACCTGATGAGGTGACATTCGTTGCAACTAGATTAACCCTTCACTGCGGTTCCCCGTTCGGCTGAGAATAAACGGCGTTTTAGATGCCCAGAACTTTGAAAAGGCAACTGCATTGATTGGTTCGAATGCAGTTTCACGCAGAAAGTAATATACAAATCATGGCTAACATACATCAGGAGTTTCACGTTTCATATGTGTTTTTATAAAGACGTGCTCTGCTTATATATTCGTGCTGGGCTCCGGAACAATAGCATATGGCTACACTCAACATCCCTCTTGGAAGTCTTCTTACATCAGAACTTGTGTTGTGTGCAAGAAATGCTGGCCAGAGCTCATCACAGGATATCCCATCGTTTATGTTAAAACCTAAAGAACTTGGTACAGGTTATCATCCGACTGGTAAATGATCATTCCTAGTTCCTAGATGCGAGCTTATACATCAAGTAGCACTGGCTTCATCGTCGCTCGAACCTGGTCTTTTGAATGTTCAAATTGTTAAAGACCCCAATGGATCAATCACCACTACAGTCTCAGTAGTGCATACTCCTACAACTCAGGTCCAACAAAACGTGACCACATACTCAGGATCAATGAATAACTAAGACTCGGTGGTAAGTGAATCTCTTTCATTAGTAACTAACTGATTTTTGATTTGGCTCATACCAATATAGTCGTGTGTGGACTTTGAATTGTTGATGATAGAACGAGGATAATACCATAGAAAGGGATAGATATGAGTTCTGAAATCTGATACATATGTAACCTATGTCAATTTCTCACTTCAGCTGCTTTATATCAGTCTCAAATAGGCTGACAGTAAGAGCGTATTCTTGCTTGTTAAGTGGCCAAATGAATGAGGACTTGTCCTTACTCAACCTCAGTCGCTTAGATAGTCATGTAAAAACCCATTAGACAAATCAAATTACCTCTATTTAATTGGGACTCATTCCATCATGCCGCAAGTACTGCCTTGCAAAGTAATCATTATGAGGCCGAAAGGAGGACTCTTCCTTACTATGTTTCATAATTGAAAGGGGTGGGCCATCGCTCCGCATGGCTACATGTTGTCGAGCATGCAGACAGCAATTAAAGGTGGAGATAATGTGACTACCAAATGGAGATTGTACATGGAAACTTCACAGCCACCAGCGTGAGTCGAGGTCAGCAAGGATGAGTCCTCCTAAAGCCAGCCTTGTATTAGAGGTGGCTGTGTGACTCACTTTCTGTTCATGTCACCTATTAATACAGATCCTCAGATACTCTTCTACTTCTTGGTTTGTCCTCTCTGTTTGTCCATTGGTTTGAGGGTGATACCCTGATGTGAGTGTGGATTAGATCCCTAATCACTAAAAGTCACATCAGCTGGGCTGTGAATTGAGGTCCTCAGTCTAAGACAAAGCATAATGGGAGTGTGAAACTACAGGTATGGAGTGACCTGGACAGGCAGCAAGGCAGTAGCTTTCTTACTTACCTGGGGATGAGAGTTTAGAGTTGAGGTGAATAAGATGATAGAAGTTCTCTGTTCAGAGTGCTAAAGTACAGTACAACTACTGGGGTATTTATACTAAGTACCTATAATAAGTATCATATGATTATCAGCTATGGTTGTCCATATACTACAACAGTTCCATTGGAATGATCTGATGGAAGAAGTGTTGCCACATAAATGTGGCAATGCGTTGATGGCATCTTATAGAAGCACCAATTCAACACTCCCCCTTGCTAAGCACCATGGTAGTGTGTGTAAGCATAGGTTGGCATTGTAAGCAGCCAGGATTAGTCTGAGTAAAATCCAAGGCCAAGTTGTGCTCTAAAACACTCAAACTTCAGTCTGCCTAGATTTTTTGTGAATAAATCTGTGGGATTTTTGTCACCATTAACAAAGTAAATTTTGACAAATCCTTTGTCTACAACTTCTTGGATGTAGTGATACTAAATATCAATATGTTTAAATCATTTTTCAGATTTGAGGCAATGAAAATCAAGCCTTGGTTATCACTGTAGAGTGAAGTG
The DNA here is from genome assembly GCA_037954225.1 of Stygiomarasmius scandens. Classification (NCBI taxonomy): domain Eukaryota; kingdom Fungi; phylum Basidiomycota; class Agaricomycetes; order Agaricales; family Campanellaceae; genus Stygiomarasmius; species Stygiomarasmius scandens. The sequence goes on from JBANRG010000063.1 coordinate 215,833, forward strand.
GCATTTAGGTTGTAGCCTAATTCACCCATAAGAGTCTGGATCCAAACAACTTGGTGACTGCAGTCATTAAGTGCCATGTATTTGGCTTCTATTGAAGATAGGGCAATAGTGGTTTGAGCCCTTGACTACCAATGGAAGGTACCAGATGCAAGTTTCAAGAACAATCCAGTCTGTGATCAACAAGTGATTGGGTCAGAAGCCCAATCAGAGTCTGTGCAGGCTGTTAAGCCTATACATTTTGTACCATCATATACAAGGGCATAATTTTTAGTTCTTATGAGATCGTGACAGATATACAGTGCTTTGTCTAGGTGCTCTTGGGATGGGTTAGCTGCTTGCTGCACTAACTTGGTAACAGCAAAGGCAATGTCAGGACAAGTGCCCAACGTTATGTAAAGTAGAGATCCAATAATAATTTGAAATCTCTGGGGAAGTTCTGGGTCAGCATCCAAAGGGTTTGGAATCAGTTGAAAACCTGCAGGTAGTGGTGTCAGTGTGGATTTAGCATTTTTCATGCCACAGCACACAAGAACTTTCATAAGGTACTAATATTGATCTAGATAGATCTTGCCATTTTTCCTTTTAATGTTCATGTGCAAGAATTCCTTGACGTCACCAAGATCTCTGTATTCCCATTTCTTCATAAACTTAGCCTTCAGTTTATTTACAAGACTCTTGTCTGATCCACAGAACAGAGTATTGTCTACATATACCATGGCAAAAACTTTTGAGCCATTTGGTGCAGTGTAGACAAATATTCCAGCATCAGAACAGATTCATTTGAAACTGTCATTCATGCATTTATTTAAAATGTGCCACCATGATAGGCCAGCTTACTTTAGTCCAAAAAGAGCTTTTCATAAACAAAGTACTTTATGCTCTTGACCTAGTGATGGCAAATGACCAAGTCATTTAAATTTATTTTGTCTACCATTGAATTTCTTTCAACTTTGGTATTTTGTTCTATTCTATGATGGATAAGATTGATTTAGAGCTGAATCTACTAAGGGCCAAAATCTTCTGTCTGGGCACAAAGCAGAAGAGTCATTTAGTTGAGTCAATGGAGTCACATCAACTATATTGACCATAACTTTTTGTAAACTAAAGCATCACAAGAAATTACGCTATGTTCCAACTCCATTGGAACCCCCAGAACCCCAAAAACTCCTGGAATAATTCTGATAAGTTCTAACTAGGTTCTTATGGATCACAAAAGCTGAAACTTAATTGGAACTTTACCAGAACTTGGTTAGAACTCAGTAGAACTCTGTTAGAACTATATAGAATGTTGCCCAGGTTCTATGAGTTCTGGGGGTTCCAATGGGGTTAGAACATAGTGAAATGGAAATTCAGTTAGGATAAAAATTGACCATAAATGGCAAGAGGTTTGTCAAAAGATCAGGGACCACTGAAATGAGCACATGAATGTAAAGTTGCCACTACACAGGATTGAACTCTCAACCTTTAGGTTTTGACTCAGGGGGGCAATAAACCAACTAGGCCAAATGGCTGTACTTACAGTTGTAACATGGTGCTATATATAGGACTTGTCCTATCACTATGGTTTAATGCAAGCTCAAAGTTCTAATAAATTCTAGCCAGGTTCTAACATGGTGAAAAGATTCTACAAAGTTCCAACAGAGTTCCAATATTCTGAAAATATTCTATAGAGTTCCAATAGAGTTCTACCAAAGTTCCAATAGCTACAAACAGTTTTTTTGGGTTCCAACACTGCTCTAAGGGTATTCTGATGTCTTAAAATAATGGTATCTAGTTTCCAAAGTCCTTGGAACTAAAAGAAATTGTTCCAGACATTTGAATGTTGGGAACTTGGTTAGAACATAGCGTAATTTCTTGTGATGAGTAATTATATTGGGGTTGCCATCATCAGATAGCCCTATTAAATACCCACAAAATGAGCTTGCTTTAGAGTCCTTGACGAGTACACTCGCGAGTTACTCACACTCACAACCTGCAAGTATTTGGACAAATAAACTTAGACTTCCACTTGCAAAAACTTGTGGGAACTTACACTTGCAGAGGCAAGTATCGGACTTGCTGTCTGACAAGTAGCGGCAAGTACTTGGGAGTACTCACAAGTACTTGTTCATTTTGCAAAAGAGTAAATTAGAAGAAAGAAATATCTGAAATAGTATCTGATTTCAAAAATTCATACACAGCTATGTAGCTGGTGTATGCCCAACTATTTTTCATTTCTAGAAGTAATTGCAGAAACTTTGTTCTATAAGTTATTCAGAATCTTAAATATTGCAGCACCACATATTGCAAAGAGAAAGCTCAATAATAAAAATATGTTTGTAATGCAGGTTTGTAGAATTCATTGGATAGATCAAATTTTATCTCTGGGTCTTGTTTAGAAACTCATTTTTCAAAGATCTGTGGAAGAAATACCTACAAACCACACATTTGGAGAAATTTTTATATGCTTAATCATAAAATTGACTTTGGAGTGATTCAATTTATTAGTATACAGTTAAAAACATTATTTACTTGGTACCCAGGACCTTCAGATATTTGCTTTTTTTCAAAATTGACTTTGGAGTGATTCAATTTATTAGTATACAGTTAAAAACATTATTTACTTGGTACCCAGGACCTTCAGATATTTGCTTTTTTTTTCAAAAATCTAAACCTGTATATAACCTGCAGATCTGGCAGGTTGTCACATGGGTAATCTGGCTGGTAACCCTTACTGCGATCCATGCTGAGCCTTATTGCTCATGTTGCAGAAGCTTGGGATTAGTGATATCATTAGAAATTTGCCCTGAAACACTTGGTGTATGTATGTATTTTTTTCCTTGGTTTGATGAATGGTGGATATGTTTATGACCTTTTTCAGTCAAATGTTTTATGATATCAAAACATTCTTTAAATATTAAATAATCAGAGGATCTGGCTGTAATTAGTGGGCAATGGTCAAGAATAATTTGTAATTCTTTAATCAAACAATTCCACTATATTGAATTCTCATATCATGGTTTGATCTATAATATTGAAGTGAAGTGAACTTTGTGATATGAATAATGAGGGAGTACTTGCAAGTTTGAATCCTTCCTGAAGGTTCAAACTTGCACTTGTCTAAAACTTGCCTTGGCAAGTCAAGTCTCTGGGAAGTTTTCCCACAGGTAGACTTGGGAGTACTCCCAAGTGTGGTCACCTCCCTGAGGACTCTATCACTGTATAAATAGGTGTTGCATGCATCAACAGCAGAGATGTGCCACTTTTGTAGTGTTGCTAGTGCCAGCATTAAGTGCACAGTCTAGAAGCAGACTACAAGGGAAATATTTGGTTGGGGTCTAAATCAAAACCTGTGAAAAACCTTTACTAAGTCAGGCCTTTTTATGGCCATCTGATTTTTCATCAAAGACTCATTGATTTTGAATGACTTTCCTATCTTTAGGTCAGTCAGTGAGGTCAAGTACCTTGTGCTTTAAGGCAAGCATTTTCCCATTTCTTTTGCTTAGCTTTGGGTAAGCTAGCTATATCTTGGAAAGTCCATTTGCGAATGTTATGGACTGGATTATGATTACAATTTTCGACAGGAACTGCCTGTGAGAGCAAGAAGCTTATTAATTCTACTCCCCCTTCCCAGCATAGTTGTGCTATATGGGCTTCAGGGTCTGGTTCAGGATTCTCAGTATCATCATGGCATGGAGGTGCAGAACTAGGTCTGGGAACCTGTTCTGGCTGAGCAGGTGGTGCTGGGTTTGTCAACTTATTCCAGGGTTCATTACCACTACTATCTCTTGCCACTGAGATGGGTCATCCATTTCCTGTTCAATGTCCATTGGGTTCTGATTATCACCATAGACATTACCAGGTAGTTGTGATGATGGGTTCCTAAGATGTGAAGATCACCTTGGTGGACCTGGAGATTGATCCCTCAGTTTACCTCTACCTCTTGGCCTTCCTTTTCTAGGTGGTGGAGGTGGGGAATTAGGTCTTGGCATTGCCAGTGGCATCTTAGGCAGACTCTGATCTCTAGCATCATCATGTGGAGTATCAGGTCTCCTTGGAGAAGGGTTATTGTGTTGTTGAGTAGATGGTGTAAAATCATCATCACTGTCATCAAGCATTGTAGGAGAATGTTGTCCTTGTGATTTTCCTGATCATTTGGGGGTGAGATAGGAAGTCTCTTCGAACCATGTTTCTCATTTTTACATCTTGGGAATAAAGATTTCTCAAAGATAGCATGAGATGAAGTGAACCCAACATTGTTTGGACTCTACACACTTCCCCGGAAGCTTTATTTCTGCTGCAAAAAACATAATTATAAACAAATTCAATCTCAAATATAAAAGATATTGTTTCTTGACAAAAAATTTGAATTGAGTATTGCATATAGTTATATATGTTCTTTGTTTGAAATAGATTTTATTTTTTGTACCGGAAAACAAATGGGCGATGATCGCCCATTTTGTTTCTGGGGCAAAAAAGAAAATCAGGCACTCAGCGGGCGATGATCGTTTGATATTGAAATGAATTAAAACGATCATCACCCGCTGAGCGCCCATTTACTTTCCGGGACAAAAAAGTAAATCTATATCAAATTGAATTGAAGTCAAATATTTTTCTACATCATTCAATAGTCTATATTCAAAAACTGTTTTAATCAATTCCAAAAAGTAAAATTATTTGTATATTGTATATTGTTATGTTTTTTGCATTAGAAATAAAGGTTCCAGGGTAGTGACATGAACCTGTTTCCATGACCTCCTCGTGCAACACCAATACAGGTCATTGGTTTGGATTTAGGAGAAAATATATTCTTTTGAATTCATCAGAAAAATCCCCTTTTGTGATATCAGGGAAATTACCCTGGTTTTCAGGTAATCCACATCATTACCTCAATTGATGTGGATTACCTCAAATTACCTTTGTTTATGTTAGATTAGTATGGTTACAGTCAAGAAAGTCTATTCTATGACAACTGTACAGCTAAAGTGTGGCCAATGATTTATTTGGAATGCTTTTCTTTAGTGGATCATGCACCATGTGGAATTGCGGGAATTCAGCTTTGTTAAGAATGCCAAAGTTATTGTTGAAGTTTCGTGGTTCCTTGACATGTGACCTAATTCAAGCAGAGATTAAAAAATCTCATGACCTTGGTTTGGGTTCAACTTAGTCTTCTTTCACCACTTCCCCCACCCAGCATGGTTGAGTGCAGGGCTATCCTCAACAGGCTTGAGGGTGCTTTTAGGCCCACTCTTCAGTCTCCTCAGCCTCCATCTTGCAAAACCTCACTATCTCACTCTTCCATAATGTATTGGGGTTCTGGCACCAGGGAGCCTATGCTTCATGAGCTTTTTCCCCTTTTCATTCTTCAGCTGTTTTTCATTAGGACCTGACACTTTTTGCAATCCTCATCCTTTGTGCAGTTGCCATCCAGGGTCAGGCCATGCAACATTCCTCACAACCTTGGGCTATTAGATCTGTTTTGTTTCAGGAGGTATTAGCTGTGAGGATGAGAATTGATAACTGGGATATGTATGTGTTTTGCCCTTTCTACTTTTTGTAGGTATCCTAGTCTTACATGAACATTTCTTATTTTCTAGCACCATCTGTTGAGATTTTTCATCACATTGAGTTTCCTTTTGAATCTGTAGATATCTGGGGGTACTGGCATGATCTCTGCATAGAGGACAAGATCAGAGTAGAGTTGGCATACTCTGCCAACCTTGGTGTATTTGACCTTGTCTTACATTACACCTATTTCATGCAATGCTGCCATGGTAATGAAACAGTTATACATGGCTTGGAATATCTGCATGAGGCATTATCTGAATTTTACAAGAAGTATCCCAATGCACCTGGGATACAACAAGCACAAAGAATCATGGAAGAAATCATGAGGACATGATCCTTAAGGAGGGGGTAATTATTATGAATTTCCTATTATTATCTTATTTATATGAAGACCTACCCTAAAGTACATGAGTAGTACATGCTGAAGACACAAGGCAGACACTATAAGTACTTGTTCCTCTAGAGTAGTTACCTTAGCTTTGCAATATTGAATCTTTCCTTCTGTCTACATCGCCTTAGTGCTTCGTCCTTAGGTTTTCTGACAGTTTCCCAGCTCCCTCGGTTCTTTGTTCTGTTTGACTTCATCGGCCCAGTTCAGGCCACCAGTCAATTCTGTTTTTGTTACAAGCTGTGCACTCATAGCCTCTTCCTCATTTGGCTCCTTCTCAGGAGGACCCTGTTGTACATGGTCTATAACTATGTTAGCTACATCCTCCTGCCCTTGTAACTCCTCCACTCCATCCACACTGGGAGTATGGTTACCCCCACTAGAGAATATTGTTTCTCTGGCTCATAAATGGGGCTGGTCAGAAGTGTGGGTTTTGTCCAGAGCATATTCTCCTGGCATGGATTGGCATCGATGCTGGTCTGTGTTTTCAGGATCAGAAATGATCCCTAGTTTAGCTCAGTCTCTTGTGCATCAAGCTTGTTTGAGTTCATCTTGGGCTGTTAGTATTGGAACACAGCTCGCCTATACATAGGACATGTGACCTTGTAGTAGTTTACGCGAATACGCGTCAACGTATCTCATTCACTCACAATAACAGTGTCTGAGGTATGTTGCACGTATTCGCTGGTTATATACTGTAGCTGACTATTACCATTAGTATATTACAGGTACATATTGATTTATTCACTCGCAATAACAGTGTCTGAGTATATTACAGAATCCTACAGGTTATGGGCTCACCACGTGTCTGACTCTCTCGAAAGACAGACAGGCAGGATCCGTAGACTTGGACACCCAAGTATATGCCAACTGAACCAACATCCTCCCCCGAATCTCCTTCTATCATTGAATTAACCGAACAACTATCATCTCTATCCATCATGTCACTAACACGTGCAAAAGATGCCACGAGATTCCAGGACTTCGAAGCACTTGATATAACGAAAGGAAACTGGATTGAATGGGCAGAAAACTGCAAGGATGTGCTATTACTCGTTCAGCTAAAAGGCTACGTCGAGGATAAGGTCTCAAAACCTCCTGAAACAGCAACCGAACAACGCACCATATGGGAGGACAACGATGGATTGGCAATGGCTTGCATTAGAATCAGGTTAGCACCAGCAGAGAAGAAGCATGTGCGCGAGTGTAAAACCTCACATGAGATGTGGAAGTCGCTAGAAACTAGACACCGGAAACAGGGCAACATCACGCAGATTACCCTCATCGAGGAAGCTTTTGCAATCCAGTTCGCACGTGACACTACCATTCCCAAGGTTATGGAGGAAATAGCAGACATTGTGAAACACATCTTCGAAATTGGAATCCCAGACGAAGTGACATTCCACAAGCTAATCCTAATGAACGCGATGAGCTCCAAACTCCGCAACATGCGGGACTCACTCAATACCCACCTCTCATCTCCTACTGGACTACCCCTTGATGCCATCAAATCTACACTCGAACGGGAATACCGAATTGTCAAGAAAGAGCTAAAAGACTCTGAACGACAACAGGCGGTAGCTAATGCTGCACGAACCAATGATTCTGTTTCATCCAACAAGGGACCACTTCACTGCACCATCCCCAACTGCGGCGGCCGACACCTCACAAAGAACTGTTGGTCAAAAGGAGGCCCGATGGAAGGAAAACGGGATGAAGTTCTTGCAGAAAGACAAAGGAGAAAAAGGAGGAAAAAAAGGAGTCTAAAGAGAGCAAGTCGAAAAGGAGATTTGTCGATGAGAATGGGAAAGCATACATCCTGGTAGAGGATACGGATATCGCTGCAAGTGCAGTAACGTCACGGAAGGAACTGAACAAGCTCGCCAACAGGTACCAAGACATCAGCGACAGCGAACTGTCTATGGCGCTACTAGAACTCGATAGCGATACCCTGAAAACGTCTGTAGACTGGAATGAGCACGTCAATGCTTCCTACCATCCCCCAACCGAGGCAATCACCCCGATATCGGCCAAAGAATCCTCGAAATGTATCCCTATCCCAAACGACAACATGCCGTGGTTCATTGACAGCGGTGCCTCCGTACACCTTACCCCAGAGCATGCAGACTTCTATGAACTGAAGCCGATACCACCAAGGGCGGTACAAGGCGTTGGAGGAAGCTCCATACAGGCCATTGGGATTGGAACTGTAAAGCTCCGCCAAGCAAAGGGCATACGCATAAAACTCGAAAATGTGCTGTACATCCCAAACGCTAACCTCCGACTGCTATCTGTTGGTCGACTATGCGACAAGGGCTATGCCTGCAACTTCATTGACACTGGATGCGAAATCATCGAGCGGTCTATGAAGAAAGTCGTGAGCACAGGATCCAGAATAAACAAGAAACTCTATGCACTGAATGTGGGAAAGGCAGCGAAAGTTGAACATGCCAACACAGCATCCACAGTCCCAGACATAGACACATGGCACAAATGCCTAGGTCATGTCGGAATGAAGGCAGTCACTCACATTGCCAACAAGAAGATGGTGGAAGGTATGCAAATCAACGTATCAACCAAACCACCAACCTGCTCACACTGCATCCAGGGAAAACAAACCCGAACCCCAGTGCCCAAAGTTCATGAAGGACCAATCACTACACGTCCGCTACAGGTGTTATACGTCAATTTAGCTGGTCCCCAAGATGTACCTTCCACTAGACATAATCTATACTCAATGGAAATTGTTGATGAGCATACAAGCGGGATATGGTCAATACCACTCACAGCAAAAAGTCTGGCACTACCAAAGCTGAAGGAGTGGGCTACACTTAGGAAAAAGGAGTTTCCACACTGGCCAATAGAGATCTGGCGGATTGACGGAGGAGAACTGGACTCCAATGAGATGGCAGAATGGGTAAAATCGAGCAACGCGAGACTAGAAAAAACAGCACCCTACACGTCAGCACATATAGGGAAAGTTGAAAGAAGTCATCGTACCCTATACGGCCGAGCACGAGCAATGCGACTAGCTGCAGGCGCACCACCCAACTTGTGGGATTACTTCATAGAAACAGCTGCACAGTTGAGCTGGTTTGTCCCCACCCGAGCGCTAAAGAACAAAACACCATTCGAAGCACTACACAAACGAAAACCAAATATAGCTCACCTTTGAGAAATAGGCTGCAGGGCTTTTGTTCTAATACAGAACAAACATAACCCAAAAATCTATGAACGCTCCCTAGAATGCATACTAGTCGGCTACTCGCAGAACTCAAAAGCATATATATGCTATCACAAACCCTCCCATAGAATCATCACCTCCTACCATGTCCGGTTCATCGAGTCAAAAGACGCCGTCGGAAAACCAAAATCACTACCAAAAATAGTTAACACAACCACGTCTGACAAAACCCCAAAACACACTCAATGGGAAGATTTCGATGACACGTCAGACGAAGACGACAGTAGCGATAGCAATGAAAACGACGGCGACAATGACAACGACGCAACGCCAGAAGATGAAACCCTAATCCCACCTGAAGTGGAACCAGGACCATCAGCCCCAGACCCATTACCACTGCCCCCAGACCCATTACCATTGTCCCTACCTCCACCAGCCCCGAGACAGTCTAGTCGAGTAGCTGATAACAAAAACCAAAACGCAGCGGGCCCGATACTCAGCCGACTAGAAAAAGCCATTGCCGAGTCAAAAATCAGCACAGAAAACAAGAAAGCAGAAAGAGACTCACGCAGAAAAGCCAAAAAGACTGCTTTGGAGACCGCTGATAAGGAAGAAGACATAGAGGCAATGTATGCTTGGCATGACGAGATCATAGCCCAAGCAACCGAACTAAGCTCTCCATCAGAGTACCCTGATGACCCCAAAACACTACGAGAAGCCCTAAGCATAGAGAGCGAACGCGAAACATGGCTGAAAGAATGCGACGAAGAGTTTAACTCCATAAAGCGACATGAAGTCTATAATCTCATACCCCGCTCTGCTGTCCCCAAGGGTCGAAAAGTACTACGAGGCAAGCTTGTATTCAAACGAAAACACGACGAGAACGGAAACGTCATCTGCCAGAAAGTTCGGTATGTCTGTCAAGGATACGGAGCCATCCACAGACTCGACTATGATAAAGCATCCTCGCCAACAGGGTGACTTGAAGCAAAGAGAGCTGTGGGACACATTGCAGCGGCATTAGACTGGGACATGCAACAACTGGATGTGAAAACAGCCTACCTGTATGGAGAACTAGACCATCCATGCTATATGGAACAGCCGAAGGGTTTCGAAGACCAGGACAAAAAGGACTATGTATGGGAGCTAAGAAAAGGGCTATACAGAATGAAGCAGAGCGGGCACACCTGGTATCAAACCATGCACAAAGCTCTGCTTGAATGGGGCTTCACCCGAGTCAGCGTCGAGCATTGCCTATACTACCGCAAAACAGAAACTGGCACTGTAATCTGTGCCGTCTACGTCGACAACTTCCTCTCTGCAGCATCATCAAAAGAAGAGAACAAGCGGTTTAAAAGACAAATGCGTGAGAAATGGGAAATTTCTGATGGAGAACTCCAATTCATTGTTGGTATACAAGTAAAACGGAACCGCGATAACCGCACCATCAGAATGTCACAAACCGCTCTGATTGATAGAATCGTCGCCGAATTTGGTCAAAATGATGCACACACAACAAAAACCCCATTAGCACCTGGCACGAGACTTTCCAGAAAAGACAGTCCACAGACCGAGGAGGAGAAAAGCAAAATGAAAAAAATCCCATACAGGCACCTAATAGGTTGCTTGATGTACTTGGCAGTGGGTACACGACCTGATATCGCATACGCAGTGAGCCAACTCAGTCGTTTCAACGACTGTTACGGCGAAATACACTGGAAGCAAGCAGTTCATGTTGTACGATACCTAAAAGGGACAAGAAATCTAGAATTGGAGTTAGGGGGGAAAAGAAGCTGTCAACTCATCAGATTCACAGACTCCGACTACGCAAACTGTCCAGACTCCCGGAAATCCATATCCGGATACTGTTTTTCTTTGGGTAACGGCCTCATCTCCTGGATGTCGAAAAAGCAGGCCACGGTATCGACCTCATCAACAGAAGCAGAATACATAGCAGCCTGCTTCTCGTGTAAAGAAGCTGTCTGGCTACGAGCATTACTAGATGCCATAGGATTTGAACAGGTCCAGCTGATATGGTAAAACTTTTACAAAAGTACCGATAATTTATCAGATCGGGTATTGTAAAAGTGTCGATAACCAATTTTAGCAGGCATTTTTGAGATCCAGCTTTTAAAAAAGTATGTATCTTCAAAATAAAAGTTAATACAACTTTTGTAAAAGTGGGCACCTAGAAATAACTTTAAAGTCCATCAAATGCATGTTCCAACCCCCTTTTTACTACTAATGAGGCCACTCTGGAACTGAAATTGCCCATTTAGAGGGATGTGTCCAGGCAGAAACATCACTAGAGCTCATTAGAGGCGTCCTGGCCCTAACCCTAACCCTAAACCCTAACCCTAACATAAGCCCTAACACTATCCCTAACCCTAACATTAACCCTAACACTATCCCTAACCCTAAGCCCTAACCCTACATACTAGCTGTGGGACACAGTCCGAATACAGGGGGCAAGGTTTTACTACATTTGGTGACACAATTTTGTGGGTTTTTCCCCTGCCATTAGTTATCGACACTTTTACAATTCCCAATCTGATAAATTATCAGTACTTTTGTAAAAGGGATACAGGCTCTGGTGACAGGTCAACCCAACACCAATGCTAATAGACAATCGATCGGCACGAATACTCACTGAAGACCCTTCATTCCACCAACGGTCAAAACATATTGATGTTCAACATCACTATGTACGAGAGTGCGTCGAAAGGAACTGGGTAGAATTCTTACCGATCCCATCAAAAGAAAACGTCGCAGATGCATTCACAAAAGCATTAGGACCCTCGGACTTTAAAGCTCTCCGGAACGCGATGGGATTATCAGACCCAGCTTCTAATCAAGGAGGAGCATAATAGTACAGCCTCACTGAGGAGGAGTATCGGAACACAGCTCGCCTATACATAGGACATGTGACCTTGTAGTAGTTTACGCGAATACACATCAACGTATCTCATTCACTCGCAATAACAGTGTCTGAGGTATGTTGCACGTATTCGCTGGTTATATACTGTAGCTGACTATTACCATTAGTATATTACAGGTACATATTGATTTATTCACTCGCAATAACAGTGTCTGAGTATATTACAGAATCCTACAGTTAGTACCTCAATCTTGAGCTGGTTCAAGATTTCTTTCAGTGTTTCAGGATCCAGAATTGCCTTGTTGAAAGCAAGTGTCGTCTTTGATAGGGTACTTCTTGTGTTGATAACTCTGACTGGTATTTCTAGTGGTACACCTGTGCTACTTGTACTTGAAGTTTGCAAGGCTCTTGAAGCCAGTCTTGATACATGTCTTGAGGCAGGTCTTGGTGCAGGTTCCCTGGTATACTCAGGGTGTCCATGGGTAAAATGGTGACCATTGTCATTGTCATTGTTTGAGAGGTGTAATTTACATAGTTCCAGCATTTTGGTCCCCAACCACATGTATTATGATGTCATAAGTTTGAATTAGTGGATTATATGGGCCATAGGTGCCAGTGATGCCAGCGAACAAAAGAGACTGAGTTGGGAAAGGGAACCGGAGAGTTGGGTAAAGAGTTGTGTATGTGGGGTTTGGGTTTTATGCAGTATTTGACAAAGCACTGTGCAGTGTTGGTGAAGAAAGTGAGTTGTGAGTTGATATAAGGTTTGATGGGTTTGAGTTGCTCAAAAGAGCAGTAAGGTTTGATGAGCAACAAGATTTGATGGGTTCAAGCTCAAAAGAGCAATAAGGTTTGTTTGGGGGGAATACCTCCAAATGTACTCGCACTACTGCAAATACTAGATACCTGTTCTGCAACAGATACAACACCAATCTACTATTGATGCTCAAAAAAGTGTAAGACATACTTGACTGGTTCAAGTACACATGAGCCCTGTTGCACATTGAGCAAGCCAGATCCTATAGATTGAGTGCATATATGAATGAACAAGAAAAGTAAGCATCAGTAATTACATAATGTGCAGAGCCAAAGTAAAGTTACGAGGCCGGAGTTTACGGAGGTCTCGTCCTTACTAAACTCGAACCCGCTGGCAGAGTTTCGTGCGCAAACCCATTTGGAAGGTCGCTGACATAAGTGGATCATCTCACCACTTCAGCTTGACTTCGGCACAGTTCATACAGTTTATGGCCCGGATTTGAGGCCTCGTACCTGCCACGCAAAGCGATGGCCCACTTTCCATTCATAGTCCCAAACAATTCTATATCCATTACAGCAAATCCATGTATTTTTGTAGTTCCTTCTCAATATTGTTCTTTTCCTTACATTTGGAACACTCAACAAATGTTAAGTTGTGTGTGCAAAGAGAAGAATAATATTTATTAAGTACATCTGGTAGATTAAAATCTACCGGTATAGAGCAACATTTGTAAGAAGTACTACTTCCCCCTGTCCTTGTTGTTGCTGCAAATAAATGGGCATTAGACAAAGTGTACTGGTTAGAATAAGAAGGTACTTGCCTGTAGTAGACACTGGTCATCAAAACCAGTGGCCTCTGCAATATCCTTGCCCACATCTAACATTGAACCAAGAGAAATCCCCTCATCTGACAGACTGCAGTTGTCATCAGCCCAATTGATAGGAGGGTCCTGGCTCATTCTGCTCAACAATGAAGAAGTAGAGGGACCTGGGATGGGGGCATCCTCATCCTTGTGCTGATGGTATGTCGGAACTTTTTATGTAAGCATTACAAGCATGCTTCAGTGCTTGTAATCAATATCATCAAACCTGTGCTGATCATTGCTAATCACTAAGGAAACAGATTACAAGCACTTATCAGTATAGGTTGAGTATAGGTACTAAAAAAGTGGAGATTTGGCAGTAATGGGGGCACCTATAGATAGATCTCAGTATGTAAATTAATGTTATGCATGTATGAGCAGATTTAGCAGTGAGGAAATGGGATTTAAGGAGCATTTTTTGACCAAAAAAAGGGAAGCGGGCCCTAGTAATGGACCGTGTGAACATTTTTAATTTTAGTGCTGTCATGGCTGCCTCGCTGATCACATGCTGACAACTTGCTGACAACTTGCTGATAAGCACTGATAAGATTGAGGTGCTTATCTGTGCATTCAGGTTTTTCCGACATACTCTGACATTTCAGTGTCCTGAGTTCCATGGACAATAGGTTCAAGGACCTTGGTGCACTGAGTGGATGGTTTAACACCCATATCACAAGCGAGATCAAATGCATTCTTCACACCTGGAAAGAAGCTGTCAAAAGGCTTCTGCATTTCCTGGAAGGAGGGCTTTTGAGGGTCTGAGAGGGAAGCCATAAGAGGAATTCAAGTAGCAGAGGTGACATGAGAGTGGCCATGGTCATCATATTGACATCCCTTGCCTTTGCCTTTGCCTTTGCCAGCACACTTGCTAAAATTTTGGTTCCCCCCCTGGTTGCTAGCATCATTGTCAGTGTTCTGGCATTGTTGCTGCTTGAGTTTAGGGTCCTCCCTTTCCTCTTCACTACTGACAGCTTCTGTGCTTGTTTTTCATTGACTCATGGATATCTTCCCTATTGCTTGTGGAAGTCACTACCCTGGGGCTTTTCTTCTCAGGCCTATATACATTATTTTAAACAATTTTTCTTCTGGACTGAGTACAGAAGCGAACAGGGAAGCGAAATGAAAACATAAAATCAGCCAATCACACTGCAATTTTATCTGATTTGGATAGTTCTTTTTTTTCATCCAGCTCAAACAAAGCGTAGAATAATGCACAAATTTTTTCAGGTTTTTCGAAGCTTTTGTTGTGCTCACAATCTTTGCATCTTGTTGGAGAGCCCGAAAACCGTGAAAACCAGGAAGCGAAAGATCACATGAATTACTATTTTAGGTAATAAATTTGTAATAAATGCATACACAAAATCACTCTCTACGATGGTATATCCTCTCACATCCTCCTCCTGACGATACTCTATGAGACAAATCAATAATTATGATAGGGAAATATGTATTATGAAGGTATGGAAAAAGAAAGAAGTTGATACAAGCCATCAATGCTAATTTTGCACATTTTTCGCATTTTTCTTGGTTACGAGGCCTATTTTAATAGGCTGAGTTAACTTACAACGACGTTTGAGATTTCCCACGGGCACATTTACCCATGCTGCGGTGCCGCAGCACACTCGGCCTTATAGCCTATAAGCTGCATGATAATCAATCGGCAATTCAAAAGTTGTGTTCCTGGATCATCTACGGCATGGCAGTTGATATACAAGCCGATGTACCGCAAGCTGCTTGGCAATTCGGCACAAAGCTTTCACTGGTCAACGCACTTTTGCATTTACTGAGGCATAAGCAATGATTAATAATTATGAAGGTTTAATTGAAGAAACACAGTTCACCAAGACTTTTGATTGAGTTCAAATTTAGCCCTTTCATTCCATCTCAAGAAATGAATTGGAGGCACACAGCATCACTGTCATTGAAAAGACCAGTGCTGGTTGAACAGAAGAGTAAACCCTGAAATGGTGCAGAAAAGAAAGCTGATACATGTGTGAGGATGATACCAAAGAGTCAAAAATGGCTGTTGCATACCATTTGTAAAGGCTAACAAATTGTTTTTGATTAATAGTGTTTCAAGTTGTCAGCTTGAACACAAATGAGAATTTCTTCATCATTGAGACCTTAATCAATTCCAACATAGTGAGGCTTTAACTTATGAGTGATGTTCTTCATTAAGGGGTATTTTAAGGTTTAAGATTTTTATAACTGCTGATTATTTTTGAAACCCTCATGGTCTGTAAGTAACTGCACCTATTCTGTATTTCTATACAGAGACAAATCATAAACATGTCATTGCTCAATGCCTTCAGGGAGTAGCTATGTTATGAAAGTGTTGAATGGTACTTTATCACTTTCGAGAGATGAAATAATAGAAGGATGTTATAATCACCTCAGAGCACTCTTCTTGTATTGCTAGCAATTAAGTAAGCCTGAATAAAACTATTGGCAAAAAGGTTGAATTGAAATGTGACCAAAGCCAGTTTCAATTTCAAGCCTTGTTAGAGTTGAGGAATGATTTAGACAAGACAATAGAGGTAAGTACATTTATTCACTATTTAGTGTTTCTTTAAGTTTGAAGTATAAAGAACTAGTTTTGTGAAACAGAGATACTTGCTGCACATTGATCTTCAGAGTGGTACTGAAAAGAATAAAGGAGAGGTTATCAGGGATTGTCCAAAAATTGTCTATATTGCTATATTACATCAGAGTAATGAAGGTGGAAATCTAAAAAATCTACACTAAAAAAGTACAACATAGAACTGATGTATAAAATGAATTATAATCTTGAAGTAAATGATTAACAGACCCTGTAGAAAAAAAACCGCTCCTCAGTAGCTCCTCTGAGTGTCCAGAATTCAAATCTTTCGCTTCCCCGTTCGCTTCTGTATCTCAAATAAATTAGCACAAATATTTTCAATGTGATATTGGTTTGGGAGATATCCTTGGAAGCCCAGTGAGCACAAGTTTAGTAAAGACAAGACCTTCGTAAACACAGCCTCATAAAAAGTGATAAATGATCATAACAGGCAGAGCTGGCAGAGCACAAGACACATTTGATCATGTGATACCACCAAACAAACAAACAGTATGAGGCTGGAGGTTTACCAAAGGTCTCATTCTTACTTGTCCTGGGTCACTGGATATGGCTAGGTCAAAATGACTCCAAACCATTTGAAAAGTCATTTTACCCAGCTGGTTAACTAAGTACCAGTGATGGACTTTTTATTTAGTCTGAGAACAAAGTATACACTACAACATATTCTGGCCTCGTTTTTGCCATGCCAAAGGCAATGCCATCACTATGTGTGCTAGCTTCTCTCATATTATCCCATAAAGGGATTAGGCCATTGCTGCCACGCGGCAAGTACGAGGCCAAAAAGTTATAATAAATGTTACTGAAGAAATGCCGAAATGCTGGTCACACAACCATGTGTTGATGTGATGACAAAGTCATATTACACTTAGTGATGAAGTTACCAAATGGGTTTGCAAATGGAATTCTGTCAGTGAGCTCGAGTTAAGCAAGGACGAGTCCTTCAGTAAACCTCCAGCCTTGTAATAAAAGAATTAGGCAATCACAGCATGTGGCATTCAGTTACACCATTTATCACATTATTATGAGGCTGAATTTATGAGGTCTCATCCTTACTGATTCCACTCGCTTAGCTGGTCATGGATAGGCCCATTTGGGATATCACATATCTTATCACATTCCTATTTTGGATACCACCATTCCTTAGTCATTTCTATTACAATTCTCGGCCTCGTATATGCCACGCGAAGCGACGGCCCTCTTCTTTTATAACTAGTTGTCAAGACAACTTTCTGAAGGACTGGGGATACATGGAAGTGGTACTAAGACTGTGTTTTACATTGGTGCATCTACCTTCAAACTTGTAATTGTTGAATTGGCACTTCCATATGTCGGAACTTTTTATGTAAGCAATACAAGCGCGTGTCAGCGCTTGTAATCAATATCATCAAACCCGTGCTGATCATCGCTGATCACTAAGGAAACAGATTACAAGCACTTATCAGCATAGGTACTAAAAAAGTGGAAATTTGGCAATAACGGGGGCACCTATAGATAGATCTCAGTATGTAAATTAATGTTATGCATGTATGAGCAGATTTGGCAGTGAGGAAATGGGATTTAAGGAGCATTTTTTGACCAAAAAAAGGGAAGCGGGCCCTAGTAATGGACCGTGTGAACATTTTTAATTTTAGTGCTGTCACGGCTGCCTCGCTGATCACATGCTGACAACTTGCTGATAAGCACTGATAAGATTGAGGTGCTTATCAGCGCATTCGGGTTTTTCCGACATAAGATGCCATCAACACATTGCCACATCTATGTGGCAACACTTCTTCCATCAGATTACAAGGCTGGAGGTTTACCGAAGGTCTCATCCTTACTTGTCCTGGGGTTGCTGGGTGTGGCTATGTCAAAATGACTGCCAAACCCATTTGGAAGGTCATTTGTGTCGTGAACATTAAATACTGACATTTTATTCCGATTATTAATAATCATTTTCTTTTATTTACAGACATTTATACTTGTATGTTTCCATTTACCATTTCCTTTGAACCTTACTTCCAAACCTTAAACCTTAACCATGCAATGTGCGCAGCCTTATCGCTGCCTCGCACCTTTACACCTTTCTTTCATTTCCCTTTCGATCGTACTTATCCATAGCCTTTCCATAGCCTTACCACAATCTTTCCTGAACATGCGTTAGTAGTGCTGTAGACCCTTAGCCCTAGTTTCACATCGCCGATTCCTGTAGTACAGTATTTAAACCCTTCATCCTGTAACCTAGTCCTTATCTTGACCTCTTGGTCTATTCGGACTAGGTATGCTTTGTATTCCCTTACTATTCTAAATCTAACTTGGTCTATTCGGACTAGCTTGTGTTAAGGTCTCCCGCTCTCGTCTCGCTCTCGCTTGCCCTCTCGTTGTCGCCTCTTCGCGACATTAGGTCAAGATCCTTTACTGTGCCCGTCTATCAAGAGACCCGTACAGACACGTTGTACTCGTCGGTATCCCGATCCCTTCCCTTCCAATCCCCCAAGGGCCCACAAGCCCGTCGACTCTAGCCTGTGTGAGGAGCCTCACAGGTGGGCAGGTACGAACAGTTCAAGGAGCTGTTGCGTAAGGTCATCCCCCGTCCACACGAACTTCGAAACGTAAATCCGGACTCCCTATAAAGGAGTAAGGTGGTTGCCCGACTTCGTAATTGAAATCAGCCTTCAACTCTACCAACACGAGAAACAATCATGTCAGATCCCACCACCTACGAATGCTACCAACTCCCACATGGAGTAGACCTCACCGGAAAAAGACACGTGCATGTCAGAGCAGATGGGAAATTCTGGCCTTGCAAGGAGCAAGTCTGTCCCAATGCCTTCTTCCAATCAATCAGCGAACCTACTACAGCCAACTGGGACAATGTTGAACATGAAATCATCCCGGTTCCACCGAAACAACCACCTAAGCCTCCCCCCACACCACCAAAAGACGAAAGCATGGATGACATGTCCAAAGATGACCTCATCAAGTTCCTCATGAAACAGCAACTCCTGCTCCAGAACGAAGTCACCTGCCTCGCCCATTCCATCAGCAAAGCCGATATCACAGAAAAAAGGGACAAGAAGAACGCTAACGCTAAACCTGCCCCCTTTACGGGCAAAGGAACAGATGTGCGCCGCTTCCTCGCCTTCTTTCAGAACTGGGCGGGAAAGCAAGAAGGAATCCGGAACGCTCATGACTGGATCGCCTCTGCCCTGTCCTACATGACAGAAGATGCAGCAGACTGGGCAGCCCGATATGCAGACCAAGTGTTCCAACATTACGCTGATCCCACCAAAACCTCGTTCCCGTTTAATGGAAAGTGGGACGAGTTTGTCAAAGCCTTCAAAACTAGGTTTGGATCGCTAGACGAAGAATCGGAGGCTAGGAAGGAAATTCAGGGGAAAGACGGCAAGGGCATGAAGCAGGGAAAGCAGACAGTAGCACAGTTTGCGCAGAAATTCCAAGATGTCGGATCCAGGACTGGGTTCTCGGATGCTGACCTCTTAGAGCGGTTCTGTAATGGACTCAATCATGGCATTCGGCTCCACATGGTGAGCATCAACATCGCACAGGGAAAACCCAAGTCCCTGACCCAAGCCATCTCGCGAGCCATCGAAATCGAACTGGCTCTTCATGATCCCACTTACAACGCTACTAACAACCATCGCACTGATCCAAATGCCATGGACGTAGATGCCACCCGAGTCGGAAATGGAGGAAGAGGAGGAGGAGGAAATTGGAATGGGAAGAGCCGAGATGATTTTCTCAGAGAAATGAGAGGACGGTGCTTTGGATGTGGAAGCCAGAGCCACGTACGAGGGAACTGTAACATGAAAAACGAGAAATGTCGCCACTGCGCTCGAACCGGGCATGTGGAACGAGTTTGCCAAGACAAGTACATGGGCTTAGAGAAGAACCGAGGTGCTGGGAAAACAGGAGGAGGAGCCCGAGTCTCGGCCAACACCGAAGCCCCGTTCTCCCTGTTTGGAAACACTGAATCGACCCCTAGCCCTTCACAGCCCTCAACCCGTGTCAACAACTCCACTAACGAGATCCAAGCCTTAAAAGAGGCCATGGCTCAACAGACTGCTATTCTCGCCGCCTTCATGAAAGAACGAAAGGATTTTTGAACCCGACACCCGGTCTCGCTGCGCCGAGAGTGTCATCTACTTTTGAACAATTCCGTTTCTCTTCTAAGTACGATTCTATACACGCCTGTACCTTAAATATGACTTCCGAAATAAAGCCCGGTGCTTCGCATTACAGAGTCAACGTATGGCTACAGGAAAAAGGATTGGAATTGAAAACAGCAGCAATGGTGGACAGTGGGGCAACTGCGTTGTTCCTAGACAAAGAGTTCGTAAGGAGGCATAGGATCCCCACTTTCCTAATGAAGAAACCACTACCAATCTACAACATTGACGGAACCGAGAATCGAGCAGGAAAAATAGATAGGTGTGTGAGCCTACGGTTAACGGTAGATCAGATGAGCGAATGGATGGACTTTTTAGTAACAGATTTAGGAGGAGAAGACGTAATCCTAGGGTTACCATGGTTGAGAGCAGCAAATCCAAACATTGACTGGGAAAAGGGGTTACTGCAAGTAAGGGGAAGGAGCGATAAAGTCTATGATGAAGATGAAATATGGGTCACAGACGAAGGCATAAAAGCCGGAGGGACGAAAGAAGAAGAAGAGGGACCCCTCTTGACCCCGGTAAAAATTAAAGCGAATCGAAAGCAGCAAAGAGAGTGGAGGAGAGAAGGAGTAATCGAAGAATTGGAAGATGAGGTATGGTGTGCAGCCGGAGTAACGTATTCGCAGCAGATTGCGGAAGAAGCGGCCAAAGGAAAGGAGAAGAAGACCTTGGAAGAGATGATCCCCAAGGCATACCGAGAATTCCATAAGGTGTTTTCCGAAGAAGAGTCCGAACGACTGCCGGCGCATCAACCCTGGGATCACGCCATAGAGCTAACCCCAGGAGCCCCAGCTTCCATCCGAACTAAGGTCTACCCTATGTCAGTCAATGAACAGCAGGAGCTGGAGCGATTTCTAGAAGATAACCTAAAGAAAGGGTACATTCAGACGTCCAAATCACCAGTGGCATCTCCGGTATTCTTTATCAAAAAGAAAGATGGAAAGCTTCGCTTTGTACAAGATTACAGAAAACTTAACGAGTTCAGCATTCGAAACCGCTACCCCCTTCCCTTAGTCCAAGACATCATTAACCGACTCCAAGAGGCAAAGTATTTTACTAAATTTGACATGCGATGGGGATACAATAACATTAGGATTCGAGAGGGAGACGAGTGGAAGGCCGCCTTTGCCACCAATCGAGGGTTATTCGAGCCCAAGGTGATGTTCTTTGGATTGACCAATTCACCGGCGACTTTCCAAACCCTCATGAACTCAATCTTCGGAGATCTAATTGCAGAAGGGAAAGTCGCTGTCTATTTGGATGACATCCTCATCTTCACTAGCACTAGAGAGGAACATAGAGAGATTACGAGGGAGGTACTTCGAAGGCTGGAAGAGTATGATTTATACCTAAGGCCTGAAAAATGCGAATTCGAGAAGGAGGAGATCGAGTACTTGGGGCTGGTGATCCGATACGGAGAAGTGCGAATGGATCCGGCCAAGGTAGAAGCCGTTAGAAAGTGGCCTGTACCCAAGAGTATCAGAGAAGTACGAGGTTTCATTGGGTTCGCCAACTTCTATCGAAGATTCATACAAGGTTTCTCAGATGTGGCAAGGCCCCTGCATGACCTCACTAAAAAAGAAGTTGTATTCCAATGGGGACCCAAGCAGCAGCGAGCCTTCGAAGAGCTTAGAGACAGATTCATCTCAGCCCCGATACTTACACTGTGGAACCCAGACCGACCGACTCATATTGATGTGGATGCCTCGGGCTTCGCCACTGGGGGAGTCATTATGCAGAAACTTGAAGATGGACTCTGGCATCCGATCGCATTCTGATCTGCCTCCATGGACGAACATCAGCGAAACTACGAGATCCACGATCGAGAAATGTTGGCGATTATTGAGGCTTTGAAAGAATGGAGGCACTACCTAGAAGGACTTCCCGAGCCATTTGAGGTAATTACTGATCACGACAACCTGCGTTACTGGAAAACCGCACAGGATCTAAGTAGAAGACAAGCTCGATGGGCCTTGAAACTGGCCAACTTCAACTTCCTGCTGATACACAGACCTGGTAAGACCAACGTCTTAGCTGATGCCCTGTCTCGTTCCCCGTTACACCGCATTTTAGACGACGAGGACAACACCAAGCAGATAGTCCTACGTCCTGAACACTTTGTGAAGATGGCAGCATCTCATTTTAACAACCCATTGGAAGACAAGATCCGTCAAGCCACTACGAGAGAAGCAGAGGTAGTAGAAGGGCTGAAGGAGCTAAAGAAGGGAGGGCTGAAGAAATTAGCAGATGGGATAGCAGAATGGGAAGAGGATGGAGGGCTAATCTATCACCGAGGAAGAGTATATGTTCCGCCAGAGGAAGAATTGAGGAAAGAAGTAGTAAAACAGTGCCATGATGCACCGACTGCAGGACACGGAGGAAAACATGCAACCTTCGACCTGGTCAGTACTCATTACTGGTGGCCATCAATGAGGGCTTTTGTGGAGAAATTTGTAGAAGGATGTGATGTATGCATGAGAAAGAAGCTGCAAAGACACCTGAGAGCCGTGATGGAGCCACTAGAAGTCCCAGAAGGACCCTGGGAGTATGTAGGAGTTGACTTAATCACGCAGCTCCCAAAATCCCAAGGCTACGATGCTATAATGGTCTGTACAGACCACTTTGGCAAACAGCTACACACCATACCCTGTCATTCGAACCTAACGGCGGAAGGGGCTGCCGATCTGTATTACAAGGAGATCTTTCGTCTCCACGGACTACCGCTCCGAATGATTTCCGATCGAGGTCCTCAATTCGCAGCTGCAGTGATGAGATTACTGCTTAAGAGACTAGGCATCCAATCCACCCTGACCTCGGGATACCGACCTCAGTCGAACGGACAGACAGAGAGGGCAAACCAAGAAGTGGAAAAGTACTTAAGGATATTTGTAAATCGAAGGCAAGACGACTGGGTCGAACACCTGCCCATGGCGGAATTTGTAATTAACTCCCGAACCCACTCAGCTCACGGTCTAGCCCCTTCGAAGTTACCTATGGATATCTACCACACTTCAACATTCCCGTGGGACGGCGAACGGGAAATGCAAGTGTAGAACAGCGGATTGAAGTGTTAAGAGAGGCGAGGAGGGATGCAGGAGCAGCGCTACATTTAGCGAAAAGGAAGATGAAGGAGGGCTTTGAACGAGGAAAGAAGAAGGCACATCAGTTTAAAGTTGGAGATCATGTCTGGCTTAGTGCCGAAGACATCAATCTTCAACTCTCCAGTGAAAAACTAGGCGACCGACAACTTGGACCATACGAAATCATTGAGAAAATTGGCAACTTAGACTACAAACTGGATCTTCCTAGGTCTCTGGAACGAATACACCCAGTCTTTCATGTCGACAAACTCTACCCGTTCAAAGGCAATGTCATTAACGGGAAATTGGAAATCGAACCGGAACCAGTCTACCTAGAGGAAGAAGATGAACCGGAGTATGAAGTAGAAAAGTTGTTGGACAGTCGAATCAGATGGAGGAGAATTGAATATTTAGTAAAGTGGAAAGGATACGATGAAGGACATAATTCCTGGGAGCCAGTAACGAACCTTACAAATGCTAAAAGATCGATTACAGCATTCCACAAGAAGCACCCGGACGCACCCAGAATTTAGTCATCGAGGACGATAGACTCTAAGGAGGGGGGTAATGTCGTGAACATTAAATACTGACATTTTATTCCGATTATTAATAATCATTTTCTTTTATTTACAGACATTTATACTTGTATGTTTCCATTTACCATTTCCTTTGAACCTTACTTCCAAACCTTAAACCTTAACCACGCAATGTGCGCAGCCTTATCGCTGCCTCGCACCTTTACACCTTTCTTTCATTTCCCTTTCGATCGTACTTATCCATAGCCTTTCCATAGCCTTACCACAATCTTTCCTGAACATGCGTTAGTAGTGCTGTAGACCCTTAGCCCTAGTTTCACATCGCCGATTCCTGTAGTACAGTATTTAAACCCTTCATCCTGTAACCTAGTCCTTATCTTGACCTCTTGGTCTATTCGGACTAGGTATGCTTTGTATTCCCTTACTATTCTAAATCTAACTTGGTCTATTCGGACTAGCTTGTGTTAAGGTCTCCCGCTCTCATCTCGCTCTCGCTTGCCCTCTCGTTGTCGCCTCTTCGCGACAATTTGACTCAGCCAGTTAAGTTAAGTACCGAATGTTTCATCTAGAAGCTATAGACTTTTTTTTGGCCCAACAACAAAATATATACTATGATATTGGCTATTAAATTCTGGCCTTGTTTTTGCCACACCAAAGGCAATGGCCCATATCTTTTATCATTCTGATGGAACTGTTGTAGTATGTAGAATAGCCACATTACAACCCAGTACATATTGATACAGACAGCCATAGTTGATAATCATATGATACTTATCATAGGTACTTAGTATAAATACCCCAGTAGTTGTACTGTACTTTAGCACTCTTAACAGAGAACTTCTATTGTCTTATTCACCTCAGCTCTAAACTCTCATCCCCAGGTAAGTAAGGAGGCCACTGCCTTGCTGCCTGTTCAGGCCACTTCATATCTGTAGTTTCACAGGTTATGGGCCCTGGAGTCTGCTGTAAGGAGTGCCTGTTGGAATCTACAATTCACATTACACACAGGACTACATCTGTTTCTATTCTTTACTTCTATCTGACTTGCTTGTATAGCTATCCATATGATACATGACATTCATCTCACTTCTATTGACTCATCTTTACAGCTTTTTTATTGTCTTGTTGCCTTTCCTGTTATCACCTGTCTTGCACTGCTGTACTAGTGCTGTGCACAAGCTATGCTTTATTGTTCTTTCTTATCTATGGACTCACACATACAGTAGCTACAAGTATAAATACTAGGTAGTGTTGTACTGTTATACCAGAGCCTCAATTGTATCTGTTGTCTCATTTCACTTGTGTTCAAGTGTCCTTAACACCCTTTTATAGGTTATGGGCCCTGAGCTCTAACCTTATATCGTTTGCTTATCATCTTGCTCTCAATGTTGTATGACCAGTTCTGACTGAACCAGTCACAGACATGGAATCCCAGTACCCCCAGTTGACAACTCTTAAAACATCATCAGATTGCAATCAGGATCCAGGCCTTCATCTAGACCTACATGACGTCCCCAATCTCATATACCTTTACCTAGCCAAGCCTTATCTATGAGAGGCATCCCTTTACAGCAACAATTGTTTACACCACCTGTTTCTACAGCCCAACCACACTGCAGTACTCTCCCTTGCTACAGAAGATCCCACTTATTTGATTTTATCAAGTGGATTGACTATCATGCAAATCCAGCAGGAAGTACAACCTTCACATCTTGCAGATCTAGCCCTGGTCCAAATTGATATGATCCACCTCTAGCAGAAGTCTCAGAAGGAAATGACTGGGCACTCCCTATTGCTGAGAGCCAGAAAGAAGCTCTCAGAAGTCATCAGAGACACATAGAAACACCTCCCAGAACTCCACTCACTTTCCCACTCACTTTTCCACCACTTCAAACACCTCAGCCACAGCAGCCACAACAATCTACGTCATCTGTTGTTGACTTCTCCATTTCCCCTACTGGTGAACAGCCTGCATTCACTGAAGAAAAGGAGGAACCAGATCTAGAATACAAAGATCCAGTTATGAGGCCGGAGTTTAGGGAGGTCTCGTCCTTACTAAACTCAAACTTGCTGGCAGGGTTTTGTGTGCAAACCCATTTGGAAGGTTGCTGACATAAGTCCAGGATCAGCTTGACTTTGGCACCAGTTCATACTTACAGTTTACGGCCTGGATTTGAGGCCTCATACCTGCCATGCAGAGCGATGGCCCACTTTCCATTCATACCAAGTGAACACCTGTCTAGACATCATACACCACCACCTCCACCTTCAGATCCACCCTCAGACTCAGAATCACTGGATTCAGACTCAGATAGTGACAACAATATGTCTAAAGCTACCAAAGCATTTGACAAGGTTACTGCCTTGAAGGAGGATGGTTCAAATTGGTTAACTTGGGAAACATGTGTTGAAAGAGCTGCTAGTTCTCTTGGGTATGACAAATACCTGACTACTGTTGGGACAGGAGATGGAGAAAAGGAAGATAAAGATTTGTTGAATGGCATAATTGAAGCTTTACCTGACAAGATCTTTCAGAGATACAAGTTGAAGAAAACATCAAAGGACCTTTGGGAGGCATTGAAGACAGATTTTGATGCCAAGAACCCTCTTACACAGGCATACCTGGAAGGCAAACTATTCAGCCTTAGATGTCACAACCCCACAAAGATCAATGAGCACATTGATACACTTGTTGAAATTCAGGATGAATTATCCAACCGAGGTGTGGATATCACTGATGCATGATTCAAAAATGCTGTTATTGCATCAGTCCCAGAACAATTCAAACCCATCATCACCTCCCTCACCATATATCACAGAGATGATCCAGACAAACTCACTGCTGGCATGCTTATTTCATCTATTTGTGCTGATGCAGAAGGTTCAAGCAACAATTGCAGACCCAAGGACTCCGCCAATTACTCTAATGATAACTTCAGAGGAGGAAGAGGTAGAGGCAGAGGAAAGGGAAATTTCAGAGGACGAGGAAGAGGCTGAGGAGGAAAAGGGAACTACCAAGGTTACAACAACAAGTCCAATGAAGAGGTGAAATGTTATAATTGCAGAGGAGTTGGCCATATGTCCAACCACTGTTCATCAAAGAAGAGGCACAACGCTAATTCTGCTAAGGAATCCAAGAAGGATGACAAAGAAAAGGATAAAAGGGGGAAGAAGAAAGAAAATGCATCAGCTGCCAAGGAGGAGAATGAAGGATATGAATTGACATGGTTGGCAATCGATAAAGATAAGATTTCACATCTAGATGCCCCAACCATTGATTGCTCAGAAATTGCAGAAGCAGCGTTCATAGCATCTGAACAACAGACCCCAATCTTGTTCGACACAGGAGCTACTTCTCACATGACACCACTTTGCAAGGAACTGAAACACTATCATGTAATTCCACCTAGTACCATTGAAGGTGCAAATGCCAATACTTTCTCTTCTAATGGAAAAGGCATGCTCCACATTGAAACACATGATTCCTCAGAATGACCCCACTTTTTTCCATTATGAAACACTCTACATATCCCAGGCATGCCAAACACACTTGTTTCTATTGGAAAATTGGATGATGCTGGATACATTATTCACATCGAACAGGGCCAGATGAATATTTCAAATGGTCAAGGAAGGAATGTTGCATGTCACTGGAAACATATCAAAATAATCCACTGTGGAATATTTTGAAAATATAGAGATAATATTCCGCAAAAAATCAAAATAAAATCTGATAAAATATATAGAAAATAGTTTGATGGAAGATTAAAATATTTCATAGTGGATTATTTTGATAATATATTATATAATATTTTGATCCAAAAGACAGTGGATTGCCAATTTATTTTGAAAATATTCACTCTTTATTCACAAGTGGTTTATTTTGATAGTCAACCACAATCTGCTATGTAAATGCATCAAAATAAGTTCAAAATAGTCTATAACATATTATAAAGATTACATTTTAATAGCCAACAATAGAAAATTTTCTGATCTGCTGCCAAGATATGCTCAAAATATTGTCAAGAAATACTCATGTAGAATATTTTGGAGGGGACAAGTTAAGACTCAATATACCATCAAATTATGATTAAAATATTGTCTCCATAAGTCATCACAAAATATATTAATGACTGTAGAATAATTTTTGATCTCTATTTTGACTTGTGAGGAAGAAAGTTCACAAAATATCATTATATCTTGAATGTTATTATTCACTATATTACTCCAATTATTATCTATACATTTCACCAGATTTTGATGCAATGAGTAAATTTCATCAGTAATCATACAAACATTACATTTTAATATACTCAGTATATGATCTCTATAATCTCAGATGGTATATTTTGGAAGGATGGTTTTTCATATAAGAGTACATGAAAAATGTGGTAAATTGTACAAAAATGTAGAAATGTGTAAAAAGTGGGGATTTGTGCAAAAATGTGAGGAAATTATGCTGCCTGAAAGAGGCCAAAAATGATTTCTGAAACATTGAGTGTGACATGTGACATCTCAAGATTTCCGAAATAAACATAACCTACCCACCTTTGAAATAGGAACTTTGATCACTCCGAAATATGAACTTTGACCACTCTGAAATATAAACTTTCAACTCCAAAATTTTATTTGAAACTTTAGACCAAAATTTCGAAGTTGTAAAATCTTATCTTATCAGCTTATCTCTGCTGCTGCTGCATTTCTAAATTTGGAAATATCTTTTAGAATATGTGATTCTATTTATCTTATAAGGTCAAAATTCTTAACAATTAGTGTTGTAACAGCTTAAAAGCTGGCTAAGTCTTGAGCTGTTCAGCTTGGCTGAAGCCATTTGCTTTTATAGCACCCAAATATGGCAATTTAGGCTCACTTAGACTTGGTATTATTAGCTAATTTGGGACTTCACCATGAAAATTGAGCAAAAACTACTTTAAAATTACTATATATAGGTAAAAATTAGTGACCCACTGAAGCTGAAGCTGTAACTCAGCTGCTGAATTCAACTTATACCTGCTCAGTACTCACTTTGATACACTCAACTTCAACTTTAGTTAGCTAGGGACTATTGTTACTTACAGTACTCCCTGTTAATGTGTGAAGTCCAAAATTAGCTAATAATACTGAGTATAAGTGAGCCTAAATTTCCATATTTGGGTGCTATAAAAGCAAATGGCTTTAGCCAAGCTGAATAGCTCATGACTTAGCCAGCTTTTAAGCTGTTACAACACTAATTGTTAAGAATTTTGACCTTATAAGATAAATAGAATCACATAATCTGAAAGACATTTCCAAATTTCGAAATATGGCAGTAGCTGAGATAAGCTGATAAGATAAGATTTTACAACTTCGAAATTTTGGTCTAAAGTTTCAAAGTAAAATTCTTGGAGTTGAAAGTTTATATTTCAGAGTGGTCAAAGTTTATATTTCAGAGTGATCAAAGTTTATATTTCGGAGGTAGGTAGGTTATGGTTATTTCGGAAATCTTGAGACGTCACATGTCACACTCAATGTTTCAGAAATCACTGAAATTCAATGTTTGTTTCGGAAATCATTTTTGGCCCCTTTCAGGCAGCATAGGAAATAGAAAGAGAGACACATTCCTTTACTTTTCTACACTTAATTATTACACTTTTGTCCAACTTTTCATAACTGCATTATTCTACATTTCCCTTTACTTTTCTACACTTTTTTAATAGTTGAGCACCTTTTCCCACTTTTCTGCATTTTTCCACATTTTTCTACATGTTTCCATACTTTTCTGCATTTCCCCACACTTTTCCATATTTTACTTTGTATGCTATTCTTGTCAGAATAATACAAGCTTGAAACCCAATTGTTTAATACCCTCAGAAACTAAAAGTGCAGAAAGTGTAGCAAAATAATGAAAAGACAAAAAGTGTCAAAAAGTACAGAAAGGTGTGGAAGAGTGTGGGAAAGTGAAGAAAAGTGTAGAAAAGTATAAGAACAGTGTGGAAAAAGTAAAGAAAAGTGTGGAAAAGTGAAGAAAAGTGTGGAAAAGTGAAGAAAAGTATAGAAAAGTGTAAAAAAAGTGAAGAAAAGTGTAGAAAAGTGTAAAAAGGTGAAGAAAAGTGTGGAAAAGTGTGGAAAAGTGTGGAAAAGTGTGGAAAAGTGTGGAAAAGTGTAGAAAAGTGTAGAGAAGTGTGACAAAGTGCAAAGATGTATGGAAAAGTAGAGATATGAAAAAGTGTGGAAAAGTGTAGAAAAGTGTGAAAAAGTGAAGAAAAGTATGGGTTGCATTTTCTACACTTTTCTCTATAGTTTACTTGAAAAGTGTAAAAAAGTGTAGAAAAGTGCAGAAAAGTGTGGATTCCTTTTTCTACACTTTTTTCTATACTTTACTCTTCAGAAAGTAAAAAGTGTAGAAACTTTTCAACACTAGGCATTGGGCTCTTCAATGGTGTCATGCTTATATATAATAAGGTAACAGTATACAAAGCCAAAAATGCAGGAAAATGATGATAGAGAAATGAGATCCACACCTTTTTGCACTTTTTCAAACTTTTCTAGACTTTTTCTACACTGGTATGCACTTTGTCACAAGCACACCTTTTCACACTTCTCTGCACTTTATCACATGTACTTACACTTTATCACATGTACTTACACTTTTTGTAAAAATTTCTACAGGTTTTCATATGATG
Organism: Stygiomarasmius scandens; assembly: GCA_037954225.1. NCBI lineage: Eukaryota > Fungi > Basidiomycota > Agaricomycetes > Agaricales > Campanellaceae > Stygiomarasmius > Stygiomarasmius scandens. The sequence goes on from JBANRG010000063.1 coordinate 246,498, forward strand.
GGGCAGTGATCACATAAAAAGCAAAAATGTGCAAAAAGCAGAAAAGTGTAGAAAAAGGAAATGCACACTTTTCCACACTTTTCCACACTTTTTCACACTTTTCTTCACTTTTCTACACTTTGCTTCACTTTCTACACTTTTCCACACTTTTCTTCACATTTTTACACTTTTCTACACTTTTCTACACTCTGCCACACCTTTCTGTACTTTTTAGTGTAGAACATATGAAAACCTGTAGAAAATTTTACAAAAAGTGTAAATACATGTGATAAAGTGCAGAGAACGGTGGAAAGATGTGAGGTGACAAAGTGTATAATAGTGTAGAAAAAGTCTAGAAAAGTTTGAAAAAGTGCAAAAAGATGTGGATTTCATTTCTCTATCATTATTTTCCTGTATTTTTGGCTTTGTATACTGTTACCTTATTACATATACGCATGACACCATTGAAGCCCAATGAGAAGTTCTACACTTTTCTGCACTTTTCCACACTTTTCCACACTTTTTACTTTCTGAGGAGTAAAGTATAGAAAAAAGTGTAGAAAAAGGAATCCATACTTTTCTGCACTTTTTTGTACACTTTTCAAGTAAAGTATAGAGAAAAGTGTAGAAAATGGAACCCATACTTTTCTTCACTTTTTCACACTTTTCTGCACTTTTCTACACTTTTCCACACTTTTTCATATCTCTACTTTTTGTTACATCCATACCTTCCATCCGGATCCGCTTTGTCCGACTTATTTTCCCACACTTTATTTAATCCCTATTCTGCTTGGATCCGCTCTGTCCGAAATATTTTCTCGCACCTTTATTATCCGCTGCATCCGAAGATATTTTCCCACGCTTTATTCCTTCATTATCGCTTCCTCACGGATCCATCGGATCCGCATTTTCCACACTTCTGATTTCTTCCGACTTCTCATATTCCTTCCGCATCGCTGTTCCGTATGTTCCACTTTTGCATCCACATGTTTTACTCGTTTCTCCTCATGACCTTTTCTCATGATTTATGTGCTGTGCACATTTCTCCTTATATCATTTTATTCCTTTGCTATTGTCTTTTCTCTACAACGTGTTTTATTCTGGTCCATCTCGGATCCATAGTATAAAAGCTAGATACTTTTTTGTATGTAGCTTAAGTCAAAAATCGACTAAGCTGGTCTTTATTCTCTTGTGTTCATTCTGAGCCAATGCAAACGTCAATCCGGTTCCGGCCCGGTAAATACTCAGACTTCGTCCTCTCATTTCTTATTTCATAGGATCCGCTTCGGATCCGATATTTCTATTTTTAGTGTTTCTGAGACTTCTGCCCAGGCTCCGGAGCTCCAGAACTCTCTCTCCTAGCTTCGGACTTGCCCGGACTTAACACTTTTTCATACATCTTTGCACTTTTTCACACTTTTCTACACTTTTCCATACTTTTCTTCACTTTTCCACACTTTTCTTCATTTCTCCACACTTTTCTTCACTTTTCTTCACTTTTCCACACTTTTTTTACACTTTTCTACACTTTTCTTTATTTTCCTTCACTTTTCCACACTTTTCTTCACGAGACATCGGAGGAGAACGTAAGTTGTCACAATATCTCCTTTTGGAAATGTTTCAATATTGCTAACGCAGTCAGATATCGACATGTGTGACGCCCTTGCCACTCTGCCAAATCATATGGCCTCAGATACTCTCGGAATGGACAGATTTGTCACTAGGTGGATGAATAAGGCAGCCTCCCTTTACCAAGCTAGCAAAAATTGGACTCCGAGTAATCTTATCTTCTTTGATCCGAGCGTGATGTGACTGTCTCACTGGCTGATTCCGCTCGCTTACAACGTATTTTGCTGATTCCTCTATACTACGAGCTACATAACATATTTCTTCATTCTGACACCTCTACAATACACTTTCATGTTTATCTCAAAATTTCAGACAGTTTTTTCAGTATATAATACATACTTTGAATTGTCACGAAGGGTGACACTAGATAAGTTCGGATAAGGAAACGTCGACGGGATGGCTTCAGGGAATCTAGTCCGAGTTGACAAGAGGTTACATTGAGGTAAAGAGACAGATACAGGAACACATACCTAGTCCGAGTTGACAAGAGGTCAAGCTAAGGACTAGGTTTACAGGGTACTGGGTTTATATACTGTTAACTATCAATAGGGAAAGGAGGCAGCGCATGGCAGTGTGAAACGGTATTGCGGTACATGAACAATGAGGCTGCGATAAGGCAGAGAGAAGCTGATGATGGGAGAAAAGAAGGTAACGATGACAGATGTAGATCAAGGCGTGTTTCAGGAAAGGTTATGGAAAGATTATGGAAAGATGGTGAACCGGGACAGTGGTATAGTAGACAATAAGGAAGATAGAACGGAACATACGACCGAGTCTAGAGTCTGTTACAGGGTAATGGCTTGAGTAAATAACAACGGTAAATAAAGGAAAAAGAATTAAAATAATACGGTTTGTGACATTACCCCCCTCCTAAGAATCATCGTCTCGATGATCAAGGCGTCGATGGGGCGTCCGGGTGTTTTTTATGAAATCTGGAGATTATTCGTTTAGCATTCTGAACATTTGAGAAAGGTTCCCAGGAATTGTGTGCAGCATCATACCCCTTCCATTTCACCAAATATTCCACTCTCCTCCACCTGATTCGGCTATCCAGTATGTCCTCCACTTCATATTCTGGTTCGTCCTCTTCTTCTAGCTCCACTGGGCCAGGTCCTTCTGGTCTCTCTCCATTTACCTCATTTCCATTCCAAGAGTACAGTTTGCTTGCGTGGAAGACAGGGTGAATTCGGGAGAGCGATAACGGCAAGTCGAGTTTGTAGTTTACCCGCCCAATTTTTTGGATAATTTCGAATGGGCCCAATTGTCGGTCTCCGAGTTTTTCGCTAGAAAGCTTGAGGTCGATGTCTTCCCCACTTAGCCATACCAAATCTCCTACTGTGAATTTCAGTAATTTCCCTTCCGCACCTTCTGCCATTCGCCTTTTTGCCAGATGTAGCGCAGCTCCTGCATCTTTCCGGACTTCTCTGAGGACCTCTAATCTGTCTTCCACGCTCTGGTTTCCGCTCTTCCTTCCTACTGGGATATTGAAGTGTGGTAAGTATCCATATTCCACCTCGAAGGGTGCAAGACCATGCGCTGAATGTACTCGTGAATTGAGGACAAACTCTGCCATAGGGAGGTGTTCGGCCCAATCGTCCTGTCTCCTTCCGACGAACAGCCTCAGGTATTTTTCTACCTCCTGGTTTGCCCTTTCTGTTTGCCCGTTGGCTTGGGGATGGTATCCTGAGGTGAGGGAGGATTTGATACCTAGACGTTTTAACAAGAGTCGCATCAAGTTGGCCGCAAACTGCGGTCCTCGGTCTGATACAAATTGCAGGGGTAAACCGTGAAGGCGGAAAATTTCTCGGTAGTAGAGGTCGGCCGTCTCTTCTGCCGTGATGTTCGTGGTGCAAGGAAGCGCATGGATTTGCTTCCCATAGTGATCTATACATACCATAATGGCATCATAGCCATTGGAGTCCGGAAGTTGGGTGATGAAATCGACTCCTACCATCTCCCAAGGTCCTTCAGGTACGGGTAGGGGTTCTAGTGCCGTTTTTGGGTGTCGCTGTAGCTTCTTCCTGGCACAAACTTCGCATCCTTTCACGTACTTCTCCACATAGCTTCTCATTGTCGGCCACCAATAATAGGAGCTCACCAGACTATAAGTCGCGTTTACACCTCCATGTCCCGCTCCTCTCGCGTCATGGCACTGCTTCAGCACTTCCTTCTTGATTTCTTCGTTCGGAGGAACGTAAACCCTCCCCTTCCAATAGATGAGGCCCTCGTCCTCCTCCCATTCGGCTAGCCCATCGGCCAGCCGTTTCAATCCTCCCTCTTTCAGTTCTTTGAGACCTTCTAGGACTTCCGCTTCACGTCTGGTTTCGTCTCGAATTCTTCTTTCCAGAGGGTTTTCAAGGCTCGCTGCTCCGATGCTGGCGAAATGTTCTGGTGTCAACACTATCTGCTTACGGTTGTCTTCTTGGTCTGACGTTTGATGCTGGGGCATCCAGGACAGGATATCAGCCACGATATGTCGCTTCCCCGGCCTGTGAACCAATTTAAAATGGAAATTGGCCAGTCGTAGAGCCCACCGTGCTTGTCGTCGACTTAGGTCCTGAGCAGTCCTCCAGTAGCGCAAGTTGTCATGATCAGTGACAATCTCGAACGGGTCAGGTAGCCCTTCCAGATAGTGCCTCCAATCCTTTAACGCTTCGATGATAGCTAGCATTTCCCGGTCGTGGATCTCATAATTTCGCTGGTTTTCGTCCAGGGAGGAAGAACGATAAGCTACCGGATGCCATTCCCCGTCGTCTAATTTCTGAGACAAAACTCCTCCAGTAGCGAAGCCTGATGCATCCACCTCAATGCGAGTGGGTCGATCTGGCTTCCACAATACCAGGACTGGTTCCGCCAGGAATCGGTGACGTAGTTGATCGAAGGCCTTCTGTTGTTTCCTTCCCCATTCAAACGGCGTCCCTTTCTTCGTTAAATCGTTAAGGGGGCAGGCAAGATGGGAGAAGCCTTTGATGAATCTCCGGTAAAAGTTGGCAAACCCTAGGAATCCTCGCACCTCTCGTAGGTTTTTCGGCATCGGCCAGTCCTTCACAGCCGCAACTTTAGCTGGATCCATCTTTACCTGTCCTTTCCCGATGATCATCCCCAGGTATTCAATCTCTTCTTTCTCGAATTCGCATTTTTCGGGTCGGAGGTAGAGATCATACTCACTCAGTCTCTGTAACACCTCTCGCACCAGTCCGCGATGTTCCTCCAAATCCTTGGTGAAGATCAGGATGTCATCCAGGTATACCGCTACTTTTCCTGCTGCTATTAGGTCCGCGAAGATAGTGTCCATCAGTGCCTGGAAGGTGGCTGGAGAGTTGGTAAGTCCGAAGAACATGACGTTGGGTTCAAACAGCCCTCTATTTGTAGCAAAGGCCGCCTTCCATTCATCTCCTTTCCGAATCCTCACGTTGTTATATCCCCAGCGTACATCAAATTTGGTGAACACTCGGGCCTCCTGAAGCTTGCCGATGATGTCTTGGACTAGGGGGAGTGGATAGCGATTTCGGACAGTGAACTCGTTCAGTTTTCGGTAGTCCTGGACAAACCGCAATTTGCCATCTTTCTTTTTGATGAAGAAGACCGGAGAGGCTATAGGCGACTTGGACGGTTGTATGTATCCCTTCCGGAGGTTTTCTTCTAGAAATCGCTCTAGTTCTTGCTGTTCACTGACCGACATGGGGTACACCTTGGTGCGGATGGTTGCGGGCGCATCTGGCATTAGCTCAATAGCGTGGTCCCAGGGTTGTCGGTTTGGGAGGTGTTCCGACTCTTCCTCGGAGAAGACCTTACGAAAATCCTGGTATTCTGGAGGTACCGTTTGTTCGAAGCTCTTCTTGGCTTTCCTCGCGTTCTCCGCCTCTGCGATCTGCTGGGAGTACGTATACCCTGCTGCACACCAAACCTCCTCTCCCAAGTCCTCAATAACGCCTTCCCTCTTCCAATGTCGTCGAAGTTTGTGGTTGGCATTAAATTTGATCGGGGCACTCTTCTCTTCTTCCTCTTCTTCCACTGTCGCTTCATGAATCTCCTCTTGATCCTCGGGAATTTGTAGTTTCCCTCTTTTCCAGTCTATCCGGGGGTTTAGTTTTTTAAGCCAGGGAAGCCCCAGGATAACGGACTCCGATCCGATATCCGTAACTAGAAAGTCCGTCCACTCTTCATATCCCTCTATTTCCATTTTCATTCGAGCACATCTCTCAATTCTTCCTGCCGTGTTTTCCGTTCCATCAATATTCCTTACTTTGATAGATTTCTTCAGAGGAAAAGTCGGGATCCAGTTATCAGTGACAAATTTTCGGTCTATGAATAGGGCTGTCGCTCCACTATCCACCATAGCTGCTGTGAAGATTTTGTTGGTCCTGCTTCCTTGTAACGAGATGGGCAAATAAAAATGGCTTTCATTCGGATCGACCATACAGACGGTATCAATGTTACAGGTAGAATCGTACAGGGAAGTAAAAGGCATGGTATTAAAATCGTTCACGGGGGACGCGCGAGTTGCAGCTTTTCTCGGCGTCTTCTTCAAAAATCCTCCTGTTTCTGGAGGATTGCAGCTAGGATCTTGTTCTGTTCGGCAATGGCGTCTCTGAAGGCACTGAAATCAGGGTTAGAGTTGGAAGGGGGGGTTTGCGACATGGAGGCGGCAATGGTGGTGTTGGGGCCTGGACCTGGAGTGGGATCCTCATCAAACAGAGACCATGGGGTGGTAGCGGCCACCTGTTGCCCGGCTCATCCTCCTCCTCGTCTCGTTCGGTTCCCTCTTCCCTTTTCTACCCCCATATACTTGTCCTGACACACCCTTTCCACATGTCCAGTCCTTGCACAGTAACGGCACTTCTCGTTCTTCCAACTGCAGTTCCCTTTTACGTGATCTGGAGATCCGCACCCAAAACAGTGTCCCTTCATCTTCAGGAGGAAGTCGTCACGGGTCTTGCCGTTACCTCCGGTCCGGGTGGCATCAATATCCATGGCATTCGGATCGGAGGATTTAAAATTTCCGCCGGCAAATGTGGGACTATGAATGGCCAGCTCTATGGTGCAGGCACGATTGATGGCTTCGGCGAGGGATTTAGCTTTCCCTTGTCCCAATTCGATAGAAATCATGTGGAGTCGGATGTTACTGTTGAGACCGTTGCAGAACCTTTCCATCAGGTCTGCATCCGAGAATCCCGTTCGTCCTCCTATATCCTGAAATTCTTGCGCATAATGAGCCACCTTCTGCTTTCCCTGTCTCATTCCCATGATCTTTCTTCGCGCTTCTGCTTCTTCGTCAACTGACCCAAACCTTGTTTTAAACTCCTTTTCGAACTTTTCCCAAGTTCCGTCAAAGGGGAAAGGGGTTGCATTAGCTGGAACGGGGTCTTGTGCGTGTTCCTCGTTAGATTTTACAGCGAGGTTGGCGTATCGAGCTGCCCAGTCTGCCGCGTCTCCTTGCATGAAGGATAGTGCCGCCGTAATATATTTGGGTTCAGTATCTAGGTCTTTGCGGCTTGAAGCCCAGATTTTGAAAAGGGAAAGGAAGCGTCGTACGTCCGTAGTTTTCCAGGTGAAAGGGTCCGGCTTGGCCACACTGGACTTAGCAGGCTTCGGCTGTCCCATTGCTTCGATAAGCCTTGTCATCTGCTCCTGCATGTTTCTTTGATGCTGGGCCATCTGCTGTACCAGGGATCCAAGGTTATTATCAGTCATTTCTGTGTCAGATTCTGAGTGGTGTGATGGTGTAGGAGATGGGGACGGTGCAGGAGATGGGGACGGTGCAGGAGATGGAACTGTCTGAGCGAAGTCTTCAGGTGGCGGTGGTGGGGGCTGTAGTACTGGGGTAGCAGGTAATGACGGAGCGGCTTCTACTCGAGGGAAACGAGCAGGTAACGGTTTGATTCGATGGGTTCGCCCTTCAAGCTCTAGGGACGAGACGGATGCGATAGAGAGGGTGGCGGACGGACAGTTGTTTCGGATACACTTGAAAAACTCGTTCTCCCAAAGGTGAACGTGACACTGACGGGTTACGTCGAAACCGTGCGGTAGGCCTCTGCAGTCACTGGTGTCTCCAGAGAAAGACGTTTTGACTGTGGTAGGGACGATCTAGACGGAGATCGTCGGTACCTACGGTGGTTAGCTTGACCTAATGTCACGAAGGGTGACACTAGATAAGTTCGGATAAGGAAACGTCGACGGGATGGCTTCAGGGAATCTAGTCCGAGTTGACAAGAGGTTACATTGAGGTAAAGAGACAGATACAGGAACACATACCTAGTCCGAGTTGACAAGAGGTCAAGCTAAGGACTAGGTTTACAGGGTACTGGGTTTATATACTGTTAACTATCAATAGGGAAAGGAGGCAGCACATGGCAGTGTGAAACGGTATTGCGGTACATGAACAATGAGGCTGCGATAAGGCAGAGAGAAGCTGATGATGGGAGAAAAGAAGGTAACGATGACAGATGTAGATCAAGGCGTGTTTCAGGAAAGGTTATGGAAAGATTATGGAAAGATGGTGAACCGGGACAGTGGTATAGTAGACAATAAGGAAGATAGAACGGAACATACGACCGAGTCTAGAGTCTGTTACAGGGTAATGGCTTGAGTAAATAACAACGGTAAATAAAGGAAAAAGAATTAAAATAATACGGTTTGTGACATGAATATCTGTGAGGTTTACAAAATTGGCTGTCTCATTGGCCAGTAATTGACTGTACTGAGTATATTAAAATGTAATGTTTGTATGATTACTGATGAAATTTACTCATTGCATCAAAATCTGGTGAAATGTATAGATAATAATTGGAGTAATATAGTGAATAATAACATTCAAGATATAATGATATTTTGTGAACTTTCTTCCTCACAAGTCAAAATAGAGATCAAAAATTATTCTACAGTCATTAATATATTTTGTGATGACTTATGGAGACAATATTTTAATCATAATTTGATGGTATATATTGAGTCTTAACTTGTCCCCTCCAAAATATTCTACATGAGTATTTCTTGACAATATTTTGAGCATATCTTGGCAGCAGATCAGAAAATTTTCTATTGTTGGCTATTAAAATGTAATCTTTATAATATGTTATAGACTATTTTGAACTTATTTTGATGCATTTACATAGCAGATTGTGGTTGACTATCAAAATAAACCACTTGTGAATAAAGAGTGAATATTTTAAAAATAAATTGGCAATCCACTGTCTTTTGGATCAAAATATTATATAATATATTATCAAAATAATCCACTATGAAATATTTTAATCTTCCATCAAACTATTTTCTATATATTTTATCAGATTTTATTTGATTTTTTGCGGAATATTATCTCTATATTTTCAAAATATTCCACAGTGGATTATTTTGATATGTTTCCAGTGTGTATTCTGAAGGTTAATGGGCTTTATCAAATCATCCCACATGAACATGCTTATGCAGCTACTGACTGCACCCTATCCCTTTACAAAGCACATTGCGCCCTAGGACGTGTCAATTATGGATATTTGAAGGATGCTTTTAAAGCAAAATCTATCCAGGGCATTAGGTTGAATAGGAACAATATGGAGGAAACTGAATGTGCTGTATGCATGCAAGTGAAAGCTTCTAGACTCCCAGTTCCCAAACAATGCCAATCTGAATGTGCAAAGAATTTTGGAGACAAGATGCACACTGATATATGAGACCAGCATCTGTCAAAACTATTCATTGCAACGAGTATGCACTCACATTGCTTGACAACATGACATACTGGCACTGCACACAAAAGATGAGGCATTTCCAAAATGTCATTTTCCAAACAAACCTTGAAACTCAACATGGTATCATCATAAAATTTCTACACTCAGATTGAGGAGGAGAATACCTAGGAGGAGATTTCTTGCAGTTCCTGGAAGGAAAAGGAACAGACCTTATTCTCACAGTTCATGACATGCCAGAGGAAAATGGTACTGCGGAATGCAGCCATAGATCCTTACTCAACATGGTTTGAGCTATGCTTATCACATCAGGCTTACCAAAATGGCTATGGGGAATGGCCATGATGTACACTGTTTATATTTGGAACTGAACTCCACATAAAGCCATAGGAATGAAAACCCCTTTCAAGAAATGATTTGGTCACACCCCTGACATATTGAATCTACATCCATTCAGCTCTATTGTTTACATCAAGAGAGAAGTTCAACCTGGCAAACTATCAGAACAAGCTACAGAAGGACAATGGCTTGGACCAGAGAAGGAATCACAAGGCTATAATATCTATTGGCCCAAACAAAGAACCATTACAGTCAAATGAAACATCACATTTTCCAAACAGCAGACCCAACTCAGTGAGGAGGAGGATCATGATGTTGCCATCAACCTGGAAAACAAAGGATCTGAGTCAGATCAGCCAACTGAAACTGTTGAACCTACACCAATCAAAATTGAAGACCCAGTTGACCCAGAAATCATCGTAGGCAGGAGGAGCAGAAAACTCACAGCCAAACTCAGAGAAATGGCTGCATACACAAAGGATTACTCCACCATTCTCACTGCCAGTCTTGCACAGGTCACATCAGAAATCAAAGCATATGACCCCTGTACAGTAACCGAAGCCAAATGATGACCTGATTGGAAGTATTGGAAAGAAGCTATGGAGGAAGAAATGCAATGACATGAACAACATGGAACATTTGAATTGATCTATCCACCTGATGATGCCAACATTCTCACCAACAAATGGGTTCTCAGATCAAAGAAAGACGAAGCTGGTAGAATCATCATTCACCAAGCATGTCTTTTGTGTCTGTGGATACAACCAGATACCTGAAGTTGGTTACTTCCCAGACAAAACATTCACTTCTGTCACCAAACTCACATCTGTCCGCATCATACTTGCTATCACCGCTTATCAAGACATGGAGATCTACCAAATGGACATCAAATCAGCCTATCTTTATGGCAAATTAGACGATAGTGAAAAAATCTACATGAAACCACTAAGGCTGGACATCTGCAGATGCAGACGTTGACTGGATATGGATTGAGATTTTGAACATTTTACAAAACTGACAAATATCCAGACATCTGGACATACTAAAAGTAAATTTAAAGTACACTAATACCAGCAAAACTGTACAAATTGTCTATCTAATCTGAATCTTCTCCAGATTCTTCACCTTCATCTTCACTGTCCTCACTACTCTCACTGCTATTGTCACTTAGTTCAACCACTTCCTTCTCCTTTGCATTATCTTGCCATCTTGTACCTCTCGACTTGAACATATTCAGAACCTCATGCACAGGAACATATCCCTTATCTGCATAAGAAGATAATACAGTGCCAGCGCAGACAGAGTCATCAGAGAGGGAGTGTCGGAATCTTGAAACCATATGACTTCCCCTTGAAAAAGAACGCTCTGGATGAACTGATGTTGCTGTAAGAGAAATAAGTCAGTAGTGTTTACTTCAAGAATTGTCGAGGCAAAACACACCTGGTGCAGAACAATAGTCAAAGCCCATCTGAGCAAGCTCTGGGCACTTCTTCTTCTTGCCTTCCCAGTAGACAAATGGGTCTGGCATATCAGTAAGCAGAGGTGAGGATATATACTCCTCAAATGCATCATCAATCTTCTTAGCTTCATAGTCCCGTTCATAGGGATTGACCTGAATGGGAACTGCTGTTAGCTAGTGTTTCCAAAATAAAAATTATCAGATAATACCTTCTTCACTCTTTCACCACTGGACTTCTCAACTGATGATGTCACTGGTCAATACTGATCCTGCCAAATCTCCTGAGCAATCTTGACAGCTTGAGAAATCCACTCTTCTAGCCAGTCCTGCTTGCGAAAGTACAGGGTCTTGTGCTCAGGATGCATGACTGTTTAAGAGGTTGGTGATCTTGTTCATATGGTGGGAAAAGAGTGCACTCACTCATTGCGACACAGTAAAGATCTGAAAAGTCAGTTTTGCTGTAGTATTTGTTGGTCATGGCAATGCCCCAAACAGCACCCAAGTGAATAGCAGAGTTTAGACTGGCATTTTCATGAACCTTGCCAAGAGTCTCTGTAATCCAGTCCATGGCAGGTATAACTTTGTGAAGTAAAGGTACATCATTCTGGGAAAATTCCTTGGTTCTATTTAGGAAAGTCTAAAGGAAGTTAGATGTATTGAGACATGCATAACGTCAAAGGGATCTTACCTCAAGGATTGGCTCAAGTTGCTCCAGAATCATCCACTCAGCTTCAGTTGGAATTAAAGAGCACTGTTTCTTGCTGTTCCAAACACACTGATCACAGACATCCTCAATAGCACCATGAAGGTTGGTTGTAGAGGAGAGCATTTCAGATGTTGTATTCCATCGAGTAGATACTGGTTTGACAAGGGAACGTGTTGAGGCTAGCTTGTTATTGACTGCCCACTTCTTGAGATGAAGTCACCATTATGGTCTGATTTTTGACAAAGTTTGGAGGACTAAACACGTATGAGTAAGGATGAAATTAAACAAGAGAGTAAAATAAACACCTTGAGTATAGCTGCCTTACCATCCAATATATCCTGTTCCTCTACCTCAAAGTCAGCCTCATATTCCACTGCTAACGCAATGCTGTCAACTTGTTCCTTGTCCCATGCCTCCCAGTCAGGGTCTACCTCATTGTCCTCCTCATTGTCCAGCAGTTCTTCATCTTTGTCATTGGCAACAGTGATAGCAAAGCCTCGTTTATGTTTAGGTGTGGCAAAGACAGAGAGGAAAGCTTTGACTATGAGGTTAAGGATGTGGGCAAAGCAGCAGACACGTGTCTTCTGTCCACCAAAACTTGGAAGAATGTCCACTAGCTTGTCAACCGTGGTTGAGTTGTTCTCCACATTGTCACCAGCAAGAGCAAGAATCTACAGAGCATAATGAGAAGAGAGAAGAGGATATGGTAGAAGAATAGACGGCAGACCTTTTTCAAAACCTTGAATTCTTCCAATGCTTTGAAAAACACCTGAGCAAGGTATTCCCCAGTATGTGATTGTCACAGGCTGAAGAAAATAGTGAGCCACCAGGTTGACTGACTGAAAGCGCAGAATATACCGTATAAACTCCATTGTGAACTCTTCCACTTTCCCCCACTTGTAATGGTAGCATGAGACACCTAACACTGAGATATGGTTGGGAGCGGCCCAGCCATCAACCACGAAGTGCACCTTGCCCATGTAATCCTCAAGCATCTTTGCGACAAAGGGCTTAGTCAAGTTGTAGATGTCCTGGATGTCTTGGGAGACAGAGGGTGAGGGACATCAACAAACAAATACAGTGACTTGAAGATCTTGAGAAGCTCCTTGTCTTGAACAATTTGAAAAGGGTGACACTTGCGAGTGATCCAGATAGCAATTTCATAGCGAAAGGATGCTGGAGTGTAGGTGCTCCCAGCAGCAAAGTCCACAATGTTCCCTTTCTTCTCAGGGCTACACTTGTTGATGTGGTTGGTGAAATTGCCGGTGGAGTCTTCATATGGTGCACAGTGAAGAACGATGGAAGGGTTGGTCTTGCAAACAAATGCATGCATCTGTTTGCCCTTGAACTTGATGAGGTTTGGCTCCTTGAAATGTTGGTAGGTCTTGGAGGCTTTCGCCTGGTCTGGGTTATACCAAATTTTGATATATTTATCTTCAAAGAAAGTTGAGCATTTGTTAGCGTTCAGAGGAGCCAATAATGGAGAGGACGCACCAAGGATCTCCTGCTGAGTCAAACCCTGATTCTTCTGCTCAAACTGCAATTTCTTCTGTGAGGCTCCAGTAATAGCTACAGTTGAGGATGCCACTGCAGGCAAAGACTCTTGCCGTGCATTTGTGTTGTTCTTCCTCTTTGTAGTTTTTGATTTCTTTGTAGCAGGAGTTGGGTTAGCATCAGTTGTTTCATTTTTGCGTTTGACCATGGCAATGGTGAGGGTTAGAGAAGAGAAAGATGCTTGGAGTGGCTCTATTTATCTGGAGTACAGTGAAAACAAGTAAACACTAAAAAGGTCAAATAAGACTGTGGACAATAGGGGTGGCTCACCAGAAATCAGAATGGCGTGACTGGTCAAAATGGAGCACCTACACAAAGCAGCATGTCAGTAAATAATAAACAAGAAAAATACCCCAACAACTCACCATCATGATAGCAAAATTGGCATCAGTTAGTTACTAGCTCGAACGGAAGCCATGCCCACAAAAGATACTGGACTACGGTGCATTGAAATAGATTCAAATTAGTTGGCAACATCAATGAAGAGAGAACAACTCACTGGTGTCTTCACCCTCTGAAACTCCAGCTTGCAATGTTTCAACAATGGTGGTAGTGTCCCATCTTGCAGTGGCAGTGGACATGACTGTGGATGCGATTGTGGTGGTGGTGGAATGTGAAGACCTGAGAAAGCTCTGTGGAAAAGGGTGTTGATCGGTCAGCCAAGGAAAATACCTTGGTCAAAATGGTATACACTCTTCAGAATCCAATTCTCATTTTAAAACCTAACATTGATGTTGGAGCAGCGCTCATCTTGCTCCCACTTCATCTATTGTTTTGCCATCCGAGCCAGACTCAAGAGCAAGACAGTGCATTGTATCGCTCAACGTTGTGAAAGATACAGCATATGACATGAAAACCTGGCCCTGCAGGTGGCAACACATTCAGGCCAGATTCCATTGACATCATCTCTGAAGATCTGAACAACTACGTTGTTTGAAGTCATGTTAAGAAGGTGACACATCAAAAGTAAATGAAGTCACGTTTTTGTTTACTTCCAGCTTCCGGTTACTACAAATGGTGTCATCACTACGGGTCAAGTATACTGTATATGATATTATATTTGATACTTGCATTAATTACTATGATTCTCTATATACTGACAGGTACCTGAATCTGTAGAGACCTTTGGATACAGGTACCTTCTGGTTGAATGGACCAGATACCGGTAGCCAAGGGTCTGGATGATTTTGGATACAGGTTTGAGATTTTGAGTTTGTGAAACTGGCCAGTTCAGATATGGATCATCCACAGATGTATCCATGTCAAGCCTTAGAAACCACCCACCGGTATCAAGATCCCAGGCATTAAACCAGGACAAGTACTTCACCTCCAATTAGTGCTTTATGGACTTAAACAAGCTGGATGACATTGGTATCTGAAATTCTGCAGCATTATGAAAGAAGTTGGACTTAGACAATCACACTTCAATCATGCTGTATTTTTCTGAACAAAACCCCTTATCATCATATTCATTCATGTTGACAATATGACTCTTGTGACTGACACCAAGGAAGACATGAAGAAGTTGAAGGACAAAATCAAAGAGAGTAGAAGTCAAAGATGAAGGAGAATTACATTGGATGTTATGAATTGAAATTCAACAAGACAGAGAGAAGAAAACACTTCAACTGTCACAACAATCCTACATTGACTCTATCATTTCACAATATGGATTCTCAGACACCAAACCCATTTCCATTCCATTCCATCCCTCATACACGACTCTCTACAACTCAAAGTCCAACCACAGTTGAAGAAATTGCACAAATGCATGATAAACCTTACCGAGAAGCACTTGGAGCAGTTCAATATTTATGACATGCTTGCCACCCAGAACTTGCTTATCCAGTATCTCAACTTGCTAGATTTTCCCAAAATCCAGGCATTACTCTTAATGGAGGAGCTGTATCATGGTCATCTAAACAACAAGACACTATTTCACTTTCAACCACCAAGGCTGAGTATATTGCATTATCTCATGCCGCAAAGGAAGCTATTTGGATCCGAAATTTTATCTCTGAAATATTTGAATCAGTTGCTGACCCATTTCTTATTAATTCAGACAATCAATCTGCTATTGCACTTGCAAAAGACAACCATTACCATGCACACACTAAACACATCGACATCTGCTACCATTTCATTTGCTATGTCATTGCATCACAAGAAATTATGCTATGTTCTAACCAAGTTCCCAACATTCAAATGTCCAGAACAATATATTTTAGTTCCAAGGACTTTGGAAACTAGGTAACATTATTTTAAGATATCAGAATACCCTTAGAGCAGTGCTGGAACCCAAAAAAACTGTTTGTAGCTATTGGAATCTTGGTAGAACTCTATTGGAATTCTAGAGAATATTTTCAGAATATTGGAACTCTGTTGGAACTTTGTAGAATCTTTTCACCATGTTAGAACCTGACTGGAATTTACTAGAACTTTGAGCTTGCATTAAAATATAGTGATAGGACAAGACCTATATATAGCACCATGTTCCAATTGTAAGTACAGCCATTTGGCCTAGTTGGTTTATTGCCCTATTGAGTCAAAACCTAGAGGTTGAGAGTTCAATCCTGTGTGGTGGCAACTTTACATTCATGTACTCATTCCAGTGGCTCCTAATCTTTTGACAAACCTCTTGCCATTTATGGTCAATTTTTATTTTAACTGAATTTCCATTTCACTATGTTCTAACCTCATTGGAACCCCCAGAACTCATAGAACCTGGGCAAAATTCTATACAGTTCTAACAGAGTTCTACTGAGTTCTAATCAAGTTCTGGGGAAGTTCCAATTAAGTTCCAGCTTTTGTGATCTATAGGAACCTAGTTGGAACTTATCAAAATTATTCCAGGAGTTTTTGGGGTTCTGGGGGTTCCAATGGAGTTGGAACATAGTGTAATTTCTTGTGATGTGAAGAAAGGAAAATCAGACTTTCATACTGCCCCACATCCGATATGACTGCCAACATATTCACAAAGGCTTTACCATCACTTAAAGCCAAGCACTTCGCTTCATCCATGGGACTTGCAAAGGCTTGAGGAGGAGTGTTACGAGGCCTATTTTAATAGGCTGAGTTAACTTACAACGACGTTTGAGATTTTCCACAGGCACATTTACCCACACTGCAGCACCGCAGCACACTCGGCCTTATAGCCTATAGGCTGCATGATAATTAATTGGCAATTCAAAAGTTGTGTTCCTGGATCATCTATGGCATGGCAGTTGATATACAAGCTGACGTACCGCAAGCTGCTCGGCAATTCGGCACAAAGCTTTACTGGTCAACGCACTTTTGCATTTACTGAGGCATAAGCAATGATTGATAACTATGAACGTTTAATTGAAGAAATACAGTTCACCAAGACTTTTGATTGAGTTCAAATTTAGCCCTTTCAAGCCATCTCGAGAAATGAATTGGAGGCACACAGCATCACTGTCATCGAAAAGACCAGTGCTGGTTGAACAGAAGAGTAAACCCTGAAATTGTGCAGAAAAGAAAGCTAATACATGTGTGAGGATGATACCAAAAAATCAAAAATGGCTGTTGCATACCATTTGTAAAGGCTAACAAATTGTTTTTGATTAATAGTGTTTCAAGTTGTCAGCTTGAACACAAATGAGAATTTCTTCATCCTGAAATTTGCAGTTGTCATCATTGAGACCTTAATCAATTCCAACATAGTGAGGCTTTAACTTATGAGTGATGTTCTTCATTAAGGGGTATTTTAAGGTTTAAGATTTTTATGACTGCTGATTATTTTTGAAACCCTCATGGTCTGTAAGTAACTGCACCTATTCTGTATTTCTATATCGAGACAAATCATAAATATGTCATTGCTCAATGCCTTCAGAGAGTAGCTATGTTATGAAAGTGTTGAATGGCACTTTATCACTTTCAAGAGATAAAATAATAGAAGGATGTTATAATCAACCCAGAGCACTCTTCTTGTATTGCTAGCAATTAAGTAAGCCTGAATAAAACTATTGGCAAAAAAGTTGAATTGAAATGTGACCAAAGCCAGTTTCAATTTCAAGCCTTGTTAGAGCTGAGGAATGATTTAGACAAGACAATAGAGGTAAGTACATTTATTCACTATTTAGTGTTTCTTTAAGTTTGAAGTACAAAGGACTAGTTTTGTTAAACAGAGATACTTGCTACACATTGATCTTTAGAATGGTACTGAAAAAATAAAGGAGGGATTATCAGGGATTGTCCAAAAATTGTCGATATTGCTATATTACATCAGAGTAATGAAGGTGGAAATCTAAAAAATCTACAGTAAAAAAAAATGAAGTGACTATTTAGCTGCCAACAGGAAATTTTACCAATTAAACATACAAAATTGAAAGGAAGTCAATGATATTTTGATATATCCATATGTATTGTAACAATTCTGCTGAGGAATTGCTATGGTCCAGAAATAATAGGTAGGCCTCGTATCTTGCCGTGCAATGCAGCGGCACCTTTCCCCAGTTGGAATCTACAATTCACATTACACACAGGACTACGTCCGTTTCTATTCTTTACTTCTATCTGACTTGCTTGTATAGCTATCCATATGATACATGACATTCATCTCACTTCTATTGACTCATCTTTACAGCTTTTTTATTGTCTTATTGTCTTTCCTGTTATCACCTGTCTTGCACTGCTGTACTAGTGCTGCACACGAGCTATGCTTTATTGTTCTTTCTTATCTATGGACTCACACACATACAGTAGCTACAAGTATAAATACTAGGTAGTGTTGTACTGTTATACCAGAGCCTCAATTGTATCTGTTGTCTCATTTCACTTGTGTTCAAGTGTCCTTAACACCCTGTTATTCTAATAGTGCCTTCAATGGCTGCCAACAATGCACTCCACTTACCTGGTAGTTGCCTTAAAGGGCTTGACATTATGCCAGACAATGGTGTTACTTTCTACTCACAGATAGTTTTTCTTTCTGGTCCAGAAATTCAATGGCCAATCATTGCCTTGTCATCTCCCTACACTTGTAGGGCAATGATGTACCAAGTATTTCAAGATGACAAGGCAATGATTGCCCATTGCATTTCTGGACCCAGAAGGAAAAACTATCCATGAGTAGAAAGTAAAGAACAAAAATTATCTTTATAGTCCAAGAAAGTAATGCTATCAAACGTAGAAAATTTTAGCTTTCTCTTAATAGATTGAACTTCAATCTCCTTTACTTTCCTGTCCAGAATTGGATATCAACACCAGCATAGTATCTCCTAAAATTTCAACCTGCATTGAGAATATTTGGATGCTAATTTATTTGAGATACTCTGTCCAGATAAAAAAAGTTGAGAATAATGTAAATAGACCTGAGAAGAAAAGCCTTGGGGTAGTGAGTTACACCTGTAGCTTCAGCATAAGTAGGAGAAGGTTCAGCATTAATAACAGTGTCCCAGATGCCAGTGTGCATGAGGTATGCAGTCGCCTTGCCCATTCCATTGGGAAGGCTGACATCACCAAGAAGAAGGATAAGAAGAACGCGAACACAAAACCTATGCCGTTTACTGGGAAGAGTAGTCACTGCCCCTAGACCTTTATTTCTAGTGTAAAAAAGTTAAATATAAAGCATATATTTGTGGTTTAAGATCCATTCAATTTCTCAAGCACAAAAAGTATATGTTTGCCACTCAAAATATGTTTACTTTGCCACTCAAGATTGTTTTACTTTCTTGTGCCACTAATATAAAGGTTTGCCACTCAAGAAACTTTAACTTTCTTGAATGACAAAGGATTGATTTGTTGTGTAAAAAAGTAAATCAGAACAAAGGGGTTGCCATGGCAATACAAGAAAGTTAAACAATTTTGAGTGGCAAATCAATCCTTTGTCATTTGAGAAAAATAAACTTTCTTGAGTGGCAAACCTGAATGTTTGTGGCACAAGAAACTTAAACAATCTTGAGTGGCAAAGTAAACTTATTTTGAGTGGCAAACATATACTTTTTGTGCTCAAGAAATTAAATAGATCTTAAACCACAAACATATGCTTTATCTTTAAGTTTTTTGCACTAGAAATAAAGGCCTAGGGGTAGTGAGTGACGTCCGTACCTTCCTTGCCTTCTTCCAGAATTGGGCCAGCAAACAAGAAGGCATCTGAACCTCGTATGACTGGATTGCCTCTGCCCTCTCCTACATGACGGAAGATGCAGCCAACTGGGCTGCTCGGTATGCCAACCAAATCTTCCGATGATACGCCGTCAAAAATCGCATTTTAGATACTATTTTTGGACAGATAAAGCACATTATCTCGTGTAAAATGGGTAATAAAGGACTAGAGTGAGCCCGAACTGCTAGTTAAAGTATTAAGTATTGCAGACCATTCGGTAGTAATAATGTTAAGTATGAATGGATAGAGATCTAGCTTATCCTGAATACTATGACAGATGTACTACCGAACGAAACAGTTTATAGTAGCAGATCCACCCTATCGAAGTTACTAAGTTAACTTCAAATTCCTACTTAAACTAGTTACGAGGCTGACTTTAGGAGGACTTGTCCTTACTTATCCTCGTTGCTTAGAGTACCATGTACAATCCCCATTTGGAAATATGACATCACTTTGGTTCATTGAATTAACAGCATTGCATTGGCACGATGCTGGCGTAATACCCACATTTTACGGCCTTGTAATTGCCACGCAGAGTGTTGGCCCTCTTCTTTTATTGTGTACTTGTACGACTCAAGGGATTTACCGACTCAGTAATTAAAGACTAAAGATCAGTAGTAGAAATCTTGTGATAAATGCATTAGGAGGGTAAAGATCGAAATAGAATAGATCTACCGAAACAGTGATCAGACAAAGCATTCTAAGATCAGTATGATTGCCAAGTACACTAGGGAAATGGATAGACTACTATCTAAAGTACTGTTCAGTAGTCCACCGAATACTACAAAAAGAGAGAGTATAATAACAATTAGAGTACCAAGGATAATACCTTGAACCAATACTAAAGAGAGAACTCTACCGAGACCGGTAAGAATGGCATTCGGTAGAACGGGATACAATCGGTTTTAGGAGTGAAACTATAGATCGAATACTATCAATCTACAAAGTACCATCGGGTATACTAATCCATTGATTAGAACTGCACTACTGAAGAGAAAATACTATCAAAGGAATAGTTAACCAAGGACTTTTGGTAGCGCCACAATAATAAAAGAGAAAGTAAAAGTATTATAGTCCGGGAGTACTGAACATAGCTGGATAATGGGAATCCGACTAATCGCTCTACCGAGACTATCAGGAGTGACAACCACAGTGTAGTGGAGCATTACGATCACCCACTACTGAGTTGAAAATGTTGAAACCAGGGGAAGTAAAAAGCTGTAGGAACCTACATTTTCCTACAAATTTTATACGGTAAAATGAGCAAGAAAGGAGAAGATATACTTATAAGGAATGATTGGACTCGATACGACTACCAAAAGACAATTTTGTATGATTATAATAGTATTTTAGCGGACATTCAAATATATTGTAGAATAGGTATAAAAGTAGGTAGGTTGTACAGTAGAAAGGCAGTGACGCATTGTACGGTACACTAGCAAGTGTCTGGAGCTTATAGCTTTGAGCCATTGTGAATATAACCTACTAGTGTAAGCTCTAAACCTATAAATAAGTGAACCAAAGGTTGATCACCTCTAAAGTCAAAATATACTGTGAATCTGAACTGTCTGTCTGTCTGAATACTACTGCTGAAATCTGATCTGACTGAACATCTGCATTGAATCTGAAGTACTGTTTTGATAGAAAGTGATTGAACTTGATTTGTTTACTGTGTCTGTGATATACCTTCTGTTATAAAACCCAAAAGTCTTACAAAAGTGTGTTAAACCAAAAGTGTACTTTTTCCTAAGAACATTGTATCTGTTCACGAGCACCTCAAACAATTAAGAGTGTTTTGTTTGTTTTGGTGGGGTTCTTTCCACTAAAATAACGACTCATCACCGATCCTACAGTGACCCTAGTGTCAAGTTCCCCTTCAATGGGAAGTGGGACGATTTTGTCAAGGAGTTCAAAATGAGGTTTGATTCGCTAGATGAAGAATCAGAAGTGAGGAAACAGATAAAAGGGATGAAACAGGGAAAGTTGACTGTTGCGCAGTTTGTGCAGAAGTTTCAGGATGTCAGGTCTCGAACTGGATTCTCCGACGCTGACCTCATGGAACAATTCTATAGTGGACTCAACCCCAGCATCAGGCTCCATATGGTGAGCATTAACATCGCTCAGGGCAAGCCCAAATCCCTATCCCAAGCCATCACCAGAGCTATTGAAATTGAACTAGCCCTGCATGACCCCACCTACAACGCTGCCAGCAATCACCGATCCGACCCAAATGCCATGGATATAGATGCCACCAGAGAAGGAAACGGAGGAGGAGGCAGAGGAGGAGGAAATTGGAATGGAAAAAGCTGAGACGACTTTCTACAGGAAATGAGAGGGAGATATTTCAGTTGCGGAAGCAAAGAACACGTCTGAGGAAGCTGTAGCTGGAAAAATGAGAAGTGCCGCTACTGCGCGAGAACTGGACACATGGAGAGAATCTGTCAGGACAAGTACATGGGTTTGGAGAAGAATAGAGGAGCAGGAAAGACAGGAGGAGGAGGAGCTCGAGTCTCTGCCAACACAGAAACCCCATTTTCACTATTCAATGATGCGCCACCAGTGGCTGGCCCATCCTCGACCCACGTCAATGACTCCACTAGTGAGATCCAAGCCTTGAAAGAGGCTATGGCTCAACAAACCGCCATTTTAGCTGCCTTCATGAAAGAACGTAAGGATTTTTAAAGCCGGTACTGGACTCTGCTGCACCCTGAGTACCCAATACATTTCAGAACTTTTGCTTTTCTTCTAACTACGATTCAATACATGCATGTACTTTAAATATGACTTCGGAAATAAAGCCAGGAGCTTCGCATTATCAAGTCAATGTGTGTCTTCAAGAGAAAGGATTGCAACTGAATGTAGCAGCAATGGTGGATAGTGGAGCAACTGCGTTGTTCCTAGATGAAAAGTTTGTCCGAAAGCATAAAATCCCTACCTTCCTAATGAAGAAGGCCTTGCTGATTTACAACATAGATGGAACGGAAAACCAAGCCAGGAAAATAGAGAAATGTGCAAATTTAAGGTTAACTGTAGATCAGATGAGCAGATGGATGGACTTTTTAATCACAGATCTGGGAGGAGAAGATGTGATCTTACACTGCATGCAAGTTAAAATATTCCACCCATGGAATATTTTAATAATGCATGTAATATTTTGAAAATATTTTGGTTCTGAAATATTTTCAAAATTTAATCTGAGAAATTAAAATATTCCACTTGTGTAATATTTTAATTTGCATGCAGTGTTAGGGTTACCATGGCTAAGAGAAGCTAATCCAAGCATTGACTGGGAAAAAGGCCTACTACAGGTTCGAGGAAGAAGTGATCGCATTTATGACAATGACGACTTCTGGGCAACAGAAGAAGATGTGAAAGCAGGAGCAACACAAGAGGGAGAAGAAGGACCCCTGTTGACCCCAGTAAAAATCAAAGCTAACCAAAAACAACGAAGAGAGTGGAGAAGAGAAGGGGTGATTGAAGAGTTAGAGGATGAGGTATGGTGCGCAGCTGGAGTAACCTATTCCCAACAAATTGCAGAGGAGGCAGCAAAAGGAAAGGAGAAGAAGACATTAGAAGAAATGATACCCAAAGCATACTGAGAGTTTCACAAGGTTTTCTCAGAGGAAGAATCGGAAAGACTCCCTGCTCATCAACCATGGGATCATGTGATCGAACTAACACCAGGAGCCCCTGCCTCCATTTGAACCAAAGTCTATCCTATGTCTGTGAACGAACAACAGGAACTTGAAAGATTCCTAGAAGACAACCTTCAAAAGGGATACATTCAAACCTCCAAGTCCCCCATCGCATCCCCTGTGTTCTTCATCAAAAAGAAGGATGGCAAGCTTAGATTCATTCAGGACTATCAAAAGCTTAATGAGTTTACCATCCGAAACCGATACCCACTCCCTTTAGTACAAGACATTATCAATCGACTGCAGGAAGCCAAATACTTTACCAAATTCGATGTTCAATGGGGATATAACAATATCCGAATAAGGGAAGGAGATGAGTGGAAAGCCGTGTTTGCCACCAACCGAGGGTTATTCGAGCCTAAAGTGATGTTCTTTGGACTGACCAATTTGCCTGCCACTTTCCAAACTCTCATGAATTCAATATTCAGAGACCTGATTGCAGCTGGAAAAGTAGCTGTGTATCTAGATGACATCCTCATCTTTACAAACACCAGGGAAGAGCACAAAGAAATCACACAAGAAGTGCTCCGAAGGTTGGAAACGTACGATCTATATCTAAGGCCAGAGAAATGCGAATTTGAGAAGGAAGAGATAGAATACCTCGGACTGGTAATACGACATGGAGAAGTGAAGATGGATCCAGCAAAAGTGGAGGCGGTGAGGAAGTGGCCCATACCCAAAAGCATTCGAGAAGTCTGAGGGTTTGTTGGATTCGCCAACTTCTACAGAAGATTTATACAAGGATTCTCAGACATGGCTAGACCCCTACATGACCTCACCAAGAAAGGAGTTGTGTTCCAATGGGGACTCAAACAACAACAAGCTTTCGAGGACCTCAGGGATAGATTTATCTCAGCTCCAATACTCACACTATGGAACCCAGAGCAACTGACTTGTATTGACATAGATGCGTCAGGTTTTGCCACAGGAGGAGTCATTATGCAGAAGTTAGACAATGGACTATGGCACCCAGTTGCTTTCAGGTCCGCCTTGATGGACGAACACCAACGAAACTATGAGATCCATGATAGGGAAATGTTAGCAATTATTGAGGCTCTCAAGGAATGGAGGCATTACCTGGAGGGACTTCCGGAGCCTTTCAAAATCATTACCGACCATGACAATCTGTGTTACTGGAAAACAGCTCAGGACTTGAGTAGAAGGCAAGCATGTTGGGCCTTAAAATTAGCCAACTTCAACTTTATCCTCATTCACTGACCTGGCAAGACCAATGTCCTAGCCCAATGCCCTATCCCGTTCCCCCTTACACCGAATCTCAGACGAAGAAGACAACAACAAGAGAGAGTACTGAAACCAGAACATTTCGTAACCTTAGCTGCATCTCACTTCAACAATCCATTAGAAGAAAGGATCTGCAGAGCATTGGCCCGAGAAGCAGAAGTGGTGGAAGGATTAAAGGAACTAAAGAAGGGAGGACTGAAAAAGGCTGGCAGATGGGATAGCTGAATGGGAAGAAGATGAAGGACTGGTTTACCACAGAGGAAGAGTGTATGTACCACCAGAGGAGGAATTGAGGAGAGAGGTAGTGAGACAATGCCATGACACACCAACAGCGGGACATGGAGGGAGACATGTGACCTTTGATTTAGTAAGCACTCATTACAAGGCCGGAGTTTACGGAGGGCTTGTCCTTACTAAACTTGAGCCCGCTGGTAGGATTTCGTGCTTAGACCCATTAGGTATGTGACATTACATAACATTGATATGGCAAGTCTCGGCATTATTGCGGCTTTGTTATTTACAGTTTACGGCCTCGTAATTGCCATGCAAAGCGATGGCCCACTTCTTTTATTATTGGTGGCTGTCAATGAGAGCATTTGTGGAGAAATTTGTGGAAGGATGCGATGTTTGCATGAGGAAGAAGTTACAGAGGCACCCAAGAGCAGTGATGGAACCGTTAGAGGTACCTGATGGACCCTGGGAATTCGTAGGAGTAGATTTAATCACACAACTCCCCAAGTCTCAGGGCTACGACGCAATAATGGTTTGCACGGACCATTTTGGCAAGCAGTTACATGCCATACCCTGTCACTCCAACCTCGCGGCCGAAGGAGCCGCCGACCTCTACTACAAGGAAATCTTCAGACTACACGGACTACCACTCCGGATGATTTCAGATCGAGGACCTCAGTTTGCAGCCGCGATCATGAGACTACTGCTCAAACGACTAGGCATACAGTTGACTTTAACATCGGGATATAGGCCACAATCTAATGGACAGACGGAGAGAGCAAACCAAGAGGTAGAAAAGTATCTGTGAATCTTTGTAAACTGAAGGCAAGACAATTGGGTCGAACATTTACCCATGGCAGAATTTGTGATCAACTCCCATACACACTCTGCCCATGGTTTAGCACCTTTTGAAGTAACCTATGGCTACCTGCCACACTTCAACATCCCAGTAGGAAGAAGAACAGGGAATGCAAGTGTAGAACAACAGATAGAAGTTTTGAGAGAAGCAAGAAGGGACGCAGGAGCAGCGCTACATTTAGCAAAACGAGCGATGAAGGAAGGGCTTGAGAGAGGGAGGAAGAAAGCACACCAGTTCAAAGTCGGAGACCACGTCTGGCTAAGCGCAGAAGACATTAACCTTCAGTTGTCAAGTGAAAAACTAGGGGATTGACAGTTAGGACCCTACGAAGTTATCGAAAAAGTAGGCAACCTTGATTACAAACTCGACCTCCCCAAATCACTAGAATGTATCCATCCTATTTTCCACGTTGACAAACTTTACCCATTCCGAGGCAACGAAATTAATGGAAAACTCAAAGTCGAGCCAGACCCAGTATATTTGGAGGAAGAAGACGAGCTGGAATACGAAGTGGAGAAACTGTTGGATAGTCGAATTCACTGGAGGAGGATG
Source organism: Stygiomarasmius scandens (assembly GCA_037954225.1). NCBI lineage: Eukaryota > Fungi > Basidiomycota > Agaricomycetes > Agaricales > Campanellaceae > Stygiomarasmius > Stygiomarasmius scandens. Next base: position 272,552 of record JBANRG010000063.1, read on the forward strand.
GAATATTTGGTGAAGTGGAAAGGATATGATGAAGGCCATAATTCTTGGGAACCGGTAACAAATCTTACAAATGCAAAAAGATCAATAACAGCATTCCACAAGAAACACCCGGATGCACCCAGAATATAGTCATCGAGGACGATGGACTCTAAGAAGGGGGGTAATGTTGTGAAGATTAAATACTGAGATTTTATTCCAATTATTAATATTCATTTTTCCTTTATTTACAGACAGTTATACTTGTATGTTCCTATTTACCATTTCCTTTGAACCTTACTTTCAAATCTTAAACCTTAACTATGCAATGCACGCAGCCTTATCGCTGCCTTGCACCTTTACACCTTGTCTACACCTTTCTTTCATTTATCCTTTGATCATACTTGTCCATAACCTTTCCATAGCCTTACCATAATCTTTCCCGAACATGCATTAGTAGTGCTGTATGCCCTTAGCCCTAGTTTCACATCGCCGATTCCTGTAGTCCTGTATTTAAACCATTCATCCTGTAACCTAGTCCTCATCTTGACCTCTTGGTCTATTCGGACTAGGTATGCCTTGTAACTCTTTACTATTCTAATCTAACTTGGTCTATTTGGACTAGCTCGTACTCATAAGAACTTGTCTCACTCTCGCTTGCTCTCTCATTGTTGCCTCTTCGTGACAGGTAAGTGGAGTGCATTGTTGGCAGCCATTGAAGGCACTCCTGACAGCAGACTCCAGGGCCCATAACCTGTGAAACTACAGATATGAAGTGGCCTGAACAGGCAGCAAGGCAGTAGCCTTCTTACTTACCTGGGGATGAGAGTTTAGAGCTGAGGTGAATAAGATGATAGAAGTTCTCTGTTCAGAGTGCTAAAGTACAGTACAACTACTGGGGTATTTATACTAAGTACCTATGATAAGTATCATATGATTATCAACTATGGCTGTCTATCAATATGTACTGGGTTGTAATGTGGCTATTCTACATACTACAGCAGTTACGAGGCTGAATGAAATGAGGACCCGTCCTTACTAAAGTTGACTCGTGGATGTGGCTGTGTCATTTGCTTCATGCAAACTCCATATAGTATAAATCTTATCGTTGTGGCAACTTTGCCATCGGCATTATTACAGCAGGTTACGGCCTCGTACTTGCCACACGCAGTGATGGCCCACTCCTATTTCATTCCATCAGAATGATAAAAGATATGGGCCATTGCCTTTGGCATGGCAAAAACGAGGCCAGAATTTAATAGCCAATATCATAGTATATATTTTGTTGTTGGGCCAAAAAAAAGTCTATAGCTTCTAGATGAAACATCACCAAACCGGTACTTAACTTAACTGGCGAGTCAAATGACCTTCCAAATGGGTTTGGCAGTCATTTTGACATAGCCACACCCAGCAACCCCAGGACAAGTAAGGATGAGACCTTCGGTAAACCTCCAGCCTTGTAATCTGATGGAAGAAGTGTTGCCACATAGATGTGGCAATGTGTTGATGGCATCTTATGGAAGTGCCAATTCAACAATTACAAGTTTGAAGGTAGATGCACCAATGTAAAACACAGTCTTAGTACCATTTCCATGTATCCCCAGTCCTTCAAAAAGCTGTCTTGACAACTAGTTATAATGTGATAAATGGTGTAACTGAATGCCACATGCTGTGATTGCCTAATTCTTTTATGGGATAATATGAGAGAAGCCAGCAGACATAGTGATGGCTGTTGGAAAGTCTTACGCTTCTGACTAGCTTAACCAAAGCACGTGACTATTTTACATAAACAAATATCTTGTGCTTATACCTCGGAATAATATCGTTCATTACTATGTCATAGATAACAAGAGATACTTTAGCTATTGGTAGTTATACTTGTAGATACTTGTGTTATCTTCATGTTTGCCTCATGTATGAGAACTATTACTAATCCTAGTACATCAGTACATACTTGTACGGTCCAATCCTTAGTATACTGATTTCAATCGTCCTGTAGCAGTAAACACTCTTATCTTAGTATACAATCTTTTTATATCTAAACAGACAGTATAAATACTGTAGTAGAAATTGTACTTCGGTAGATCAGACAATCCAGTCTAGTCTTTCTGCATCCTCTATTCTCAAGTAGTCTTCGCTGTTACTCTCAGTAAGTATGCCTCCAATATCTCACCCTGTGTAATGCTGCACCCTATTTGTCAATGGCATTGCCTTTGGCATGGCAAAAACGAGGCCAGAATATGTTGTAGTGTATATTTTGTTCTCAGACTAAATAAAAAGTCCATCACTGTAGTTAACCAGCTGGGTAAAATGACTTTTCAAATGGTTTGGAGTCATTTGACCTAGCCATATCCAGTGACCCAGGACAAGTAAGAATGAGACCTTTGGTAAACCTCCAGCCTCATACTGTTTGTTTGTTTGGTTGTATCACATGATCAAATGTGTCTTGTGCTCTGCCAGCTCTGCCTGTCATGATCATTTATCACTTTTTACGAGGCCGTGTTTACGAAGGTCTTGTCTTTACTAGACTTGTGCTCACTGGGCTTCCAAGGACATCTCCCAAACCAATATCAATGCCTCAATAGCAGTTCAGACATAGGACTTTATCATTTGAGCTGATTGCAAGGTTCTCCAAATATAATATTTATTTGTGTACTATATTTTCCGAATTTCAATTCTATATGCACTGGAATGTTGCCTTGGGTTTTTTGATAGTCAACTTGATATAGTTCTTTTAATCAACAGTTGTTTTTGTTCTGTCTTATTTTCTACCAAATTCTTGTGATGTCCATGTGAGTTCGCCTTCTAAAGAGCCATGCTGCACACTTATGGTGGCACCTTGAGCTAATAAACCATGCAAATTTATTGAAAGTTTTAACACATCAAAAAGTCACAGGACTGTCACTTTTGGTAAGGGGGTGTACTTCATACAGTGGTGCTCAAAAATAACCAAACAGCAAGTGGACAAGACACAATGTGATCTTTAAATAGAGATATACCAATTTTATGAATATGGAAAGCATCTACCAGGTATATCCTTCACACCTTTAAGACATATGTAAGTCTCTTCATATACCTAGAACTCAGACGAGATGAAAAGAAATTTCCCACAGTTTGTTTGTTTTTGAGCATCACTGTAGCTCTATAGATAGGTCCCCAGCTTGACCTCTTGTACTCTGCTGTACCTGCCCTATAGCTATGATGTTTATTGGTATTCCTTGCTGATTGTCCAGCTTCTTAACAGCAGGTCCTGTTGTTTATTAGCAATGGCAGTGAGGATTCTGTGAGACAGTGCAGAAATATTCCAAATGGGTTTATGTATGACTGGTAATGACAAGTCCTCATAAATTTGGCCTTGCAATGAAATCACTTTTGCAGCTTTTGGAAGTTGCATAATTTTTGGCTTTAGTGAGCCTTCTGTATACAACTTTTACCTCTCAGCCTGTTCTACAGTATTTGACTGGTCACTGGTACATCCATAGTTATCTCCTTCTCTAAGGCTTTCAGTGGGCCTCTGGGATAGTTTCGAAATATAGGTCTAACTTGTGTATACTGCAATCAGAGGTACAATGACATGATGTTTTGATGAAATCTGTCAAAAAGTATCTCACACCTGTGGCTTGCAATACTTTGTTCACTTTAGATATTTTGGCATACTCAAGTTGAGGCAGAAATTCTGAACATATGGATACCCATTTGTGAGGGTTTGATGAGGCATGCATTGCTCAGGGACCAAATTCTTCTGCCACGAAGGAAATCTGTGACGAAATGTCACATATGTCACAAGGAAATTAGCAGGTGTGGCATGGTGTACTGGTCACCAGTAAATGACATGTTGCACTAAATCTTTCATCTGTTGCTCAAATCATGACTTATCGACATGAAACCTCATGTTCTACCACTTTTGATGTGGCTCTTTCCAACGGTGTAACTTACAGCTCGGTATTCCGACTCAATCATCCACAGTACACAAATACATTTTACATGTACTGGTGACCAGTCAAATACTGTATGTGAATTATAACATGTCAGCAAATTACAAAGAGTTTCCGTTACATGGTGAGTGGCTGGCTCTACTTATTGGCATGCTTGCCATTAATGTTTGATGTGAGTAGCAGTCTGGCGTACAATATAAAAGAAAAGGGCCATCGCTCCACATGGCATGTACGAGGCTGAGAATTGTATGACTAAGGAATGTTGGTGTCCAAAATAGGACAGATACAATGGTTGATATACCAAATGGGCTGTCCATGACAAACTAAGCAAGTGGAATCAGTAAGGACAAGAGCTCATGAATTTGGCTTTGTAATATACTTATGGTTACCAAAAGTGATGGTCACATACATTTATGGGTTCATATTTTTTTCTGTTAACAAGACTTTGTAGTTTGCTACTTTGTTTTGTGATGGGGTAAAGCATGTTTGATGACTATGTCTATCATGTTTAATAAGAATCTTCTTACTCTGTCTTGAGCTTTCAGAACATATAAAATTTTGTGAGGGATCATTTTGTAACATGCCTGTAACTGTTGGTGACCCTGATTATTTTTGGCCTTATTCATGACATGTAAAGTGATGGTCCTCTTCTTTTATACTCCAATGACCACACCTGACACTTGTCAATTGGATAGCCCTTAATTTCCCCCTTAACTGATGCCTCTCACAGCTGTCTAGTCATGGGATGCATCTGTCAAGTAGTTACTTCTAGAAGCCATCCAGACCTATGAATATAACCTGGGTCTGATACTAGATAGGACGCATAACATGACACCTTAGCACCAAGGGTAGAGCTAGGTTTAGTAATACTATATGTATAATTAGAGGCTTGACTATAGTCTACTCCTTGTCCTGTTTGTTTTTGTCATAAAGACGATTGGATATATTTTCACTTATATTTTCAGAATAATATTCATTTTTTCCTTTTATTTACAGACAATTACCATTGCATGTTTCTGTTTACTATCCCCTTTAACCTTAATCCTGCACCTACATGCAGCCCTATCACTGCCATGCTTTTTTACACCTTGTAACCACACTCCTTTCATTCTTACACCTTTACATAGCCAAGTGGCTATCTGATCATTCTTGTCCACAACCTTTCCATGATCTTTCCATAGCCTTACCAGAGCCTCTTCATTGCCACCTGTAGTACATGCAGTTCCCTTTATATACAGCTCTTTCATTTACAATTAGACTCTTCAGTATCTAAGACCCTCTCATCCTGTAACCTAGTCCTCACCTTGACCTCTTGGTCAATTCAGACTAGTTGTTGAGATCTCCACTTACTACATCCACATTCTGTGACATTTTTACAAGGCCAACCTTAGGAGGAATTGTCCTTACTGAGCCCTGTCACTTAGCATCCCTTATCTGACAGAATTGTATTGAGTTTTTGGCATCACAATCATCAAACCTGGCAAACACTCAGCATTTCAAGTTGACAATTGTGCCAATATCATGGCCTCATACTTGCTGTGTGCAAATGATGACCCACTTCTTTTATTTAGCTGTGCAAACCTCTTGTGTCTAAACACTACCATTCCACAACTCATTCTGGCTAGAGATCCCAAGGAGGTATTGATACTTGCAGGTACTTGAAAGTTCATCTGTGGGAAAATTTGCACATACTCACACTCCCAAGTAATAAAACTTGCAAGTGTACAAGTATACCTGTAAGTACTTCCACACTTGCGAGAAATCACATGAAAAAGATTGAATTATATTCATAATAAAAGTATAATGAGCTAGCACCTGTCCTTCTATTTTCTCTTTTCCTTTGTTTACAATGTTTACAACATGATATTCATCTATTACTGTTACCAAGCCCCTATCTCTGTCACATGTCACTGTCACAGTTACTGTCACTATTACCATTTTTGCTTACTGTCACCATTTCCATTTCCATTTCCATGGCTGTGTGCAAACTTACTAATATATAAGTAACAAGATAGCACTGTGGGGTTCACATAGGTTAGTTTCTAGTCTGTGATAGGTTGATATGCGGAATCAACCTATGAAATTGAGCAAGCTACAAAGTAGCTTGATATTTATCCTACTAAAAAAACCTATTGTAGACTACAATTCAAGCTACTAATTCTAATGCATATTTGAATATTGAAAATACATTATATATAGTACATAGTATACATGCATGAAGTGAAGTGGGCCACCGCAAGCGTGGCAGGTACGAGGCCGAGGAAGTCAAAAGCTTCCGGTCCAAACTAGACCACACCAGTGACAGACTCGGGCTAAAAGTTTCATGTAAAGACGATTCCTCCTTTCAGTCGGCCTTGTAATTATCCATGGTTGAGTATGGCTTATGCATGTCATTGAGTGGTGGGAGACGTTAAGCAAGCCAAAAGTCAATACATTCAAGTTCTTCAAGTGATTTCAATGTGGTTTGTGGATTGAAGAGTAGAGGGGAGTCAGATGTAGGGTGGTTTGGGATTGTGGATGGTTGACAGCATAGTACATAGTATTGTAGTACTTCAATCTTAATGAAAGGATTTATTTTGACCAAGGAATGTAATCCAAATATCAATTTGAAAGGATAGGCCTATAAAAATAGCCAAAGATGTTTCCTGCAAAAAAGTAGAAATGTAAGCTACTATGATAGACTTTATATGCAAATCAACCTAACTTGGCCATAGGCTAAAATGTCCCTCATACAGCATACAATTCAACCTCTAATATAGCATGAAATATAAGTAACAAGTAAGAAATGGTAGACTCAATTTCAAGCAATCATAAATTATTTCCATAGGTTGAAAAATAGACTATTCTACCCACACAGTGTAGACTAATCTGTATTGCTCATTAACTTCAAAGTACTCATTGCCCAACTTATCACAGACTCGACATCTAATATCGATCTTTCTCATCAAACCCGTTCTGCATTAACTTCACTGCTTCCGGAGAACGAGGAACAAATCGACATTTATACGGTTTGGGATGACTATGCAGACATTGACTCCATATTGAGTGATTGTTCAAATAAAGCCGAGTAGACTCACCTAATTAATGCATATTCGTAGTCAACAACTGGCTCAATTTCATTTCCGTGTTCATCAAGAGCTTTCTTGAACGTGCATGTTGCGAGGAGACTCGCGATAACAAGCCAGGTAGTGTCTAATGCTAGCCAACGGCCCGGGCAGATTCTGCTCGTCATGTGATTCAGAGCTCAAGACAGAATCAATCGGAACGTACCGCCTTCCGAAACCAAACCCAAACAAAGCCGGATTTGGGGGTAGCACTTTTCCTTCTTGTTCGATGAATCGATCGGGATTGAATTTGAATGGTTCAGGGTAGATTTCTTGATCATGAATGATCGCCCTGAGAATTGCGTATCAGAATCAATCATGCAGAACTGAAATGATATTGGAGGGAACCGGAGCCCAAACTACACACCAGGCATTTCCAATTACAGTCGTGCCTTTAGGAATCCAATAACCCTCATAAATATCGTGTTCCATCAAACGATGAGGCGCAGCTGAATCCCAAGTTAGAAAGTAGGATTCGACTCAAACAATACTAAAGTATCACTCACCCAGGGGAGTAACGGGATGCAACCTCATAACCTCGTCGATAATTGCATCGATGTAGGGGAGAAATTGTCTATCACTATAATCCGGTAGTCTTCGGGCTTCCGAGCCGTCTTGACCCAAGACAGCGTCGAGCTCAGCTTGAGCACGTTCTTGAACTTCAGGATGGAGGAGGAGAGTGAGAATAATCGAAAGCATTAGTGTGACGGACTGAGGAAAAGGTTAAAACTTCAGCAATGTAGAAATTGACTGCAGGTTAACATACAGAATCGGATCCTCCTATATTTTCAAGATCAGGACCTTATTCTGCTGTTGTTGTGTTATACTCACCAAGATATGCAACCGCACTGCAATTCTTAATCACTTCCTCCATTTCTTTATCTCCATTGAATTTTTCTAGATTCTCTGTGACAAAACAAGCAGGAGTATTACCAGCTTTCTGTACGTATGTGAAGGTCAGTAACCATCTGAGTGTGTAGTGGATGGAACAATAGGTACGCACAATAGACGACTTGATTTTCTCCCACGGTTTGTCCTTCAGATCGAAAGCGTATTGAGACCAAACCTTTGCTTTGCGCTTGAACCCAGCTCCTGGGAGCCAGGCTGAACAAACATTGTCAAATTCGTGATTGCGACAAGGTCTATCTAAATTACTCACAGGGAACATATTTCAAAAGAGGGAAGTAATCAACAAGGTATGTTCCGTGGTTGAAAGCCTGATGAAAGGGTTCAATAGCTCGGTGTACTAGTTTGACATAAAAGTCTTGATCCTCCTCGGAAGTTATTCCATAGGTGACGCGGAGAATGATCGTCCCAGAATGACTGGAAATCCACGATCATTTACAAACGTTGATCAAAACTTGGGTGATTATTTACCGTTGAAAGTGAGAGTTGAAATCTTGTGGTGAATCCAATAATTTCTTGAACAAAGTGTTCAAGGCGAGTCTTTGGATTGGGTAGTAATCAACCATGGCTCGGGGCTGGAAGTATTGATGAAAAGTTCTACGGTAGAGTCTGAACAGAAAATTGTTAACAGACAGAAATAAAGCTGCAATCATGGAAATTACCTCCAAGAAGGGTCGGAATAATTAAAGTCTATGCAAAAATGAAATTGGAAATTTTGGATATAAGTAGCATAATGACTGACGACCGAAGTCCCAATACCATCTAATTGATGGACTAAGTTCTAGATTTATGAATACTCGGAATAAAGCTCACCCCATCAAATCATTGATCATAGGAAGGTCTGATGGTTTGAAAGTACAAAATCAGGCTCCTTGACGAGCGATGAAAGGACAGTAACGTGCTACTTACATGGTCTATCTGAGTATACAGCTGATCGCTTGTCGAAAATCTCCATCGCAGCTTTCATGGAATTCAAGACCACGGTGTGATCACCGAGTACTTGAATATGCACGACATCGGTATTATATTCCTTTCCTATGTCAAGGTACTGCAAATATAGTGGTTGAGAGCAGGGACTTTTCAGTCCCAATCGAATTAAGAGGGTGTCAAATAAGCTTCCAAGGCCCTTTGGGCCTGGAGGAAGAGGGTTCCGGCTAAGAGACCAAGACCAACGATAGAAGAGAAGGAGCAACAGAGAGATTGCGAGTGCATAGGAAGTATCCAATAATATGTGGGCCATAGTTGACAAGTTTCGAAGTGAAGGTAAGTTTAATACTAAACCTTTATTCCCTTCTGATGACAAATGACACTAGACATTTGCCTTTAGGCTAGTTTATGAGCTTCTATACGTACTCCAAACTGGAGAACTTTGAGATAACTGCAATTAAGTTTAATCCAACTCAAAGTACAAGCTCGGTTCGCTTTGAAATCTCACTTGACTAGATCGTGTTTCAGCCACAAAATAAGTCCCATGGAGATAGAAAATTCTGAAGTTTAAGTAGACAATCCCAGAATGTAAATCCCTTCCACCGCCGGCACCAAGCTTGATATATCCTTACGTAGGTTCAAATCCGTTCAAACACACTATATGTGTCGCTTCCGTTTTCATCGTGGTAAGTCATTCCTTCGGATCTAATACACTTGGCTCACCCAATTTTGATCAGCCCTGATTGAGTTTGCTTACTTGGAAACCATAGTCAGGTGCGGCACGCCTTTATATTGTGAGATGAATTTCTTCGACCTTAGCATGACGCATGAAATCATATGCCCGGCCCAGCAGTGGGTATTTGAATTCAATCACACAATAATAGGTGCGAGGGTGGGAAGCAATTCTAGCAATAGAACTTGCTAGCCCACTTTTTGACATTCCCTCATTGGCCGACGCTACTTCGCTTATGCACTGTCTAGGTTGAACAGAGATAAGGCCAGAGTTGCGGAATCTCAGTTTCAACTATGTAGCTGACCAATTGCACACTGGACACATTGTAGATATAATAGCGTAGAACTGTAGCCAACATATGCACAAGCGCAGCGGCGAATAGAGGCTGGAAAACTCGTGGAATGAATGGAACTTGGGCCATCGCTTTGCGTGACAGGTACGAGGCCTCAAATTTGGGCCGTAAACTGTACCGAAGTCAAGCTGATGAGATGATCCACCTAGCGAGTTTGAGTTTAGCAAGGACGAGACCTCCGTAAACTCCGGCCTTGTAATTCACTCAGAGCCAGGTTTAGTAAGGAGGACAAGTCCTATTTGGCCTTGTAATATCATGATGGCTTTGGGAGGCTGGAACGTGTCTCCTTGAACTTCGGAAGCAGCTGATGATCGAAGAGTACAGCACAAAATAAAAGAAAATAAATGGAACTGACTTAGTCTAGAGCTCCAAGGGAAGTATGTAATCTGGTGCTTAAGCTTCAAACCGTCGAACTGAGTATCTGGGCATGCAAACAGAGAACACGACGATTAGAGCTATTTTTGACACGAACAAAATGTTTCCTATTCTACTGATTGTACCCGTCACTTATTTTTGGGGATAATCTTTCCCAAGAATTTCGTCATAGAAACTTCCTTGGTCTTGGTGCGGCTCAATAAATCTACCCTGAGTTACTTTTGTTACCACCAAACAGGAGATAAGAATCATCTTGCAACCATGGTGTATTATGCTATCTCTAGCTCGAGATAGTAATGCTACGATTATTAATTGCAACATTGATTAGTTCAACAATTGATAAGTCGAGTTTAGGACGGCGTCATAGCCACCACTGCACTCGACATAAGTAAAGACGAATCAGCCTCTAAATAGACCTTGACACGAGCATATGGCAACACTTAGCATCCCTCTTATCAGCCTTCTGACATCAGAACTCACTCTGCGCACGCACGATGTAGCTAGTCCGAGCTCACCACAGGATGTCCCGCTCATCATGATGAAGCCTAAGGAGCCTGTCTCAGGGCATCAATTGACTAGTAAAATGACCCTTTCCAAGATTCGTTGTTCTATGATACTTATAAACCAAATAGCCCCTCCTTCATCTTCTCTCGAATATGCTGCTCTAGGTGTTCAGATTGTTAATGATCCCAATGGAACTATAATCACATTATCAGTACATACAACAGCTCGGGCTCCGGACGATGCAGCCGATAAGTTAGCATATCCTTCATATTTCACGGACGGCCTCGAGTCAGGTACAGTGGTAGCTCAACAGAAAATGAATCGGACTGATTTATATTAGCAGGCTCACCAAACGAGACTCAGAATAGAGTAATAGAACCACAGAGCTTTAGTTGTCCTGACAATAGAATTCATAGCGAAGCAGAGTGGCAGGATGCAGGTAGGAGGTATCACATTGAGAAGCGCGCATTTTTGTAATTAATTCTCATGATAATTAGATGCACTGAGGGAGTCTGAGAATACCTCATCACTCTTGGATGCGTATTTGAGCGACCTCAATGGATTACCATTTATGGATGCCCTGGAATACTTGATGACCAACCCAAAGTATGGTGACACTGATAGCTCATTAGGGGATGTCCCCGAATCGTATCCGAGTACACCAAACTCAAGTGTTAGTAATGACTGCACTTCCCCAGACTCTGTGGCACTATCCTCTGAGTATCCCAGCTACCCCATGCAGACCTTAAGCCTTCCTAGCTCTTCTACCTCCATAATTAACAGCTCGAGACTAGTGGATACTGGTTCGAGCACGTTAAACAAACCCTTGGATAGACATTATCTTTGTCCTGTTCCTAGCTGTACACGGCAGTACAAACGACCGGATAATCTGAAAGCCCATTTAGAAAGTCATTCAAGACCACCCCGACAAACACGTCTTGCATGCAGCTATAAACCTTGCGCAGCGGACTTCTCCAGACCGCATGATAGACTACGGTACGTCTATTTTTGAGCCAGTTCAGTCGGTTAACTCACGCACGAAAGCCATGAAGTCAGGAAACATGGGAAGCAGTGCAAGTGGACTTGCTTTCAGTGCGATAGGTTTTTCGGAAGGGAAGAAGGGCTCCGGCGCCATAGATGTTCTTCACCTCAGGAGACTTGAAAAGATTAATAAATCATGACAATGACATAGAAATAAAACTAAAAATACTGTACCATTTCGAGGCGATGTTCATGGGGTGTGACCTGTGACCAATGAACATCACTTTTTCTCAAGTTCAAAGCTTCAGTCCAGCTGTGACATGTCAGAAATTTAGTTCAAATTCAGTCCAAAATAGCATGAAATCTACATAAAAATGGTCAAACCCTTGCAAAAGTAGTCACAGTTGCTCAAACATACCTTATTTGTGCCACAGGCCCGAAAGTTTTCTGTTCTCAGGCTAAAAAGTATTTTTATTTTTCATGTCATGGTAGTTCAAAGGCCAATTTGACCTGTGACATCCTTTAAAAATCTAGTTCAGAGGGTGCTGTGACCTGTGACTGAACATCGCCTCAAAATGATACAGTAGAGGGTAATGTAGATGCCCATTTGAAGTTCTCTTTAAGCTCCTTGCTGGCAGGCAAATTTTCCTTGTTGTGTCCATTGGGAAAGTCACAGTTGCTTTGCATAACAAGACATGTTTTGTGGTGGGATCATGCTCGAACCCGTTACCTTACTTTCAACTCTCCTTCTCACGACCGCACAGGAAAGCTGTAACATGAATGACTCATTACGAGGCCCGTAAGGGACTCGTCCTTACTGAACCCGAAACCGCTCGGAGTGGCTGTGCTGAAATCGAACCCTATGCCCATTTGAAAGTTGGTCCATGGGCATGAGCTTCACTTCAACTTATGGCCTCGTACTTGACACGTGAAGCGATGGGTCACTTCTTTATTCAGTCCTATCCTGTCCTGTCTAGATAATTCTTCTTAGTTCTTTATCTTTCTAGAATCTATCTTCAAATATATATACATATATACATGAATGCATGTATTAGATGACCTACCTTTTAATCTCATTGTGTTTTAACCTTTCATGAAATCCTGTAAATAATGGCATTTCCACTTTTTTGTGACAATTTGGAGGCATTTTGATGTTATAACCTTACCTTTTGTGGAAGAGGTTTTAGTGACAGAGAGCCGACTGCTGACCGGAACATTTTTTATATTTGGAAGAGGCCTACATAGCTGCCTGGGAACCATGAAAACATTTTCTGCATATAGATGAAACATATACGAACAGACAAAAGTAGAGATGCCATTATTTATAGAATTGCCTGTAAGGATTATTTCGAATATATTGAACTACTGCAATTAAGTATGCTGCTGAAGCTATGAGTAGGCCAGAACTAGTTTCTTACCTAGTCCATCTTGATGAGTATACCAGGTGGGTATTCTCAAGGACCACTGTCATGAAGATTAGATACTGACATTTTATTCTGATTACTAATATTCATTTTTCCGTTATTTACAGACATTTATACTTGTATGTTTCAGTCTACCATTTCCTTTTGAAACTTTATTCCCAAAACCTTAACCTTAACTACACCTGTGCACAGCCTTATTGCTGCCTCACCTTTTTACACCTTGTATACACCTTTTCTTCATTTCCTGTTTGATCATACTTGTCCATAACCTTTCCATAGCTTTACCAGAACCTTTCCCAAAAATGCAGTAGACATGCTGTTTACTCACAGCCTCCCTTTCACATCTACAGTCTCTTTGTTACTGTATTCAAACTCATCCATTCCAAAATATAATCCAAAAAATTAAAATATTCCACTTGTTTAATATTTTAATTTGCATGGAGTGCTAGTCCTCATCTTGACCTCTTGGTCTATTTGGACAAGGTATGGTTTGTATCCTTCTTTTACTCCTTAATAATTAACTTGGTCTATTGTGCTTGTCTAAACTTGTCTCTCATTCTCATCTTGCTCTCTTGTTGTCACCTCTTTGTGACAACTACCTTGATGCACTGGACAGACTTCTATTGGACTTCCAGAGAATAAATCTCAAGGCAGAACAGAATGGTGAATGGATATACTCACTAAGCTATTCTAAATATGAGGCTTATTTGAAGGAGCTTTGGATGCTATTACACAATGAGAAAGTACAGGAAGCCTTTTGAATCAAGGGTTGGCAATGGGGGATGAGAAAAGTGTGGATGTGGATGTGGGTAAAAGGTGCAGGTGTGGTTTTTTTTATAGTTTTGAGTCCATTTCTTGCTTTATTTGTATATCACATTATTTCTGCTGCAAAGACAAGTATTTAGAGTAATTGTATAACTCAGAAAACAGAATTAGTCTACTTTAGATAAAATCACTTTTTTGTAAAACAATTCATTTGTCACCTATAGTAGTGTTCCAACGGCATGGCTCAAGCCAGCTAAAAAAGATCACTTAAGCCGAGCCGTGAGAAGCCTAGCCATTTAATCGGCTTGTTGGCTGGTTCATTATCGTTCTGGCTTGGCTTAGCTCACAAGTGGCTCCTAGCTGCTGAAGCCAACAACCAAAAATCATATTAGTCGCTATACAAATTGTATTGGTATAATAATATTTGTGTGACTCGGCAAAAAATATCTAATGAAACCGCTGAATTGTGCCTCAAAAAAATTAAGCAAACATAAACAGCTGAAGCCATCAGCTTAGCTTTAGCCAGCCAAGCCAAGCCTAAACTGCGCATTTTATTTGGCCTGACCAGCTGTGATGTGACCTAGAGCCTTAGCCAAGCCAAGCTGAGCTGTTGGAACACTAACCTATAGAACATCTGTCTTACACTGTCAGCAAACCCCCAAAGTTAAGGGCAGGTCTGCCCCTATGCATAAGATCTGCAATGAATAAGATAATGTCAAGTAAGTACAGATCTGTGCTAACTAAGTTAATTTAGGGGAGGTCTGTACTTAATAGATAATATACAGTCTACTTCAGGAGTAAAATAATTTCAGGTCCAATGCAAATTCAACATCATCACACAAAATGACAATATATTATAACCCCATTATGAGGGTTATAACAGTTCATGAACTATTATAACCAAGTTATAACTGAGTTATAATCAGTTATAATTCAGTTATAATCTGGCTAAAATGATTGTAGACTGTTATAACAAAGTGTCATTTTCTCAGATGATATTTTCAAGGTTATTCTAGATCAAACATATTCCCAAGTCCAAAACAGATAAAAGAAGTAGGCCATTGCTATGTGTGGTGGGTATGAGGCTGTAAATTGGCATTAAATGCCATGCAGAGAAAGTCAGGTACCCAACTCTATACCTACCAAATGGGTTTAGCCAATATCTCACTATGAATGTTGTAAAATCATTGAATCAGTTAACATTAAAGTAGTTGAATTACAATGAGAGCTTGTGGATATTTTATACACATTCTCCAAACAACTGGCTCTGTTAGACTTAAAGTACTCAAAGCACAACTGTGTAATATATGCAATCAAACAAAAATCACTAAAAGTTCTCAATGGATGCACTCAATCTAAATAGCAGGGTTTTGGTATCTGTCACAAAGAGGCAACAACCAGAGAGTGAGATGAGAAGCAAGACAAGCTTAGCAAGACTAGTCCAAATAGATGAAGTTAATTATTAGAGAGAAAGAGAAATACAAAGCATACCTAGTCTGAATAGACCAAGAGGTCAAGATGAAGACTAGCACTCCATGCAAATTAAAATATTAAACAAGTGGAATATTTTAATTTTTTAGATTATATTTTGGAAATATTTTAGAATCAAATTATTTCCAAAATATTACATGAATTATTAAAATATTTCACTCATGAAATATTTTAACCTGCATGCAGTGTAGGTTACAAGATGGATGAGTTTAAATACAATAGTGATGAGATTGTAGATGTGAAAGAAGAGCTGTAAGTAAACAGCATGTCTGCTGCATGTTTGGGAAAGGTTCTGGTAAGATTCTGGAAAGGCGATGGACAAGTATGATCAAATGGAAATGAAGAAAAGGTGTAGACAAGGTGTAAAGGTGTGAGGCAGCGATAATGCTGCACTCAATGTGTAGTTAAGGTTAAGGTTTGGAAATAAGGTTTAAAGAGGATAGTAAATTGGAAAATACAAGTATAAATGTCTGTAAATAAAGGAAAGATGAATATTAGTAATCAGCATAAAATTTCAGTATTTAATCTCCACGACAGTATCATATGAACATATAAAAGCTGATCCAGGTTGCTTCTGCATATATACAACTTTCTTCAGCTCATATCAAAGAAATAAATAATGGGATTCAAGGTTTCTCACTAAACTCCTAGAGAGTGCAATGAGTCATAAATATATATCTACCCATACATCTGTTTGCCAAGCTTTCATAAATGACATATAATATAGGAAAGCCTATGGATGCTATACCCTTATAAACTTGTAAAGACTACATCAGATATACATTTTCATTTCTATTTCTGACTAATATTTATTTTCCTTTATTTACAGACAATTATCATTGTATGGCTCTGTTTACTATCTGCCTTACAACCACACCTCTTGCATTCCATACACCTTTACACAGAAGCTATTTGATCATTCTTGTCTACATGTCAAGATTTGGATTGATGACACTGAAACCACTCAAGTCACATCCACACAACTAAGAGAGAAGAGATAGATTTGTAAGTGAAAAGAGGTAAAGGATAGAGTAAGCTGGCTGTCTGTTGCTCAGATATAGTGTAGAACTACTGTTGTACAGTGTAGAGACAAAGAGGATGAACTGAGGTGTTACTACAATGTTTGTGGTATTTATGTACTGTCCTAGCCTTTGTTCTTTATTCAGAACAATAAACAAAGATGAATCAATGAGGGTATCCAGGTGACTGTCATGGGATAGTAGTACAGTCTGGTTGGTGAGATCAGATGGTGATGGATGGATGTGTGATGTGGTGATATCAGGGGGGTTTGGTCTGGATGATCCTGTGATCTGGTTCTGATAAGGTGTGTTGATGGGGGTTTGATGGTGGAGGTAAAAGAATAGAAGTGATTTGTGACACTACAACCTTTCCATAATCTTTCCATAGCCTTGCCAGAGCCTTACCATTGCCACCTGTAGCACATGCAGTTCCCTTGCATTTTCATACCTACAGCCTTCTGTTGGCTGGTTCACTGAACATGGTCAGAGTCATAAAGAGGCAATCATGGGGAGCCCTGAGATCAACAGTGTCCCCTGCAGGAAATTGATTCAGCAAGTACTCAAAGGGCTAAGGAGCTTATGAAGAGATAAAAATAATGATGAGAGAGATGAGACATGGGAGGTCATGAGGAGGAATATTGTTTTTTAACCACATACAAACAATGGGCCACTTCTTTTATAATGTTGGAAACCAGGTCAAGAGTTGCCAAGGTCAACCCAGAAGGCCAGACCAGTTGGACACACATCACAATATAGGGTCATACATGTGTCATCAGCATCCCAATCCTCAGATTCCAGCATTCTCATACCACTCATCTTCTCCATGTGGTCCTTCAACTCTCAACACATTGCTATGCTGAGCCAGATGTTTGCATCTGGCAAGGTTTTACCAGAAATCTTGTTGTAAAGCTGTGAAAGGCCAGAATAAAGTAATGGGTAAACATTAAAGGACCAGTTACACCAACCACCAATCTGCTGAAACTCACACAAAGGATGATGTTGTCTGGGAACTGTCACGAATTTCCCCTGTCTTGACCTCCTATTGTTTCCATGTTACTATTTCCATTTCTCATTGTCATTATTTCGTTGATATCTTCCATCATTCCATTCCATCTTTCACATCATTAGCTTCTCCCTTTGTTGTTACCATCAACTTGATTGATTCTCCCTTGTTTCTATTCTTTGATATCTATCTCTATGGACACTCTCACCTATTCAGTTGCTCTCATATATTCCGATGGTCATTGTAGATAGTTCCCCAGTCTGTCCCTTAGATCCATACTGCTCAGCTCTGTCTCAGTACTATGTAGACATAGGCACATTACTGGCTCTCTCACCTCTATCTATTCTCCTTTGTTGATTCTGACCCTGTGTGGTGGCCTGAGAGGCATCCTGGACCCTAGTTGAGCTGTTCCTGACAGGAACAGCAAAACAGGAGAGAGCATTGAGGAGGTCAGATTTGGCAGAGAGAGCCATATTGTCATGGCTGTCACAAACACTAGATAAGTAGACACAGTAGGGCAGTAATCAGGAGAGCTTCAAGAATCTAGTCCGAGATTGACAGGTTATATTGAGGCAGGAAAGCAAGTACAAGGATACACACCTAGTCCGAGATTGACAGGAGGTCAAGCTAAGGACTAGATTTACAGGACACAAGGTTTAAATACTGTTGACTATCAATAGAGGAAGGAGGCAGCGTAGGGCAGTGTGAAGCAGTGAGAAGACCTAAGGAGTCATAGGGCAGTAACGAGGCAGTGGTGGGGTAAATGAAACAACGAGGCTGCAGTGAGGCAGGGAGAAGGCAATGATGGAAGAGAAGAAGACATCAACAATAGATACAGGTCACAGCATGTTTCAGGAAAGGTTATGGAAAGGTTATGGAAAGATTATGGAAAGATAAAGAACTGGAATAGTAGTATGACAGAATGGAAGTAGGACATACAGTTAACATGAAGTGATCCCTTGGATCAATTGTCTGTGATGAAGATAATAGCTTCAGAGTAAAACAGTAGTAAACAAGAAAAGAAATGAAAATAATATGAGTTCGTGACAATTGCATTCAGATCAACATCAAATTAATCAGGACAACATAATCAAACAACTGCTTCGGCTCTTCATGGGGAACCTCATCCCATAGTTGAAGTAATCCCACTTGCTTCTCTGGCATCACCTTTTATACCCATTGCACCACACCATATTGACTCATTGGTCTCCTTTTCAAAACTGAAATTATCATCAATGTACATGAATAGGGACACTCAATTCTTGCTTCCAGATTTGCAGATTTCTTTTCCAGAAATAAGCGAAAATCAAATATCACTCCACCCAGTTTGGGGGGGTTAGGATAGTGCACCATTTCTTTCCCTGTATTTTTTCTACACCACATATCCTATGAGCCCAGAATTTTAATACACCTTCATTCATAGTAAAAGCCATCATAGTTTCAGTGAAATAAACCTAATATACCTCTTTAGGATGCTCTTTTCTCTCTTGCTGCTGCCGCTGCTAATGCTGAGTGTCAAGAACCAACAGCAGAGAAGGAGAAAGCATCTCCATTTCAGAAAACTAATTCTTTGTATGTCTTGAGGACACACTAAGCAATGAATAAATACACTTATCTATTGTAATGTCTAAATAATTTAATGAAGCTTGAAAAAAGACTGGCTTTGCTCATTTTTCAATTCAATTTCTTTTACAAATAATTTTATTCATTATTAGCAATACAAGTTTAGCTCTCTAGGTTGATTATAATCTTTTATTATCTTGTCCCTTGATAGTGATGAAGATCTATTCAATGCATTGCTTTGATAAATACTGCATTGAGCTTGTTTATGTTTGGTCTCTATATAGATAGATAGAAATACATGGCGTGGTCCTTCACGAACATGCCGGATGCAGATGTTTGATAGCCCGCCACAGCATACATCTACTAGAGTATAATACCATTCTAGGTGCAATTACTTATTCAGACCATGAAGGTTTCAGAAATAATCAGCTATTACAAAATTTTGTTAAAATACCCTTAATGAAGAGAATCACTAATAACTTAAACCTCACTTCAGTGTTGGCATTAATTTAGCTCCAGGGACAACACTACAAATTTCAAGATGAAGTAGTTTTAACTCTCATCCATGTTCAGGCTGACAGCTTGAAAAACCATATTAGTCAAATGAGTTGTTATTAGAGATGGTCTGCAACAGCCATTTTTGATTTTTTGGTGACATACTGACTGGCAGTGAGTGGCCAGTGATAGGGCAATAATATACCAAGTGTAGGGAGATGACAAGGCAATGATTGCCCATTGCATTTCCTGTCTAGAATTGGATATCAACACTGGCATAGTATCTCCTAATATTTCAACCTGCATTGAGAATATTTGGATGCTAATTTATTTGAGATACTCTGTCCAGATAAACAAACGTTTAGAATAATGTATATAGGCCTGAGAAGAAAAGCCCTGGGGTAGTGAGGCGGGATTTTCCCAAGCTTCTGCAAGCAAAATTTCCGAAAAAAATATCTAGTAAGATTTCTAAGCTGTAAAAGTGTATGACAAAACCACTTTTACATATCAACTGTGGTATCTGGACAGACAGCAGCTTGAGTTTGGTTGTAGAGAATGGCCTTATAACTAAACCACATGTGGCATGTTGGTACTGTGCCTTCTCTACTTAGTAGAAATTTTACAAAACCTGGCCTTTCTGCACCATGAATATCTCCTTCAAATGACCAAATAATGGCTTCTATACAATCAGAAGTACAAAATTCTACACATGACTAATGATCGTCTCCACCTTGACAGGTAAAATTTCCCCGCAATATCTCCCCAGCTCCTGATTTGACAACAGCATCAGACCTCTATGCAGAGGAATAAAATGTGACGCACCGAGAATGAAATATCATCCCCGTCAATAAACAGAAGTGGTTTGTTGTTAGTGGTGTCAATCGGCGTCATCTAATTTATGTTCAATGAATTTTGTATTCGTGAACTGTGTCACACACCCATGTACGAAAGGAATTTTCAGACAAAGACACCTCTCCATGCCCATCTATGATAGCATAGCGCAGGGAGCTCGCTCCTGACTGACCCTGGCTCTCAACGTTCGAACACGCTATAATCTTTGGGTTAAGGATATCGATAACTGATCCTTCGATTGGCCCGATGTTTGTTTTCCATTCCTGTGAGGTGAGAACCTAAGGGATTATAGCTCTTCATTATTGTATTTTATTGGATAAAACACACTTCATTCAGCTTATCGAAGCTCTCAGCTTCAAGGACCGCAAAACCGTCAAACTTGGGAACATTGTAACCGCCCTGCACAAGTTTGTCTAGAATGTGGCGGTCTACATGGCACTGAATAGTTGGTTAGGTCAAGAACGCTACCCGGAGACTATCGACCAAACAGACCTGTTCATATAGAAGAATGTTTGCCTTGACAACCTCCAGACCAGCAAAACGGGAGCCGACATCATGAAGCCAGCATCTACGTAGCTCTTCGTATGTGACTTGTGGTACCTTGCGGAAGAAGGCGACAAGACGAGCTCTTTTGGGAGAGATGGTAGACAACATAGTAAGGTGACCTTGGATTCGATCAATCGAATGAATCTGATAAATAGCTACGTATTTTTGTTATTTTCCCCTGATAAGCTTAGCTAAGAGTAGGCTCTGAATAATCACACGGGTAGGGACCTTATTCTCAGTCCGCCGTTCATAAGATGTGACGGCAATTGAGAAGTTCTTACGTTGCGTTCCAAAGATAACATTCAATTAAAATGTCACTCGAAGGTTCAAAATAAATTCTAGCGAGGTATACAAACCTGGGTCTGATTCAAAATTCTCGCAAGTGGGTCAAACCAATGAATTGTGAGTCTATCAGTCTAAACTAACTGCATGCGGTAGCCCATACGGTGAGTAAGACCGGTTCACTTGTGGATACTATATGATCACGGAGCCTTGAAACCCATGATAATTTTGGTCCACTTTCTAGATGGACAGCTACATCGCTCTTTTCGCACTGCTGACTGTTATTGCAGTATACAAACTGCTAGGAGGTCGTCGCGGTCCTTCAATCAAGAACATTCCCGGACCACCCTCTTCGTCGTTCTTATACGGTTCGTCGACGTTTTATAGTCACTCGTTATTCTGATTCCTTCACAGGAAACTTGATTCAACTTCTTCTCCCTGACCGCTATGGGAAATATGAATTCGAGTGGCAAAAGCAATTTGGCCCAGTCTATCGAATCAAAGGATGCTTCTCAGTACGTCTTCAACGTCTGAATCCCAGTTTAATCACAGAGCTCTCAAAACTGGCTTAGGAGGACCGACTCGTTATTTCTGACCCTGTTACTCTTAAATATGTGCTTAATGATCCAACATTCGAACGGTCGGTCCAGCAACAGGAAATCGTGAATATGCTTATTGGAAAGAAGACCGTCTTTTATGTCAAAGGTGTGTGTTCTCAGATAACGGCTTAAATGGCACACCTTACCCTAGTAGGTCACGATCATCGTCGGATTCGAAACATCATGAACGCGGCATTTGCGCCTTCAAGTATTCGCGCTCTTCCACCTCTTTTTAATGTAATAGGCCAAAAGGTATCTTAATTTTTACGTTTCTAAAATTTACTGCTAACGTCTGTACATTATTAGCTCATAGACCGCTGGGAATCAATGATCATAGAGGCTCAAGAGTCAGGAAAGAAGATCATTGATGTCTATCATTCAATTCATGATGCTACCCTGGATGGTGTAGGCGCAGGTGACTCTTCTGTGTTTTTTGCATAATCGTCATACATCAATAATGTTACAAAGGTGCGATTGGCTATGAATTTGGTGCCATGGATAATCAGGCAAGTGAGCTTGGACAAAGTCACCAGAATATAATGTAAGCATAGTATTGCTGCCGTAGGAGCTTTCTGACACTCTCTAGTACAATGTCTGGTGTTATGACGAAGATGGATATTTTGTTTGAAGCAATTGTTCCGTTAATTCCGCAAAGAGTTCTTCAAGCTCTGTTCAGCCTGCCCACCCCAGCTTTCCAAGCACTTTCACACAACCGAGAAATCAGTGCTCGGGTGTCCAAGGAGCTTGTTGAGAGACAGCAAGAGAATGTCGCTCTGGGTATCGAACCTGGCAAGGATCTTCTTCATGTTATGGGTATGTATCATGAGTAACGCATTACGTTAAATAAAAAAAACCGGTTTTATTTACAGTTCGAAGCAATGCTTCGGCCAAAGCCTCGCATCGACTGTCTAACGAGGAAATGCAGCAGCAAATCCCATCCCTTATGATTGCCGGACAGGATACCACTGTATGGTTAGACTTAATGAGTATATTATGATCACTAATCCCCTATTTAGGGAAATACCCTCTCCATGGCATTATACGAGTTATCCAAAGATCCTGGACTTCAAGAGACTGTACGCAAAGAGCTAATTGAAGCTACCGCAGCCAATAACGGCGAGCTCAATTTCTCAACAGTCGAGTCACTTCCTTTCTTCAATGCTTTCTTGAAGGTATTTAATGAAGTCCTAACAAATATACTGGTTCTAGTTTTCTGAGCGCACTAATAGGAAGTTCTCCGACTCCATCCTGGATTGCCTATGTCGGATAGGGTTGCAACTTGCGATAGTGTTCTACCTCTTTCGAAGCCGATCATTTCCACAAATGGCGAGCGACTTCAAGAACTTCACATTTCCAAGGGACAACACATTATCATTGCTTCTGCCTCATTCAACAGGTGATTTACATACGAATGTTCTAATTTTTCTATTCTAATATACTTTTGTTTAGACTCCAATCAGTATGGGGCCAGGACGCAGATAAGTTGAAACCTTCTCGTTGGTTTGAGAATGATCCCAGCAAGGAAGCATCATTTGGACCTTATGCCGGACTGTAAGACCCCACATGCTTGGTGACTTCATCTAAACACATCTTCTGTAGCGGAACGTTCCTGGGAGGACCTCGCGTCTGTATTGGGTAAGTTTTCCGTTCCTTGACATTCAATGTTTCGTATTACTTACAGAGCTCATCGAAGATGGAAGTTCGCGTACGTCTTTACGTGACACTCTGGAATCAAATGCTCATCTTCATGTCTTAGTATCACCGAACTGCAAACATTGCTTCCTGCTTTGATCAAGAGGTTCAAGTTCAAACTTGCCGATAACGTAGATATTACCCCACGTCTTGCAGTAACACTTGCACCTGTGGCTGGGGAAAGATTCTGTCTACCACTAATTGTAGAGACTGTCGAATATTAATCTGGTAGAGGTCAGCATATTTCTAGACATTTGACAAGCGCAGATCTAGACCATTGCCACCAGCCACCCAATAACCAAGCTTACATTATAATTTGTTGGTCTCACTTTACTCTGTAGTTTTCGGGCATGCATTAAGTACTGAGCTCAATTTTGACTTATCTCAAAATATAAGATCAATTTAGGTTTTGTGGTTAAGAACTCTGAGAAAAATTGAAAGTAATGTAGTAGGTACATCAACACTTTGAATATTGACCTTTTCAATGATAACAAGAGGGACTTATACCTTGCCAAGCAAAGCAATGGAGCAATATTTGAGCTCATTTCCACAAAGCATGAAATCTAAGTTAGGCGCAGTTCACGTAGACCCATTTGATAAGTTACTGATGTAAGTAAAATTGCTAGCATCACCTCATGGTTTCGGTATTTATATAGTTTTGAGCTTCGTACTAGGGCTCCGCACCGTCCAGTAAAAATACGGGATATACGCTGCCGTATCGTAACTGAGGTTTTGCAACCCGTATTCTGCCAAGACTTTTACGAACCGTATCCGTATTTTATTGTCTCAATACGGTCGTAATACTGGTACGGTACGGAGTACAGGATGAATATGTGGCGGACAGATAGCATCTATGCCGCCACCGCCACTACACTTTTCTCCGACAAGTCGGTCGGGTCACTTCAGTCTTCCTAAACTTTTACTGCTGTTATATATCTTAAACCCAGCCTGTACTCCGGTAAATATTCATAGGGGAAATACATTAATATTATGCCATTATAAGTTGTTATGAGCTTTAAAATCACTGCAGCTTGAGTTATCTCCCTTTACTCCAGAAGGTATATTTCATTACTGGAGCCCAAAGCTCCGAAGTCTGCACTTAAGTTTATAATTGACCCTGACCCTAGCCCTTGCTTTTGAAGCATGTTCTGTATAAAAGCCTGAAGGGAACAGTTGAATTTACAGTCTCGACATGAATGAAAACCCTGCTCCCAGCATTATACCTTTGTTGAATTTCTGAATTGTATTTTTTTAGGCTCTGCAGTTGCTGTTGAGGGTATTTTCTGGAGGTCGAGACACAATCTCCCTCAGACGTGCCAGTCTTGCACCAGAGACTATTCGTATGCTTATGCTGGCAAAGAACAGACTACGTCTTGTTCGTCAGTGATTGTAGAACAGATTTATCAATTTAAATTTGAAATAAAGTCTACTTAGGTATACCGTATACCCGTAATACTGGCGTGTTTAACCCGTACAGTACCGTAAGAGCTGATGAAATGAACCCGTAAATTACGGTGACGTATACGGGACACCAGTAATGTACCCGTAAATTTTACTGGCGTAACAGTAATACTGTACGGTGCGGAGCCCTACTTCGTACCGATGATGATTCACTTTCTTTCCTACAAAATCGTAGACACAAAACGGTCTTGAAACACGATATCTGTGCTTGTAGCTGTGAGGCTGCCTCGTGTAGGCTAACCTTTTCCAGAAAGGCCGTGATCAGCGCTTTCTGCTTTTGACCAAGTCTGTCGGTCATCCACTATGAACTTCTCCAATATCCTAGCTCGTACTGATCACGGTGTTTCCGGAAGTGGCTAGCTCACAAGAGGCAACCTCACAACTACGAACACAGGTCTCTAAATATTTCGAGGCGGTTTTGTGCCCAGAATTTCGTAAGCAGCTGTCACCATTCGAAATCGGCAACGTAACCAATGTTCTACCGCAGAAATCTAGACCTAAAGCAGGTCCTTCTACAGACACTCAGTGATTTGAGTAGTCACTTATAGAAGTAATTGCATTAAGATAAAAACTTTATATAGAAAGATCTGCTTTAGGTCTAGCAGAAATCTTAAATCTCTATAAGATTACGAGGCCGGAGTTCACGGAGGACTCGTCCTTACTAAACTCAAACTGGCTGGTTTTCCACGTATATCCCCATTTGGTTGATTACTCTGAGATACCCGAAGAGCAGCATTGCATCCTCGGCATATTCGGCATCATAATCCAACAGATTCACACCGCTAAGTAATTACAATAGCAAATATGCTGCTCACGTCAACCGTACATCTGCTAGTTACTCTTCCTTGAGATTTAAGGCACTCTACATTTGGCGTTTACGTATCGCGTCAACTGGTATATACTATTATGATACCCCTTTCAATTTACAAGACAGTATCCTATATCAAGTTGAAACACAGAAAAAGATCAAGTACTATTAGCAGCCCGAGCACCCCAATTCCAACAGTCTTTGGCTGCCATTTACATCAAGAGCACTTTGCCTCGGTATGGTTTTATATATTAAGCACTCTGCCTCTCGCACTAAACTTCACACCACATGTACTCAATACTTTTTCATGGATCAGTACTCTGCTATTAGCATTGAACTTCGCGTCATACTTTACTTTGCTTACTATTTTCTGTGTCGAACACTCTGCTTCTCACGTTAACCTTCACGTCACATACACTTCGAGATAATACGAAACTTTATGTGAGCAGCAGAGTACTTAGTATATACAAAGAACAAAGTACAGCACAGATGATGTGAAGCTTTGGTGCTTGCAGCAGAATGCATCAAATATCCAATTCTTACTTGACGTGAAGTGTAGATCCACGGTTGATATCAACCGCACTTCTGCTTTGCCATTTACTTAACACCCTCACAGATTACGGCCTCGTACTTGCCACTCGAAGCGATGGCCAACCTCTTCTTCATAAGATTACTAGAAGACACATTAAAAACAAAGTTCAACCCGCCATTCGCGGGGGAGATATACGTTATTGTATACTCCGCAGCTGCTTACCCGAGGTAGATTGCTTCACTATCAAGGACAATAATGAGCTGCCAAGAATGCAGGCTCCTCAATCTGACCTCTTAATTATAAAGCCATCGCTTCGTGCGGTAGCTGCGAGTGTTTGAATTGAAATACCAAATATGCTGGAATTACCGAGGATGGGCTACCACGGGAAGGTGGCTCAGGATGGTAAAGGTTTCGTAGTACAGCATTTATCTGCACTGTTTTTTGCTTTGTTTGTATTTCTTTACTTTTCAATTCTCCGAAGAGGTTGACGAGGGGGACGGTTCACCATAATCAAACAAAGTAGAGAATTCCACGAATGCAAATAACAACGCAACAGCCATTGACTCTTCGGAGCATGTCAGGAATGATTCAATTCTCCAAGGGGCTCCGCAATACCTTTACCTAACATATGTTATGTTCGATAACAACAAAGTTTATAAAACATAGCCACCACTCATTTGTGATCATCCCCTGTATTCAACCCGCACAAGTATATTGATAGAAATACAAATTCTTTGATTGTAAGGACTTAAGTGCCATAATATTCCTGCAATTCGATTGTTTCCTACCGTTCATGAGATCTTACTGTATTTGTTGTTCCTGCAGTTCGAATTCCTATTCAGTTGGACCAGTTTGACTGCGTCTGAATACATTGGAACACGGTAAGACACAGTTTGCCAGTTTGCGAACGCTGTGGGACTCCGCTCCATAACGGAATACTAGCGGATTGATACGAGATGAATACTTGAACGGCTGGGTACATTGAATGAACACTGAAGGAATTGTAAAGACGAGAAAGGAAGGAATACAGCACTACTACGGTGGCAACATTTCATAAGAACAACCGATCTCTGTCTCTCCAAAAAAAAAGTCAGAGATGCTCCAGACTTGTATCCTCCCTGATTTGCTTGAAGGTTGGCCTTTTGAGAGCAAACCGAATTCTCGACAGGACATCGTTGCCCAGAGCGCTGCTTGGGTTGAGTCCTTCAACGCGTTCGACGAGAAGGCACAGGACGCTTTTAACCGATGTCAATTTGGGATTTTCGCATCTTTGGCTTATCCTAAGGCAGCCGGTGCCCACTTCAGAGCTGCATGTGATCTCATGAACTTGTTCTTCCTTTTCGATGAACTCAGTGATGAGGCTAGCGGTACTGAAGCGGCCAAACAGGCCAAGGACATCATGGATGCCCTTAGGTAGGGTACTTGCGATATCCAAATAATACTTTGCTTATTTTCTTCAACGAACAGGTATCCAGACCAGATCCCTCCAGAAGGGGACAGTGTTCTTGGTGCAGCAACTAGAGAGTGGGTAGTATTCACTATTCGTCTCATTACATGACTCATGTCTTATACCTCTAGCTTCTGGCGTGTCAGCCTTTTGTGTGCCAGCAAGTCTTCTGCCGAAAGGTTCATCCGAAATTTCGATGAATACACAGACGCCGTGCGCCTGCAAGCGGTGGACCGCGACGAGGGCCGTGAACGATCAACCGAAGAGTATTTCGAATTGCGCCGAGGTACAATCGGGGTCCGTCCATCGTTCGATTATTTCCTCCTGCCTGATCATATCCCGAACGAGGCCATTGACCATCCCCTTGTCGAGAGGCTAGCCATTGGATCTATTGACATGACTATTTTGGCAAATGTTAGTAATCAGTTGTTACATCGCACGAGAGCACTGATTAATTATTTCGGCATCACTAGGACTTGTACTCATACAATGTCGAGCAGGCTCGTGGGGATGATGCACACAACATTGTTGCTGTTATCATGCGAGAGAAAGGATGCACGGTTCAGGAAGCTATGGACCAGGTTGGGAAACTTTATGCTCATATTAAGTCCGCTTTCATCGAGAACTACAAGAGCCTGCCTACATTCGGAGACACTGATGTGGACAGGTTAGTGAAGGAGTATTGCTGGGGTATGGGTAACTGGGTCACAACCAATATCAAGTGGAGTTTTTCCGGTGAAAGATACTTTGGAAAAACAGGTTTAGAGGTGATGAAACATCGCAATATTACTTTAATCCCAAAGAAACACTAGGGAATTACCAATTCAGAAACATAAATAGTTATGGGAGACTAATTGATACATTGTAACTAAAGTTTTTCTTGACCTTTGTGACTTGTTTCAGTTTGCACAATATATGAGTAAATTTTGTGACAAAGTTTTGGGGGTAATGTATGCAGATGTGTAGGGGGATGTGGGTGTGATGATAGGTTGTAGGTTTCACATGTTGAGAGGGTATCACACTGGGGCAGAGGTGAAGGTGGAGGAACAATGGGGAATGAGATTTCAAACAAGTCCAAATTACATAAGAAAAATGGACCAACTTCCTCTGAAACAAGCTTTGCTATAAACATCAGTTCAACTTAACATTGGTACAGTAGCTCATATTGCCCACCCCATATTAGAGTAAGAGATTTAATAATCATCATGGAGCTGAACATATTGTGTATTTAGCACTTGCACTGAGCTTGTGGCAATTGCTTAAGTTACTACATGATTTCTACCTAGTATTTATACTAGAGTGACTAAATCAGTGTGAACAAAGAACAATAAAACCTGTGGTGTAGTACAGCAAATGACAATAGGTGACTATGCTGATAATCAAGAAGTATGAAGCTGTTATGTAGCATATGGATTGGAACAATAACTGTAAAATCCATGATTCCAACAGAAACAGAAAGTGGCCTTGTACTTGCCACACACAAGCAATGGCCCACTTCTTTTATTTAAAGCATCCTAGAGACAGGGGTCTGTCACAGGTCTGGCTATTTGGTCACGGGAGGCCACTGCTATCAACCCCAGCTTCTAAGGAGCTGCTTTCCACAGGCAGCATCATAGCTGATTAGATTGCCTCTTTTACCCAGGACCAAAAGAGATTTTAGTGAAATGCATGGTGTGTCCAATCTAGCCAACTACATCAGGAAAAAAAAATCTGCTATGGAAACCTCTGCTAAGATATCCATTATCCCGTAACACGGAGCCTTACTCCATAGGAACAGTAGCATCGCATAGCATTTGGTAGACATCATACATTGATCCAAATGCTCCATATGATATATAGTGTGTAGTACACACCTGCAAGTGATATCTAGGTAAAAGCTACATGAGCTGAGAATGTTAAGTAGTCAAGTCATCTCATTGAACTGATGGAGCTTGTATCACTAATGGCCTACATTGGCAATAACAAATTTACAGCGGTTTTTCGAAATGCTAGACCAGTTTTTATTTTCCATGTCTCACGATTTTTGTTTACTGCCACATATAAACAAAAATGTGAGATGCAAAACTGGTCTAACGTTTCGAAAACCGCTGTAAGTATTGTTCTGTTTTACTCTTCAAGCTTCCCCTGAAACAGTACTTCTTTTTTTTTTGTTGATATGCTTCTTGCTGCGATATCTCACCTTCAGGGGTGCAGCCCTGAAAAAATGCCAGCTGGCTTACTCTGTTGCCGATTTACGGCGACTTCAACTGTATAGTTCTTACTAAGCATTGACAACGACATTGCCAGCTCATCGCAGCTAGCTCTCTGACTCTCACTTCAAGTACTTCAACGCTTTTCAATGGACTTCAATGCTTTTCAATGGACTTCAACACTTTTCAATGGACTTCAAGGCTTCAATGGACTTCAAAACCTTAGTGTGCTTCAATGCTTTAGCACACATCAAGACTTGAATGTATTTCAAAGCCTCAAAACCCTTCAACACTTCTATTGCTGCTAACATCAACATTCTGAACTCTCCACTACTTGACTTTTAGTTCTGGGCTGCTCAAAGCAGAAGAGATGCAAAAGCTTGCACTGGCACACGAAGCTTCAGGCTACTGGGCACAACAGTTATATTGATACAGGAGGAAGCGAACAGGAGTGGAGGAGCATGCATTAGCATCAGTGCACATAGGAACAATATTACTTATATAAATACACAAATTGTCTGTTCTCTACCTTTTATGGCGTGATTTGGGTGTCATTCATTGGAATATTACAGCCTCATTATCAGCTGCTCCTTATAGAGCATCCATAGTCTATATTACCACTCTGAGTACATGTAGCCTATAGGTATACAAGGTTTGACTACTGAGACTATGGAGATAGACACTAGTGCTATGCGAGTCTATCAAATGTCGGATAAAAGGGGACCTTCCTATTTGACTATTTCAGTTACCAGGTCTCTATAGCATCTGAAAGCAACTTAAATTTTTTCCTGATGTATAGCTGACTATCTGACACATCTTACTCATCTGAATTGGTAGACTTAATCCAGTACAAAGTTTGCAGAGTGGTGGATTCTGACTCCTCCAAACTTTGATCTCAACCAGACCATTGAGCATGTAATTCTAGCAAAAAGCCAGGTTCCAGCTCTCGATGATAGAGCCAATCATTTGCACCACCATTTCGATTCCATTTCTCTAGGAGACTCTGACCCACCCTCATCTCAGCCCCTAAATTTGGCAAAAATTGCTAAGAAATCCAACAATCCACCATCCCCACCATTGCCTATTAGTGACCTTGCACAGAGCCAACCAGAGCCAACCATTGGCACATGATGCTAAATTAGTGTGTGCAGCTCATTGGCTCTGTCTACAAGTGCACAAGCCAACCAGTTACTTTAGCTTATTTCTCCATGTATAGCAGCTGCAGATATTTGAAGACAGCCTAAAAACAAGCTCAATGTGGCAGAAAATAAGTGAAAATTTCTCATCTCAAACAATGTAAATCAAGTGTTTCATGTTTTCATCTCTTATTATGAGGCTCATAAGGGACTCGTCCTTACTAAACTTGACCACAGAGGTTCCCATGTACTTATTCCATTTAGTCAGTTACAATATAAATCCAGCATCTCCAGCATCACATTGAGACTGGATTACGGCCTTGTACTTGCCACACTAATATGTCTCTTTTATGTATAAAGTAATGAGTTTCTAAAATGAAACACAACCAAAACACGCTCTAAAGCACACTATAATTTGTTTGCAAGGTTTCCTGGATGAAAGAAGTCATCTCTTTGAACTTAAAGTCTTTTAGATCTTAGAAGGGGAGGGTTTGCAATGTGATAGGTTTTGCAATAACAAGATAACACACAAAGTTGAGACCAACAATTGCCAAGTTCCAATACCAAAGGCCCAAGTGCCTAACTATATCCAAATGTGCCAAACTCTTAACAGTATATAACTCTTTCCACAAAAGTGATCTTTTAAGTCTTTGTATTGATATCTTGTAGGTTAGCATTTCTATGAAGCTATTGGTGACTGGTCCAGGCAAGCGAAGTCCTTACTGTTGAATTGGCACTTCTATAGATGCCATCAATGCATTGCCACACTTATGTGGCAATGAAATGAGAGTGGGCCATCGCTGCGCGTGGCAGAGACGAGGCCGGCAAACTGTGATGAATGCCGATGCATGCCGGGAAAGATAAGATGCTTTGATTTGCCTAATGGGGTTTGTACATGGAAACTTCATAGCCACCCATGCAAGTCGAGTTTAGTAAGGACGAGTCCTCATAAATTCGGCCTTGTAACACATCTTCTATCAGATCATTCCGATGGAACTGTTGTAGTATGTAGAATAGCCACATACACCCGGTACATATTGATATGGACAGCCTTATGCTGATAATCATATGATACTTATCATAGGTACTTAGTATAAATACCCTCAGTAGTTATACTGTAACTTTAGCACTCTTAACAGGGATACTTCTATCGTCTATTTTGCCTCAGCTCTTATACTCATCCCCAGGTAGGTTAAGGAGGCTACTACCTTGCTGCCTACTCAGGCATATTCCATACCTGAATCTCTTCAGGTTATGGGCCCCAGAGTCTGCTGTCAGGAGCACCCTAAAGGGCTGCCAATGACACACTCCACCCACCTGGTAGGCACCTTAAAGGGCTTGACACTATGCCAGACAATGATGAGCTATCTGCTGCTTTCAGTGTGGAGCTCTGAGCAATCTGCTGCTTATTAGCACTGTGCTCACTATATTACGAGGCCAAATGAAATGAGGACTCGTCCTTACTAAAGTTGACTTGCAGATGTGGCTGTGTCATTTGCTTCATGCAAATTCCATATAGTATATCAAATCTTATCATTGTAATGTAATCACGGCAACTTTGCCATCAGCATTCCCAGCATCAACTCAGCATTATTCCAGCAGGTTACGGCCTCATACTTGCCATATGCAGCAATGGCCTGCTCCTATTTCATCGTATGCTGGCAAAGGGGCTCTTTGTCACCATCTTTCTGCACATTTATTGTCGCATTTTTTACTCTTTATTTTATGCATTGTGGATGAATGCTGATGGATGACTTTCCCCAGATATAGTTACTATGTCTTTTAACAGTACTTTCAACACCCTTCCAACCCTCAATGCTACCAATTGGAAGCACTGGTCTACTCAAATGACCACTTTTCTCATGCATACTGGCATCTGGGACACTGTCACTATGGAAGAACCTTCTCCTACTAATGACAATAAGGAAGAGGTTAAAGACTGGAAAAACAATAACATGAAGGCTTTAGGTTCCATCCACCTTTGTCTCTCTCAGTCTGTCTTATCTAAAGTTGATACCAAAACCACTGCCAAGGAGACCTGGGACTCTCTTCAGACTCTCTATGACAATCCCACAGTTGGTTCTATTATTCACAACTTTAGGTCTGTTATGAACATCCAGATCCCTGCCAAAACTCACCCTGCCAACTTCATTGAAGAACTAATTATGTACTTCCACCATGTTGAAGCTGCTGATGCAGCCTTCAAAGTTCCTGTTCACCTCCAATTCCTTATCCTACTCTCTAAACTCCCTGACATCTACAAAACCCTCATTGATGATCATCTGATACACTTGCTGCTGTCAAACAATTCACTGTTGATGACTTGAAGAATCATACTGTCATGATTTATGAAGGAACTGGAAAAGGGAAGTGCAAGGATGCTGGTAAACAGGCTCAGAAATTGTCAGCAGCGAAGAGGAAAAGGGAGGACCCTAAATTCAAACAGCAACAGCACCAGAATCTGGAAACGATGCTAACCAGGGGGGAACCAAAATTTGAAGGGTCGTAGCAAGTGTGCTGGCAAAGGTAAAGGCAAGGGATGTCAACATGACAACCATGGCTACTCTCATGTTGCCACTGCTGCTCAAATTCCTCTTACAGCTTCTCTCCCAGGCCCTCATAAGCCTTTCTTCCAGGAAACTCAGAAGCCTTTTGATGGCTTCTTTCCAGGTATGAAGAACACTTTTGATCTTGCTCCTGACATGGGTGTTAAACCATCCACTCAGTGAATCAAGGTCCTCGAACCCGTCATCCATGGAACTCAGGACATTGAAATGTCAGAGTACCATCAGCATGAGGACAAGGATGCCCCCGTTGCAGGTCCCTCTACTCCTTCATTGTTGAGCAGAATGAGCCAGGACCAGCCTATCAATTGGGCTGACGATGACTGCAGTCTGTCAGATGAGGGGGTTTCTCTCAGTTCAATGTTGGACATGGATGAGGATATCACAGAGGCTGCCGGTTTTGATGACCAGAGTGTCTACTACAGGTGAGTACCTTCTCATTCTAACCAGTACACTTTGTCTAACGTGCATTCATTTGCAGCGATGATGAGGATAGAGACATATAGTACTTCATACAAATGTTGCTCTGTACTGGTAGATTTTAATCTACTGGATGTACTTAATAAATATTATTCATCTCCTTGTGCACATAACATACCATTTGCTGAGTGTTCTAAATGTAAGGGAAAGAAAAATATTGAGAAGGAACTCCAAAAATACATGGATTCGCTTACTATGGATCACTGGCTTCTAGACTTAGGAGCATCATCTCACTTCACTTTTGTGAAGGATGACCTGGTCAATATAGAAGAACTTGAGAACCCAATACCTCTAAAAACTGCAGACTCTTTTACAAAGATTACAGCAAGAGGAACAGTGTTGATCCAAAAGCACAATAAAGTTTCTAAACTTGATCCTGTATATTATGTACCTGATCTAAACCAATGCCCCATATCATTAGGACAACTCCTAAATGATGGCTGTGAGAGTCATGGTACCAATGAACATATTTTTCTTGAAGACAAGAAAGGGACAAAGTTCCTTTCATTCATAAAACTATTCTCACAAGATACTTTGTATTGGCTGAGACATTCAAAGCAACAGTTGCACACCGTTTGCGACAATGGCTTTGTTTATTCTTTGAACTACGATCTTCTACACCAACATGTAAGACATCCTTCCAAAGAGGTACTTCACCACATGAAGGACCATACTAGAGGTTTCCCTGAGATCTCTATTCCTACAGACAATCCACTTTGTCGAGGATGTTTGGAAGGTAAATTGCCTTTACGCAATTTTCCCTGATCAAATTTGCATGCTAAACATGCTTTCAAGCTTGTCCACACAGACTTGAAAGAATTCCCCACATTGTTGTACCACAAGTACAAATATGTGATAGTCTTCCTTGATAACTATACTTCACAAGGATGGACTTACAATTTGTGCACCAAAGTTCTGCAATTAATGCTACCTGAAATTTCCTTGCTATGGTCAAAACTCAATATAAGACCAAAGTTGAAGCAATGATGTCAGATGAAGGGGGGGAATACATGTCCAAAGCTTTCCTTGATTTACTTGAGGAAAAAGGGATTAAAATCCTTAGAAGTGTGCCTTATACTCCACAAGAGAATGGCTGCGCTGAGCGCTTTATGTGCACTATGATGGACAAAGCCAATGCTATGTGCATATTTGCATGCATACCTGATTCCTGGTGGGAATTTGTGATTGAACAAGCTGTTCACATTTACAATTGGACACCACTACATCACCTTAAGTGGTTGACACCCTATGAACTTTTGGAAGGAGAAGTACCTCATATTGACCATTTACGAGTTTTTGGCTGTGGAGCATATGTACATATCCCAGCTAAAATTCAAAAGAATTAATGTTCTCCTAAATCTGAACTAATGACCTACATTGGTGTTGCACCAGGAGGTCATGGAAACAGGTTCATTGTGATGACTGTATACATATTAGTTACTATGTATTAGTACTGCCCTCATGACTTGGTAATGATATAGATCTTTTAACCTGGACAATGACCAAATGCTTCTACAGATAGAAGACTGGTTTGTCCTCTCCTCTCCTCTACCCCCTGTACTGGCTAAGCATCCATTCAACTGCTTCCCCATTGAGGTATTCGACTGCTTGCATCAGCGTAGTGATGCACTCCTCTTGTACTGCTGTATGTTTGGGGTACTATACGTTAACACATATTAGGACCTATGGGAGTCTTACCAGACTACAAATGCTTCACAGTGGTGGGGGTACCATGGACTCCCG
Organism: Stygiomarasmius scandens; assembly: GCA_037954225.1. Lineage (NCBI taxonomy): Eukaryota > Fungi > Basidiomycota > Agaricomycetes > Agaricales > Campanellaceae > Stygiomarasmius > Stygiomarasmius scandens. Next base: position 308,436 of record JBANRG010000063.1, read on the forward strand.
TGTCCGCTCTGTTGAAACGAGCGTTTTATCTGCTCTGTTGAAACGAGCATTTTATCCGCTCTTTCATTCTCTTCTCAGAACGAGCATCTATCTGCTCTTCTGTTCTTTTTAAACTACTCCTCTTGAACGAGTGTCCATCCGCTCTTCTCTTATGTTCTTCCTTTATTTATACTAACTATTGCTTTTCTTTATTTAGACCATTCAACACTATCTGCTCTCCCAGCTCTCCCAACTTCCCCAACTCTCCTATCCCAACTCTCTGAAGCAATCCTATCTACATGTTACCAGTACTCCCATCCCTTTCTCAGCTCTCTCTTGCCAGTTCCATTCCCCTCCTCACTCCAATTCTTTATGACATGCCCTTGGTTTGCCTTCCTCTAAAACAGGCTTCTGACTACTGTAGGGAATTCCTGTCAAGGCAGGAGAGATTGTTGAGGTTAGGGAAGGATTTTGTCAGATTGAAGCTGACAAGGAAGTGGGAGGAAATAATGCTTCCTCATCACCTGCCCTTCTCAGCACTTCCATCCCAACTCTCTGATCCAATCTGTCTTGGAAGGGCAACAACGCTTCAAGCATAGCCATGTCAATGACTACAGCAGGTGACTTTGCAGAAGGACAGGACATGATTAGAGCTGGGCAGAATGAAGAGTGGCAAGTGGAAGGCTTAGAGAAGTTGTTCCATGTTTGTTTCCAATAGGTGTCATATGTGGTTAAGAGTATAAAGCTACCTTTTTGCTGAGCAGGTAAGATGGGATTGACAGCTTGAAAACTATAAAATTCCTAATTCCTAAAGTTTAGACATGTTCTTTGTATTGTTATTTTCAAAGTGTCTGTTCAGCATGATGAATCATCCACCTTCCTATTTAAGAACAATCTTCAGTGAGGGTCACAAATGCGTGACAGTTGTCACACTCCATCCCTCTTTTATGTAGTTAAAAATGGTGTATTCACTATTAATAACATGGGATTGAAAGCTATGTTTGTCATTCAGAAAAACATAGCTTTATACTTACTTTGATATATGCTGGGGTTATTACATCCATACCTTCCAGCCGGATCCACTTTGTCTGAATTATTTTCCCACACCTTATTCAATCCCTATTCCACTCAGATCTGCTCAATCCGAAATATTTTCTTGAATTATTTACCATCCTTTATTATCTGCTCAGATCCTGTGAAGTGTGATAGACTCCCGTAGGTCCCAATACGTGTCCATGTATAGTACCCCGAACATTAGTGGTATAAAGGAGCATGTCACTATGCTGATGCAAGAGGTCAAATACCTCAACAGGGAAGCAGTTGAATGGATGCTTAGCCAGTACAAGGGGTTGAGGAGGAGAGGACAAACCGGTCTTCTATCTGTAGAAGCATTTGGTCGTTGTCAGGTTAAAAGATCTATATCATTACTGAGTCACAAGGGCAGTACTAATACATAGTAACTAATATGTATACAGTCGTCACAGATCCGCTTCATCCGAAAATATTTTCTCACGCTTCATTCCTTCATCATTGCTTCCTCATGGATCCATCAGATCTGCATGTTCCATACTTCCATTTTCTTCCAACTTCTTATATTCCTTCTGCTTGATCTGTATGTTCCACTTCCACATTCACATGTTTTACTTGTTTCCCTCATGACCTTTCCTCATGATTTATGTGCTGCACACATTTCTCCTTATATCATTTTATTCCCATGCTATTGTCTTTCCTCTACAACATGTTTTATTCTGGTCCTTCCTGGATCCACAGTATAAAAGCTAGATACATCTTTGTATGTAGCTTAAGTTAAAAATCAACTAAGCTGGTCTTTTATTATCTCTTGCTCATTTCTAAGCCAACACACTAGTCAATCTGATTCTGGCACAGTAAACATCCTGACTTTGTCTTCTCATTTCTTATTTCACCGGATCCACTCCAGATCCTATTTTCTATTTAGTGTTTCAGAGACTTCCACCCAGGCTCCAGAGCCCCAGACCTCTATCTCCTAGCTTTGGACTTGCCCAGACTTAACAGTGTCCAACATAACAATCTTACCTGCTAGCTTTCAATCCCGTGTTATTAATATGGTGAGTTGTATGTAAGGTCCATTTTTAACCAGAGGCTTTATGGACAAAAGATGACTACATGTTTATTCCCAACATGTATCAAAGTAAGTAATTAAAAGTATAAAGCTGTGTTTTTCTGAATTTCTGGAGCTCAGATAAAAGATAGATTGACTGTGACAGCTGTCATGCATTTGTGACACTCACTAAAGATCATTCTTAAAAAGGAGAGTGGATGACTCATCATGCTAACAACACAAATAACATATCTAACCTTTAGAAATTGGTAACTCTAAATTTCAATCCATGCATCAGGAAATCGGGGTAAAAACTTTCAAGGGCTTGCACCAGGTTGTGCAAGCTTGCACAACCCTGAAAAGCTTGAAAGCCAGCAAGCAGAACAGTAAATGTGGAAAATCATTTTGTACTTCCAGGTTGCATAGAGTGTAGCTCCTGCCCTACAGATACACCTGGATTAAACTGAAAAACAAGTCTACATTATACATCTAGGAGCTCATAATCTGGTAAGCTACATTTTAGGCAGATTTTCTTTTTCGTATCTGCACTTGTGAGGTTGCCAAGTTGCATACCAGTGGAAAACCGGCTACAAGGCCCAAAACCTTGCAAGTTTTTACCCCCATTTGCTGATGTGTTATACAGTGCTGGATAGAATGTGAAGACCAATTTCAACTAGATGTTACATATGCAATTAGGTCACTACAATTGAGGAAAACATGGCCCTATACCTTTAATTACTTACTTTGATATATGTTGGGGTCCAATATAACCATGTTTGTAATGATGAGTTGTATGTGAAAACCATTTTTAACTACATATTTTATGGAGAAAAGGTGACTGTATGTTTATTCCCAACATGTATCAAAGTAGATAATTACAGCAGTTTTCATAAATATACAGAATTGCGTGAAAAAAAAGTGAGGGTTACTTCACGGATCTTGTCTGGCTTCTGATCGGCTGCTATTTCTGGCATGTCATGGCTTCCATTCTGACCTCGTCATTACTACCATTATTACCATCACCAAGAATGCCTCGCCAGACAACTTCCAACAACTTGAAGGCTTGCATACCAATTCTTTTCCATGAGCAAGACATTGACGTAGCTGACATTTGTCAGGCCCTTGGTGTCGGAAAGACTTTGGTTTATGACACACTCCAATACCACTGCCAGTATGGTGTTCCTTATAATCCACATGCTCAGCGAACAGGTCAACAACATATCCTTACGAGAGATGACTCCCAATTTCTATTCAGTCTTCTATCCCATCAGCAAACTCTATATCTTGATGAGATTCAAGCTCAGCTTCTCAGTGCTGTTGGCTTATATGTGTCCATACCAACCATTCTCCGCACAATGTGCTGACTCTACCTTAGCAATAGATGTGTTTCAAATCAAGCTGTAGAAAGACACGAACTCGTGAGGGCAGCACATATGAACAAGATTGCAGCTCTTGTTCCCCACCCAGATATGCTCATGTTTATGGATGAAGCTTCACGAAATCAGAGGACTCAACAACGCTGATATGGATGGGCTCTGAATGGTCATCACTGCATTGTCAAGCAGTACTTTGTCTGAGGGCAGAGGTTTCCATATTACCTCTTTTGACTATGGATGGCATCATTGCATACAATCTCATCCCTGGATCAGTGACATCAGAGAAGTTTATTCATTTTCTGAAGGAACAAGTGGTTCGTGATTCTCAGTTCCTTTCACTTAGTCTCCAACTTCTTTCTAGATACCACTAACAAACCCATATCCCAGACCACGGAGTGTACTGATTCTTGACAACTGCTCCATTCATCATGTTGATGAGGTGAGGGAATTGGTTGAGGAACAGGCCAGTATGTACTTTTATTCACTCTCTTTATGCTGCACCATCTTAGTTCCCTATGTCCAGAATGCAAACTGATCTTTCTTCCACCTTACTCTCCAGATTTGAACCCCATTCAACAAGCATTTTGACCATCAAATCTTTTCTTCATTGACACATGGGTGACTTTTCATTATTGATCATTGATAAGGCCTGCCAATCAATAACAGCATCAAAGGCTTGGGGGTATTTTCAGGCTTCTGGATATGTTGCCTAGATAACCATTGCGGATATTGATCATACCTAGAAGTTGTACACATTTGACATGTCTGCCCCCAGAATTTTGTACTTCTAATGGATTCTTTTTTATCTGTTCTCCGACTGACTCATTTGAAGCATCTTGACTTGAAACCACCACCATTCACTCCCACTCAATGCCTAGTCAATCCCAGCCCACCTCTCATAGTGGATCTCATGAGTCTTCACCCGATAGTGACTCTCCAACTGAACTTTCAGTCACATTCTCAGTTCAGCTGACTACCTACACTCTTGAGCCCTCTGGCAAGAAAGGGAAGCATACTGAAAAGAAAAACTACAAGACCAAAGAAGTGAAGCCCGTTATACACTGTTCTGAACAGTCCTACATTGATCTTTTGGACTCCATTCTCACCTGACACAAGTTATCCAAACTGATTACCATCTCAGTAAACCACAGCTATCCTCTCAAAGCTCAAATTCCACCCGCAACATAAGTAATCTCTTCTTGTTTCTATTTGCACATGGATCAAAACTGATGTATGCAGCAAAACAAACGACACTGATGTCGAGAGCTATGATGAGTACTTGGAAATTGTTGTGAAACTTCTTGAGAATCCACCAACCAAAGCTCTCAATGTGTATATTGATGTTTGGATATGTTCTTTGTATTGTTAGATTCAAAGTGTGCCTGCTCAACATGCTGAGTCATGCACCTTCCTTTTTAAGAACAATCTTTAGTGAGGGTCACAAATTTGTTATTGTGCTTGCTTGGTGAAACTCAAATATGAGCTTCACAAATGAAACAACACAAAACCAACACAAAATATAATAATTGCGCAAGGTGGTGTAGGGTGTAGAAACACTTCTTGATAAACTTAAGAGGTTTCTAGCTCAAGAACAAGACACACAATAGTTCAAGTTCAATTCCAAAGTCCAATAACAAATCTTTTCAAATGACAAGTTCTTTCTTCTTCAAAGTTCAATGGCCAAAGTTCAAACAATGACCAAGTCACAATTCTGATGTACACAATATGATTGCACCAAAATAAAAGTCTTTGTTAAGGTTCTTAGGCCTTTGTCTTGTAGGTAAGGGTAAAGTAGAGTTTCCTTTGACACAATAGGCTGGCCTGGACAAGTGGAGTTTAGGAACCCTACAAGAGACACCAGGATCCACAGTGAGTGCTACTGTATTACTCTCCCATCTACCTACAACTACATGGTCCTTTTATACTCTAGAAACTAGTAACTGTATAGTTTTAGATTTTATTTAAAAGTCCAATAAAAGATATAAAGAACTCCAAGAATAAAAGAGATTGAAACTGAGAGAGACTATATCAGGAAAGATGATTACCTATAGAGGTAGTAGGTCCATGAAATATATACAAGAAATGAGAAAATAGGGTATATCTCTTTATCTCACATAGAGTGCTTTGTGTAAGGTTGTGACTTTAGGTTTTTCATTTATAGAGCTATATCAACAGACAACAAAATGGGCCACTATCGGCATAACTTTGATATTTCCCACAATAAACACTAAATACAACCAAATTTTACTTATAAAGAAATGAATGTTTATGCACCAGCAACTTTCTTTAATTCACTGAAGCATTTCTTGTTTATAGAACTAAGCAATCAGACCATGGGATCTTAATTGAAGAAACAAAATATAGCCACAATTTTGTTATCTTAATAATGCATGCGGAAAGTCAGCATATATGTCATGACGGGTTACCTGTGACCCGCAGGTAAATACCTGACCCGTTTCCCATGGATCGGAGGCAGGTGGCAGGTATGCCTTTTTGGCCCACAGGTACCTGCATTGCGGATCCGAGTTGACCTGCAGATCGACTCGTGCGGAACTCTAAGTTGTAGCTCATGATTTACTGAACCACTCTCTTGATCAAATACAATTTTAAAAAAATTACCAGACTCTCAAAGCTTGCTAAATTTATGTCACATCTTCATTGTCACTCTTTTCCTAACCCAATTTATAGTTATTTATGACACTTAATCTGTTGACTGGTAATAGGATACAATTTTTTTTGTTAGAAGTCACTTGATTTTCAGATCCAAACTGCTCTTCCTAATAGATATTCAACTCATGCAACTGGATAGATGAATAGACTATATCTATGCTATACTCTCATTGTCACCCCTTTTCTATCCAATTCTATTCATATTCTATTCCATTTCAGTATTAGTTTTGTTTTCCCTTCTTAAAATTCAACACTACAAAAACCAATACCAATGATGGCTAGCTTTTTGGTCCTTTTATCAAGGGGGTTTCACCCTATCCACATTCAAATGATAATTTTTTCAATATATATTTTACTGATAACAACAGAGCTCTAGTCATTCACTTTGGAAACTATTTTGAACAAACTTTTAATGAATAGACTTATGAAGTATTCATTCAGGAGTTTTAAATTTAACAACATTCTATTTCATAAATAGTTAGAGCCACTGGTCTTTAACCTTAATGAATATTCATTCATGCCACAGCTTTAGTAAGTCGAATCACAAAAGTTATCGTGAGCATCCTGTAAATAATCTAAACTGAGTTTGCTCTCTGAATAATTGACATGTCATCAGAGCCAATCCTAATTTTTCAGCAGTTTAACCACTGGACACCAGCCCAAATTTTCATCACTTGTGCCACAAAAGTAGTGATAACACAAATTTATCTTTGAACATACAAATCTATGACTTAAATCTCACTGCCCCAAATATGATTACCTTGTACTGAGTATCTGATTTTTGTTGAAAAGTTACTTAATATATTCCCATGAAAAATGTATATGATCTGCTTACTTAATTTATAAGTCACCTGAGTAGTTGTTTCACTCTTATTCTTGAACCACCATCATCTACATCTCACTCACCCTTTTCATGTCTCTGGGGCTTTTTCTCTCCTTTCATCCCAACATGTTTTTCACAGCAGGACCATCAGTAACCATAATAATGTTGAATGAATGGACTGAATATTATCATTCTGGTTTTATCAGGCAAGTTCCACATATTCAGGATGATTCTTAAAAAACCAGGTCTTATAAGAAATCAATCCACATGCTTTTGAAGATCTGATGTGTTTGACAAAGTCAGGCAAGACAGATCATGGTCTTTGGATGCATGTGATGCATGATGTGTGATGCAGTACTTCTTTCATCAGTACTGCCAGCAAGCATGAGTCAAAAGGACACCCTGGGGCACCTTTGTGGCTTCAGAGTCCTCACTATCACTCATTTCTCCTTGTGCTTTGCTTTCTATCCTCAGCCTCTACCTTTGGCCTTTTCACCTGTCTCCAACAGGTACATCCACACATCAGACCACGAATTGTGCACCAACACACACTTCTCTACACATGCCCTCCCATGCATGCTACATCTACATGCACTCCTCTACATAAGTGCATCTACACACAACTATGCATCTATTACATTCCACTACACCAACACACACTTCCAACTACACATTCTACAGCACAACAACTAACCATCTTCTCTCTAAGGACAAGCTCCTTCTGACATGGGTATCTATAATCACTGGATGTGTCACTCACTCCTTACATTTGGGTTATTGCAGCTGACCATGGATGGGCCAGGATGTCTTGTCGGGGCCCAAGGTCTCCTAGACCTAGCCCATATTCCACACCACAGCCCCAACCATGTCTTCTGCTGTGGGACTCTCCTTCTCCTCAGGTGAATGCATTGAAGCAAATCCAAAGAATGAGTTGTTCCTCTCTCACTTACACTGCATGCAAATTAAAATATTATACAAGTGGAAGATTTTAACTTTTTGGATCATATTTACAAAATATTTCAGAACAAAATATCTTCAAAATATTACATGCATTATTAAAATATTCCACAGTGAAATATTTTAATCATTTCATTTTTCTATATCGTTAATTTTCCTTATATCTTTATTTCACCAGCTATGTCCATTCCTGCTTCAATTTTTCACCTTCATGCATGGTATGTTGCTGTCTTTACAATATACTTTTTATGCCCTCTATTATTTTGGCGGGATAAAATTGGAGGGATTAAGTGCTAATAGCTTTCATCCAACTCTTTCTCCCAAAGCTAGCTGCAGTATTATAAGAAAATTGGTTTCTTTAGCTATAACTAGATATGTGACAAGGTATCTGCCTCATTTTTAGATATCTTTCTAATTTTTCCTGTTCTAGGCACTCTGATACTATATCAGAGAAAATTTAACCTGTGGTGTTGCGACATAGCCCCTTTTTTGTGCCTTTTGACTCAACTTTTTTTGAGCTCTAGACAATATTTTTTCCTCATTACACAATTATCTGCTAAGTTCTTTAAAAACTTTGATTTTCTCATTACTTAACATTTGACAAAACTGTAGATTCTGAAGAACTGGGTAAGTTTTATGTCAGTTTCATGTCAGCTATCAATCTCAAACATTTCAGCCCTTTGTTATTGTTGAATTATCCTTTGACTAATCTTCCTGTCACAGGTAGGGTGATGAGCCAAACTGGCTTTATTGTAGCACAAGAGTCAGAGGATCTATCTGCTTGAGAAATTGGTATCTCAATTCTCTTTTTCCAACTATCAGCAAATATGTCCCAAGGTTTCTTTATTGCATAAATCTCATTCTCTTACTAAAATTGTCCAGCATGTTTTTCCTTCTAGTATCAGTACATTTAGTGAGAAGCTTCATTTTATTCCCAGGTTGTTGATTGATATTCCCCAGTGTAGCTTTACTCGAGTGGAATTATACTTTCATCCAGTGGTGTGTCTATTGAATAAAACAATTACTGCTAATCTGCTTTACACAAATGGGTTGCTTCTATCTACCATAGTGACAGACATTTTTACATAAAGTAATATCCCTATCCTTGTTCAAGATCTCAATGCTTACAAATCCAACAGACCTTTTATACTTGTTTACAAGCCTTCCAGCTATTGTCAGACTAAGGCAATGCTGAGTGTGTTTTTTTAGACTTTGCAAGAGTATTCTCTAGTTTACCTATGTAACTAGTTAGGATACTCTGATTCTGTTTATACTACTTGGAATATATGAAATTATGGAAGTAATGGAGTATGTCCAATTTAAGAGAATATGAGCTACTATGATGTGTGACAAGACACCAGGCTAAGCCTACTAGGCCAATAAAGTTAAAACATTCTGGTCCAAAAAGGGTTATTCTGGTATCAAAACCAGGGACATCATTCTTACAGTTACAGTTAGCACAACAAATATCTGAGTTGAGATTTACTTCAAATGGTTCATTCACAATGATTGAAAAATAGTAATTTGTATTTGGGATTTTTTAGACTTTAGATGATTTTAGATACCCTTTGGACATTCTTGGATGGGTTTTGGACAGCTTGTGGGTATCTGAATTGTAATGGTGCTATACACAATAACTGAAAAATAGCAAACTGTGTTGGTATTTTGGTAGACTTTAGATGGTTTTGGATACCTTTGGACATCATTGGCCATTTTTGAATAGTTTGTGGATGCCTCTTGCATATTTTTCTGCCTACCTCTAGGTTGGTTATGGATGTCATTTAGAATACATTGCAAGATCATATCTCTCTATTCAGAGGCTAATTTCTCTCTCTATTATAGCAAACAAAATAAAATGGTTTAATTATTATTGCATATATTATACTAATATGATAATACTTTAGAAGATGTGGTAATTTCTTATGCTTGATTACATTCAATGTTGTTTCAATCAATTTAAAATTCATCTTAGTACTCTTTTCTTTCAGATATTGGATGACTTTGGATAAAAAATTTTAAGGAGTTTGCCAAAAGCATCTGTCAGATGCATTGTCCCAATTTGCTCCAAGGACTACATGTTAACTTTTTGTCAGCATAGGTCAATATTTGAGCTGTGTTGAGGGAAATTGGCCTAGTGACCTTTTTTCTGATGTCTCTGAGGAACCTTGCCTGTGTCAGGAGCTTACCAGATGATGAAGCTTGGTTGCATGAGGCTGAAGCTATAGATGCTCTTGATGGTGTCTGGGATGGGTTACATGCAAGGACAATGTGCACATGGTACAAAATTCAGAACATTCAGGGACAGCAGAGTAATACCAGGGCTGGAGGCATTCTTCAAAACATCAATATCTGAATTCATGCATCCAAAATTCACTATCACTGTGCACAAGCACTTCAGAGTCTAGATAAGGATGGACCCTGGTCAGAGTCTCTGAAGCTATTGGAGGATAGAGATGTCTGTGTCTAATGAGCAGACATTGATGAAGGAAGAAGCTGCAGAGTGTGAGGAGAGAGGGGTCTACATGATGAGGATGAGTAGAAAGTCAATATTGAGCCCAGTATTGTTGCCATGGTTCAAGGCAAATCAGAGAACACTATCATGGATTTGGTATGATCCAGTAATCTTGTCTGATGACCCCACTTTCAAGGATGGTATGTCATATTTTCTTTTCCAAAGAGCAAGTCTAATTGTTAATTTTCATAAGCGATATGAGTTGAGTGGTGTAAGGCTAGGTAAAGAATGCTTTGATGGAAAGAGGTAATCCTGCTGGTGGAGGAGATCTGTTGAATGAGGGAATTTTTGAAAGCACTATGGTGGGAAGCCAGAAAGGTTGGGCAATCAGATATGCATGCTGAGAATGGACTATTGGAGCTGTTAGTGGAGGGGTTGAATGTGTATGTTTTGCAGCAAGTAGCATTTGAGCGGGAATGGGTAGACACCATTCAAAGTCAATGGAGATTGTTAGCAGACCATGCTGAGAAGGTTTTAGATCAAATACCAGACCTCAAAGTTTTGCAGGTCAATTGGGATGACACAGAGGATATGACTGTTTGGGATGAGGACAACATACAAGTGTATTCTTTTCTTATTTTTTATCTATTTTGTCAGATATTTGGGAGTCTGTGCAAACAGCAGTCATATTTGGGAACATAGCACAAACATGTCTTTGGACTGTTATGCAAATTGATTTTTTTTGGCAAGGTACATCGTGATTACCTAAGTTCTTCTTGACCCCATCTTGCCCGGCTTTTTTGGGCTTGTACAAGCCTATAAAGCCGGTCAAACAACAAGTCGCAAGCTCACGGTTTTCTCAAACAAGTTATTAAATCTTTGGCGAGACAGATTCATTGATGCCGAAAAGCATTACATTTTTAATACATTTACTATACATTCTTAGGTTGTGACTTGTTGACAAGTCAAAAAGCCGGGCAAGGAAAACTCGGCATTTAACAATGTAGTAACAATATGGGACAATATACTGGAGCATTCCAAATCTAGCAATGTTGAGCAATGCCACATTATATAATACAAGCCATCAGCCTTGTATAGAAACAACAGATGTGATATATAGCCTCCAGTGAGTAGCATGTGTTAAGAAAGGGCTGAGTGGACTTAAACTTATAGCAGCACACGAAGGTGGGGAGTAAGGAAGAAGTGATCGTACATCACTCTGTCCTCAAGTATAAATAGTATTGAGTTAAATGAAGTAAATAAGTAACTACAAGTAATATAAAGTTATGACACATGATCCATATGACCTTATGTCGACAGTTTGATCGTAGTCAGGAATAGAATATTCCAACACTCCCCTTCAAGCGTGAATCCGTAGTTCTTTGGAGAAACGCTTGATCTTGTCGGCAGAAAGTGCCTTCGTAAGCATATCAGCAAGTTGATCGTGAGTGGATACATGTTTAACTTTTATGTATCGTTGCTTTATGCGATCAGTTATAAAGTTCTTGCGAATCTCAAAGTGTTTAGTTCTTTGAGTATGTTGTTCATCAGGAGAACGGATAATTGCTAAAGTTGATTCACTATCCGTGTTAATGAGTACGGGTTCCTGATTTTCTTTTAGTATTTCAGATATGAAGCCTTTTAAGTAAATGGCTTCTTGAGAGGCGAAAGCGAGTGCGCTAAGTTCAGCCTCTGTACTTGATAAAGTTACAAGTGATCCTCGCTTACTTGACCAAGAGATAAGCGATTCGGAGAATTTAAATACATAGCCCATTATTGGTTTATTGCCGTATGTTGACATACCATCAGAGTCAGCATATCCGTAAGTTGCAGTAACATTAAGGCTCCCTAGGTTGAGCCAGTAGTTGCAAGTTCCTTTTAAGTATAAGTAACATTGTTTAGCTGCAGCGTAATGTTCTTCACTTGGATCATTAAGGTACCTTGCTAGTTGACCAGTGCAGTATGCAATATCTGGTCTAGTGCAGTCAGCGACATATCGTAGTCCACCAACTAGTGACATAAAGTGTTTTGTTGAAGCAGCGTCCCGCTTCGGTTCGTTCTCGGGTCTAGGGCTAAGATTTTGCCCGGGTAACATGGGTGTACGGCGTGCATGTAATTGGTCAAAGTTGTATCGTTTGAGAATATTCTCAATGTAATGTTTCTGACGGAGTTGAATAATACGGTTATTCCTATCTCATTGAATTTCCATACCGAGAATCCAGTGGATTTCTCCACCGTCAGTGACTTGTACATGTTGATTTAAAGCATTTACAAATGCTTGAGTAGTGTTTGAGTTGATAGTACATAAAGTAATGTCGTCTACATGACATGATAGTATTAGAATGAGTTTATTTTCGTGATATCGATAAAAAACAGCATTATCGTAAGTAGACTTTGTAAGTCCTAGTGCTTTAATAAGGATATCGCATAGTTTTTCATACCATCGACGACCGGCTTGTTTAAGGCCATAAAGTGTTTTTCGTAGTTTAAGTACGTATCCTTCAGGTAAATTAGGTAGTAAGTTTCCTGGAGGGGGACGAAGGTATAGTGTTTCCTCGTCAGTAACGTTGCCATATAGATATGCAGATTTGATATCTAATTGTGATATTTCGAAATCAAGTGTTGCTGCAAGAGCTAGTATAAATCGAGTAGAGCTCATGCGAGCAACTGGAGCAAAGACATCATTAGCGTAAAAATCGATGCCTTCACGTTGACTGAAGCCTTGTGCTACCAGTCTTGATTTTAACTTGATTTCTTTAGCAAGTTCGTACTTAGTTTTGTAGACAAATCTGGAACCAATAATGTTTGCATCAGGAGGAGGTTTAACATACTCCCAGGTTCCAAGACTTTCTAATGAGTTGAGTTCGGCTTTCATGGAATCAAACCATGAATCGCGTAGTGGATGTTTTAGTACATCATTATAAGTAATTGGGTCGCCAACATTGTCAGCATAGTAAACATTAAATTCTGTCAAGAAAAAGGCAATGTTTTGTTCGACTTCATCATAGAGTAAACCTCGGGCTTCACGGATCCTTGCAGATCGCCTTGGGCCTGTTGGTTCAGTAGTTTCGTTTGAGTCGACGTCCATAGGTTCAGGTTCATGTTCCTGAGGTGGTTGTTGTTCAGTTATGGATTCGTCTTCAGTTTGTAGTGGTTGTTGATTAGGGGTATTCAACTCCCCTTCAATTTGCGAAGTGTTTGTAAGAAACCGCAAATTGCGTTCTACTCCAACTCTGGTTCCAAAGTATACATAATGACCCTTTGAATGGTCATCTAAGCCTAACCAAACTCCACGTTTGCCTTTGGGAGTTAGTTTGCTTTTTCTTGCTTCGTCGTATACAATGCAAGGTATACCAAAGCTGTGTAGGTTGTCTAAATTTGCGTTTACACTATAATGCTTAAAGTAAGGAGTTTGTTGTTTTAATGCAGTTTTTGGTGTTCGATTAAGTATATATATAGCGTAAAGGGCTGCGTACCACCATAAACGATTGGGTAGCTTTGCAGTATGTAAGTTTACTTGTATCAGGTTCATAATATGCTGATGTATGTTTTCAGCAACTCCATTTTGTTGAGGTGTGTCGTGTACAGTATACCTCGGTTTTGTTCCTTGTGCTTTCAAATAGTTTTTGAATGTGCCTGATGTGAATACTGCATCATTGTCAGATTGTAAAAACTTTACTTTGATGCCGTATTGAGTAAATAGTTCTGTTGTGAAAGTAACCCATTGTGTATAGGCTTCGTCTTTCGTTTTAAGTGGTGCTAAGAATAACCAACGTGTACAATCGTCAACGATGGTTAACCAGTATTTAAAGCCTTCAATAGAGGCTGTTTGAAGTGGACCAAATATATCAATATGAAAATGGTCGCCAAAGTTTTTAGCTAGTTCCGAAGTGCGTTGTTTCGGAATTGGGTTTCGATGTATATTATTGACGACACAGTCCTCACATTGAGTTTCAGTCCAATCATTAATATCGGTTGTAATAATAGATTTGTCAGTTTTTAGTAAAGTTTTTAAATTTGTGTAGCTCATATGACCTATTTGTTTGTGAAGTTCAAATAAACTTAGACTCGCGACGTCATCACTCAATTTTTTAGTTGTTAAAGAATATAATTTGGCGCTCTTGTGTATTACGCCAGTAAAATTGTCCTTGTCGTTACGTATGGTACATGTATGATTGTAAAAGGTAAAACTATAGTCCGCTTTCTGAGAAATACTAATCAAAGTAAACGGTAGTTTTGAGTTGTAGTAGACGTTTTTAAGAGTGATTGTTGAAGACTTACTATCGTCCTTCCCGACCTCTACCCGCATATCGCCTGCTAATCGAAGTTCTAGTTGTTCTGAGTTAGCAACAGTTAAAGTGATAGCAGGCGTAGTGTGAATGTTAAAAAGTAAATTAAGATATGGTGTACAGTGTATTGTAGCACCAGAGTCAATAATATGCGTTTGATCTTGGTCAGAGATCGCAGTAAAGGCAGGAAGAGAAATATGATGACTCACGACAGCTTCAGAGTCTTGCATTTCGACGTCGCCAGAGGAGATAGCCTGGACCCAGTCGAGTTGGGCGCTAGAAGAAACTTCTTCGATTCTAGTGGAAGAAGTTGACGTTGAAGGGCCGGCAACTGCTACGGATGCAGATTCCTTAGTTACACTCTTGTTCTGGCGAGTGATTCCCTTCTTCTTCATAGCAGCTTTGGACTTTTCGGTCCAGGGCTTAGGGCAAGTTGGGGTCGTATGACCCGTCTCGTTGCAGTTAAAGCACTTCCGTTTATCCGAATCAGAAGGCTTTTTGTTCGAGTAAGGAGCAGCCGCGTTAGCACGTGCTTCCTTTGTCTTCTCGGATCTGTCAACGCCCTTGTCACCAGGTCCTTTTCCTCCCTTCTTGTGGGAAGAGGTCGACGATGAGTTGGTACGAGAGTGAATAGCTCGGTAGCTATTGAATTCATTTCGAAGTTCATCAACCAGGGTCTCTGGGACAAAGATAGCAGCTTCCCCTGATTTGGTAGCAGCTTTCACGGATGCTTCGTATGCAGTACGTACGTGATGGTACTGCGGGGGAATAATGCCAACGAGGGCGGAGTAGAAAACTTGTTGGGAAGCATCAATATCCTTCGCCTTGATGGAGGCAAAGAGATCGGTGGCTTCATCAAGAAGTTTGTCGAATTCCCAGATGGGTCTTCGAAGGTTGAATAGTCTCCATAACTCATTTGAGTCGTGGACAGTAGTTTGGGGGTCAAAGCGGGCTTTTAGTTTATTGATAAGTTCGATCCCGTCTCTTTCGTCGAGGTAGTGGATCATTATCTTGTCGTCGATTTTACCTGTTATGACGTTCAAACAGGCATGTTTGACAGTATTCCCCGGAGGGAGCCCAGAGCTTTTGTAGTGTTGGTAGCGGATTACATTTATCGCAGCCTGAACACGATAAAGCCATATTTTCCAGTTGTCTTTGCCCGTGAGAGTAGTCACAGAGTCAAAGGCTTTGTTGATGTCGGTTAAGGACATCACATAGTTGGGGTTAGTTGGACCTTCAGACCTAACGTTAGACGACGAAATAGAATGACCGTCGTCAGAAGGAGGATTCGCAGGAGGGGCAGAAGTATTCTGCACTGGAGTGGGAGCAGCAGCAGGAGCAGGAGAAGGGGCAGGGCCTTCGGGGTTCTGAGTAGAAGTTTCAGGTTCACCAGTTTGGGACATATCGAAGATAGGTGATAGTGGGAGAGCAAGGGGTGATAGGATCTGTGGTTGTGGTTGGGAAGTAGATGATACTGGTGGAGTATGAGTTTGGATAGGGGTTTGAGTTCCTGAGGCAGGAGTACGAGATCGACGACTAGAAGGTAGTGAAGTAGATCGACGAGAAGGAGGTAGTGAGATATCTGGAGCAGGACCTTGAGATCGTGTTTGACGATCAGTCATATACTAGTTTTTTTGGGATCAAGATCAAGAGAGAACACAAGTAGTGGCCAAGTTATATCAGGTTTATAGTGGGTAGCTGGGGACCGTAACCTGTTAAGAAAGGGCTGAGTGGACTTAAACTTATAGCAGCACACGAAGGTGGGGAGTAAGGAAGAAGTGATCGTACATCACTCTGTCCTCAAGTATAAATAGTATTGAGTTAAATGAAGTAAATAAGTAACTACAAGTAATATAAAGTTATGACACATGATCCATATGACCTTATGTCGACAGTTTGATCGTAGTCAGGAATAGAATATTCCAACAGCATGTGTTTAAACATCCATGCCTATACCCTACTGTTGAATTTTGCTACAAATATTGAAACATGGGACATAGGCTATGGCTAGCAATGTTGAAACATAGTCAGTCCATCAGGAAAATGGTCTTCAGTTAATGTTCAGAAATTTCCTGATAAAAGCTGCTAAAGTCCATATATTCACTACTTTACATTGACAATTTTTGAGATTGATTGATATTAAGGGGCCCCTTTGGAGAATTGCTAGCATTGGTGATGATTAATTAAGAACTTTCGAGATTCTTTTGCTATCATAGCAACACTTGATATATTTTATTCCAGGATTGTGTGCTCTATCTGTCAGTTGACCAGCATAGTATCACAAATCCATAATGTGTATTTGGAAATGTACTGTAATTAAGAATTATTAGAGTCATAGAAATACTTGATAGTGATATTAATTGATAAAAGTAGACAAGAATATTATAATTCTCTTCAATCTGATGCACTTGCAGAAGAATGATCACCAGACTTGGCAGTGCCACTACCCCAGGTTTGCTTCTCAGGTGCCTTGGCATGAAATAGGAGTGGGCCATTGCTGCACGTGGCAAGTATGAGGCTGTAACCTGGTTGGAATAATGCTGGGAATGCCGATGGGAGAAGCTGTGATTACATCACAGCGATAAGATTCAGTTTGATATACCATATGGAGTTTGCATGAACCAAATGACACAGCCACATCCATGAGTCAACTTTAGTAAGGATGAGTCCTCATTTCATTTGGCCTTGTAATCCTCACTGTCTGACCCATCAGCAGTGAAAATGGACCAGTTGATCTTCTTCATGGCTTGTGAGTGTGAAGATACATTGGTACTGGGTGGAAGTGAGCATCTGACAAAAGAGATGATCAGTAATACAAATGATGCAATCAGCAGAAAAGACATACAATGCATTCAGATACAGCTCATGCATGAGCTTGTGATACTTCTGTTTATTCATTCTCTCAGCCATCTCAAGGGTTCCAATCAGTGTATCCCATTTTTCCTTGATGTTGATGGGTGGAAAGTCTTGTTCATTAGACTTGGCATGGTCTTTCAGGATTGCATAAATCTGCATGGTGAAGAACTTGCAATGAGAGACTGAGCCATGACAACATTGTAGACATACCACACAGCCTGCCATAGTGGCCATAGCCTTGGGAACCTCAAGTTCCAGAGGCTTCCATTCAATTGAAGACCAAAAGATGACAGTTTTCTTCAACTTGATCTGCTTCGACCACTTATCATTGCTGAAGAAAACAGCAGCCATATATTTGTAAACAACAGGGTGAGCAAAGGGCTGTTGATAATCATATGAATCCTATATCACAATGTAAATTAATAGATACAATGGAAAGGAACTGTACAGCTACAAAGCTAAGAGACTACCAACATGTTTAGGGGTTGTATATTGCAACCTATTAAAGCCAGGATACTGTAAGACTGTCAGATGCTATTGCCAATGTTCGGATGGGTCAGGAATAAGCTTAAGACATAAGGAGTCAAGACCATCTCTATCATTGATAAGAAGGAACCCTATACCCAGTACACATGGTCAAGACAACTGCTATGGTGCATGAGATGGTGTTCTGCAGCTATATCACAAGGATATAGTACAAGGATTATAGGTATTCCGAGTGGTAAGCCATTCCACAAGGTGACTCATCAAGACAGATATCAAATGGGGCTTGACCATGGTGGTACTCACCATATGGTTTGGGTTGAAGGTCAAGACACCCAAGACCCTACAGGATAAGGATTCAGTTGCAAGGTCCAATTATGTCATGACCTTTGGACTTTTAGTAAATTAAGATATACCTGTCATGACTCCTACTAATTATAGTATTCTACTTTCCTTATCTAGTGTACAGACATCACTAGGAGTCACACAGTCATTTATTATCTGTTTCTTTCATCGGATATTCAATATTTATGTAGAACTGTATAGTTTTAGAGAGCTCATGTATAAATAGGACTAGCTAGCATACATAGGGGCTCCAGCTTAGTACCACCTAGCTAGACTGTGGATCCCAGTGTCTCTTGGAAGTGTAAGGACTTCACTTGCCTGGGCCAGTCATCAATAGCTCAGTAGAAATGCTAACCTACGAGATATCAATACAAAGATTTTAAAGATCACTTTTGTGGAAAGAGTTTTATACTGTTAAGAGCTTGGCACATTTGGTTATTGTCAGGCACTTGGGCCTTTGGTTTTGGAACTTGTCAATTGTTGGTCTTGATTTTGTGTGTTATCTTGCTATTGCAAAACCTATCACATTGCAAACCCCTCCTAATGAGCAGCAAACCATGTTAACTGAGTGAAGGTTGAGCAACCCTCACCTTAGGGTATGTTTGTTGTATGGTGTGATATGATGATGTTGATGAGTTGTAGAACTCGAGTTATGGATGAGAGTAGAACTGTTAGGTTCTGAGATGATTATTGAGTTGCTATTCTACTACAGTATTTATACTCTACTAGGCTAGCTACATCATGTACATAGGGTGTAGGGTATGATGTCAGTATGACAGCATATTGGAGCCTATGTGAATGTATGATATCATGGTGGATACATTGTGAAGTATCAGTCAGCAGACTGTATACTATGACATTGTCATACATGTGTAGTACTTGTGTAGACTATGTGTATGTACTAAATATACCTCTAGATTGTACTAGAATGTACAGTAATTAAGTACATGAGACCAAGCTATTAATGCTATTGGTTTGGAACATATCCATATAATATGAGTAATATCTACATATTTTACTAAGTTATTTCTATATACCGAGTCCTTTGGAAATTGGAGGATTATGAATACTAATTGTCTAAGTGAGTGTTTGTAGGGCGCTTTATCTAATCTGCTTATCTTGTCTATGATAAGATAGTTCATGCATATGAAGCTTCTAGAGCATCACTCCAACACCTCCCTTCTAAGATATAAAGACTTGAAGTTCAAAGAGATGACTTCATTCATCCAGGAAACCTCACAAACAAATTATATAGTGTGTTTAGGATGTGTTTTGGTAGTGTGTTTCGACTTAGAAACCCATCACTTTGTACACATAAGAGGCATATTAGCACTGTCACACTGTAACCAATCTCTTCCATGCATGTATGTCCCACCTTCTTGCACCTCTCAAGGATGCAGGACTGGAAGGCATTGTTATGCAGAGTGGTGATGGGGTCCAGTGTTGATGTCATCCTATCTATGCCATGTATGTGGGAGACTATCCAGAGCAGTGCCTCATAATGACATGTTACTATGAAGTGGAGTGGGCCACTGCAAGCGTGGCAGGTATGAGGCCAACCCATCAACTGTTACCGGGATGAGGAAGTCAAAAGCTTCCGGTTCAAACTGGACCATACCAGTGACGGACTCAGGCTAAAAGTTTCATGTAAGGACAATGAAGGAATGTGGGCCAATGCAAACATGAGGCTGAGCCATCAACTGTTATTGGGCCGAGGATGTCAAAAGTGTCTGGTCCAAATAGGACCACATCAGTGACAGACTCAGGCAAAAAGTTTCATGTAAGGACAATTCCTCCTTACAGTCAGCCTCGTAATGGTGATTGTCCAACTTGTCCTACAGAGAAGGACAAGCTTGGACAGTATCCATGTCCATATCAGCAAGGACATGATTTTGAAGAGGTGCTAGCAGTGGTAGAAACTATTGGAACAGACACTTGGGTGCAGAACTGTCTCAACACAAACATCAAGCCAATCCAGCATCCATTCTGGGAGGATTTGCCATATACAGATATATTCTGGTCAATCACCCCTGACATACTCCACCAGCTTTATCAGGGCATGATGAAGCACCTCATCACATGGCTGACTGATGTATGTGGTGCAGATGAACTGGATGCCCATGTTCATCATTTACCTGCCAGTCATGGCATACACATATTTCACAAGGGCATCTCTACCTTATCATGTCAGTGGGGCCGAGCATAAGCAGATTACGAGGCCGAATTTATGAGGACTCGTCTTTACTTAACCCGAGTCTCCTAGCCGGTTGGGAGTTAACCCATATGGAAATCATCAGTCCGTTCTAATTTCGGACAGATCGCAGAAGCACGGACAGGTCTTCCGCACTGCCGCTAGTGCCGGCAACACGTGTCTTGTCACGTTGACGACCAGCTTGACTTCAACCGTCATCATCATTGCCCTCCCAGCAGCTCTCCACCCCGCCAGCCTTCAAAATCAATCAAGAATATCATGCCAAGCCACTTTAAACCCCTTATGATTCTACTATTAGCACCAGCAACTGGGTTTTCGTTACTGCAGGAGTATTGCAAAAGCTTCGGTGCGTGCTAATGGTATCCATGATAACAGTTAGCTACGTGTACTGATTTCGTTTATCTGCAGAAAAATTTACAACGCAAGTATGCGATAGGTTTGTTCCTGCATTGTTTCTCGATATTAATGACACCAATAACTCGTTTTTCCTATAGAACTATGTGCTTCGATTATGTTACACCATCTGTCACTGTTATGCTCCCATACATAGCAAATCCTTTGCACCTGAATGTATGTTCTCTCATTGATCAAAAAACACTATACTCAATCTTATTACACAGCAAACCCACCTCACCATGAATTATTCGTGAGTAACCTTTATTTCTCGCCAACTCATATACTGATGACTGCTTGCTAGGCTACTAAATTCTCCCCTCTCTGGAAAATATGCCCACTCCGAAAAGTGTCTCCTCTGGAAATTGTTTGTCCCCTGGAAATTTAATTACTATTGGAAATTTACTACCTGCTCCTTGCAATCCTGCATGGGGTGAATCATTTGATTTAATACAATTCCATTCATTCAATGCTATGTCCACTGTAAGTAAAACTGATCTGACCCAGCACTTCACACCATATGACAAGTCTCCCAATTCTATATCTGTTGTTGATTCTTTCTACCAGTGGCACAGATACACACCATTTACAGTCCATCGGGCTAGTATCAATACATTTTTAATTCAATTGTGAGGTACAATGCTAATGTCCTATCCATGGTAAATGATGGTTTTATGTATATTGCTAGCAATATGTCAAGATCAGTATCCTGTTTTTCATTAACACTTCCTCCAGAGCAATTTGTACTCTCTGGTCTTGGGTGCACAGATCTTATGGATGGTTTAGATAGCAAACTCCAGATTAAGGTAATAGCTTTACCAATCTTGCAAAACTTAATGATTTCGCATGACTTTCGTGTATTATTGCAAGGTACAGTTATTCACCATTATACGTGTACACCCAAAAATGCAGCACCTATCATATGGTTTAGTCCAAAACAGATTGACTGCTTTGTACGTTTCAAGTCTGATTTGGCTAGAACATCACTTTGGTCATGTTCACAACTAATGGACATACAAGTATTATCAGAAACATGCATGTTGAACATTTTTCTTTACAGTCTGCACATTTCTGATTTCATTGATAACTTTCAGAATAGTGACTGCAATATACAGCACTTCTGCCAGAATAGAGAGCTTGGTGGTGGACAGAAGAAACAATTCTTGTACTTACACTTAATCAACTATGCCATCAGTCCACCAAAATATGATCTCCAAGCAAAATTGTTTTTCCATAGCTTCTATTTATCATCGGTTTCTGAGATTCCCCGGCAATTTTTATATGTCAAAATGCCTGTGCCAGATTTGCAGCCTATGTTAACTGTACATCAAATGAGAGAATTGGCAGTCTTCCATAGAATAAAATCTGCAGACAAATATAAGGGAAAAGAATTATCAAAGCTGCTATTAGCTCATACCTGTACATCACAATGTGCAAATGTAATCTCAGTTTTTGAATTCATTTTACCTCCTCCTGAAAGCCAGGAAATTAAAAACACTGAATTTCCACCTCCGAAACTGGCAAACAAGCTTGTGAACAAAATCATAAGTGACTGGACAGACGAATTTGACAACTCTCAGATTGAGGAAGTTGGCTGTGCTGTTTGTGGTCAACTCAAATTGCAGACAGATATGGTTGAATTGAAAACAATGAAAAATTACTTGCAAGTCCTTGAACAACCAGCTGTAACCCGTAAAGAACGCAAGTCTACATCTGAAAAGATTACTGAGATTGCTGGTCCTGTTCTAGATCATAGCTGTAGACATATTTGCAGCATCTGCCGGAAAAGCCTACGAGCAGGTCAAGTTCCTCGTATTGCACTTGCAAAAGGTTTATGGCTTGGTACTACCCAGAGAATTGAAAGACTTAAATTTTATGGAAAAACTGTTGGTTCAAAAAATGAGAACTAATTGCTGCTTTGTAAAGGTGTCATCTGGAATGAGGAAAATGATTTCTCATGTCATTGCATTTGAAACTCCTGTAGCTAAAGTTTACAATGTTCTACCCCCACCACCGGAAGAACTTGACGAAGTTTTAGCCATTTTATTTACAGGTCCATGCAAACCAATGGAAGAAGACTTCAAAAGAACTAAAATGATGTTAGTTAGTCGTAAGCGAGTATACAAAGCACTAAGTTGGCTAAAATTGAATCACCCTGCATATCAGGACTTGCAAATTTCCATTGAAAATCTCAACAAATATCCAGAAAACATACCACCTGTTTCAATTGAATTTAAACAAACAACTGGAGAAGGAAATATTGTTTCAGAAGGCACCAATAAATATGACAATGAAATAGAAATTGGCATTGAGTCAGGTGAACTCCCATTTGTACTTCACGGTGTCACAGGGGAGTCATTGAAAACCATGAAAGTTGAAGTTCAACGTGCAAAAGCTTTGGCACACTTGCAACAAGGTGATAAATTTTTGGCTGTTGGGCACAGTGAAAAAAGTGCATCAATTTATGATAATCCAAATTTGTATCCTCAAATATTTCCATGGCTTTTCCCATATGGACTTGGGGGAATTGGCATGACAAATATAAATAGATTCTCTGAAAAGTCACATAAAAAATATCTCCTAAATTATCATGATAAAAGATTCCAGACTGACATAAGTTTTCCATTTGTAGCATTCAGTCATGAGCAAGTTAAATCTGCAACTGGCAAAGGTTTCGCAATGATACAATCTAAGCAAATTGATGAAATAGCTGACCGTATTCTTAGCATAGATCGAAATGTACTGTCAAAAATTACTTCAAGGCTTAGCAAAGGAGAATCTGTAACACCAGAAACTGTTGAAGAGAGAAAGTGCTTTGCAATTATTCGTGATTTAGATCATGTTGGTTCTGCAGTAAGAGGATCAATGACAAGTAAAAAATATCTGCGCAATGAGCTATGGTCCCTTATATCCTACATTGGTGCACCATCATGGTATATTACATTTGCCCCTTCAGACCTTACCCATCCACTTTGCTTCTACTTTGCATCTGATGATTATGTTTTCAGGCCACAATTATCCTTCAATAATGATGATAGATTTAGAGAGATAATTAAAAATCCAGTTGCTGGTGCAAGATTCTTTGATTTTATTGTAAAGTTGTTTATCAAGCATATTCTTGGTGTGGATACTGATCATGATGGCATTTTTGGTAAAACATCAGGTTACTATGGAACTGTTGAACAACAGGGCCGACTCACATTACACTTGCATATGCTTCTATGGATTGCAGGCTCCCAGTCACCACAAGAAATACGGGATGCAATCTTGAATCCAAATGGAGACTTTCAACAAAAAATTGTGGCATACTTAGAAAGTGTTCACACTGGTGATTTCATGGCTGGTTCCAAAATTGAAGTTGAAGATATGTTGCAGCACAAGGAAAATATGGAAAAATACAAGAATCCTCTAAATACTCTTCCAGCAGCTCCTCCAAAAGTTGACTGTTCATGTAATGAAAATGATTGTCAGAAGTGCAGGGAAATTAAAGAATGGAACCAAAATAATGCTGAGGAAATTAATGATATTGTCTTCCACACACATTTACATACATGTAAATCCACACTGGACAAATCTGGCAATTGCATGAAAGGTAAAGATTACCTTGGGTGTCTTGATAATAAATGGGGTACATGTAAAGCACGATTCCCTCGTGAAGTTTTCAGTAGCACTCAGGTGGATTTTGATACTGGAGCATTACGACTTAAAAAATCAGAACCCTGGATTAACACTTATAATCCTGTGATGACTTATCTTCTGCGATGTAATAGTGATGTTACTTCATTGCTTTCTGGAACAGCAATAAAAGCAGTGGTAGCATATGTGTCTGATTATATCACCAAGTGGAGTTTAAATACACATGTAATTTTTGATGTGATCCGAACAATACTGACAAGAAATACTGAGCTTATTAATGGATCTGCAACAAGACAGGAAAAGGTTCGCCGACTGGTAACACAAATGGTGAACCTTTTATCAGTTAGAATGGAGCTTGGTGCCCCAATGATTTGTATGTATCTATTAGACAATCCTGATCACTATACATCACATAAATTTAAACCATTTCATTGGAGTAGTTATGTTACTGAAGTTGAAAAAGCCTGGAATACTGAGCAAAATAAAGATAACAGAGTGGTGTTAATTAACAAAAATGGAAGAATATTTGGGTTATCTCGGGTATATGATTATGTCTATCGTCCATCAGAATTTGAGAATATGTCATTATATGATTGGATTAGGAGGTGTGAAAGAATCAAGATTCCTAAACACAATAAAAAATCTAAGCTCAAGGAAAGTGATAAATCATTATTTGATACTGATGTTGAGTCTGAATTTGACTTCAACTCTGATTCTGAATCAAACATGAGTGAAGGTGAGATTGATGGTGAATCACAAGATGGTGAAAAGATAGTTCAGCAAGACATACCAGATGCTTCCTTACCCATTCCAACTGCTAAGAAAAATCTGCCAAAGAATCTGTTCCCATTTGTATATGGACATCCACTGGCAGATTCTCATGCAATTGAGCTTTCACCTGAAGATATTGAATTGGTACCAAATTTCATTGGTCCTGGATTGCCCAGAAGGGACAAAGGGGACCATGAATATTATTGCATGGCAATGTTAACATTTTTTAAACCATGGCGCTCAGGGATGGATCGTAAGAAAGTTGATGAGTCCTGGGATAACTCCTTTGTAAATTATAAATTTATGAAAAAACATTGTGATGTCATGAATAAATTTCAACTTATATATGAGTGTTTGGATTCACGTGATGACTTCAGGGCACAAAGAAATACAATGCCAGGTACAGCTTTATCAGATGCTATTCTGAACTACAAAGATGACATTGAATATGGTGATTTGGATCTGTTTGTTAATGCTGGTGATGATGCCATTGGATACCATGAGCAACAGAGAAGGAATGAAATGAAGGAGATGGATGATATACTACACCGTTCAGGATGGCATGAAGCAACTTCTGATTTAAGTCATACCATTCCTCAAAGTGATGATTTGCCACTTGATAAATCTGCAAATTCATGGCAGTTAGCAATAGGCAAAAAAAGACAAGAAGTTCTTGATAACAGACAGAGAAATAACAAAAATCTCAGAAGTAAACAATTTCAAAACAAATACCCCAATCAAGTGGACATTTTGGATAAATTTGCCTTTGAACAAAATTCCAGGGCTGGCACTATCCAGAATTTAATTGATTCTTAAGTTCAGAAGTTTACTCTCAACACTGAACAGGAAAGAGCTTTCTGTATCATTGCCAATCATGCTGTGAGCCCTTTTAATGAACAACTTAACATGTATCTGGGAGGGATGGGAGGTACAGGCAAATCAATGGTTTTAAAAGCATTAAATGACTTCTTTACAGTTCGTGGTGAAAGCCACCGAATTGTTGCTGTTGCACCAACTGGAACCGCTGCTGCATTGCTTGGAGGCTCAACATATCATTCTGTTTTTGGAATCAATTCAAAAGCTGAAGGAGAACATAATTCTATTTCAGCTGAACAAGTGTGTTCTCGCCTTGATGGTGTTGACTATGTGTTCTTGGATGAGGTATCCATGCTTTCCTGTATTGACATGTATAAAATCAGTGAGAAACTTGCCAAGGCTCTAAATAGACCAGAAAAGCCATTTGGTGGTATGAATATGATATTTGCAGGTGACTTTGCACAGCTGCCTCCTGCAATTGGTGGTGAAGGTGTTGCACTTTATAGTCATTCTGCTGGCTTGGACTCAACCTCAAAATCAGGCCAACAAAGTGGAATTGGGAAACATCTTTGGCATCAGGTCACAACTGTTGTGATTCTCAGACAAAATATGAGGCAGACAACACAGTCTGATGATGATGCAAAATTTAGAACAGCTCTTGAGAATATGCGCTATAAAGCATGCACACCAACTGACATATTGTTCTTAAGAAGCCTTATTTCAGATCCAACAAAAATTGGTCAGTCAATTGCTTCAGAGAATTTTCGTAATACATCAATCATTCTCACTTATAACAAGCACAAAGATGTTGTCAATAAACAGGGATGTGAGAGATTTGCAGCAGAAACTAAACAAACTTTGACATCCTTTTACTCTGATGATCAGGAGTTTGTTTATGAGGACATTGACAAAGTTAAAAATCCTGGAAAAAAGAAACGTAAGTCTAGTAAAAGACAACTTACTTTGTCAATTCAAAAAGAGCTTTGGAATCAGCCACACTCTTACAATGATCAACAAATTCCTGGCAGACTTGATTTGTGCAAAGGTATGCCTGTGATGATCAGACATAATAGTGCAACTGAACTCTGTATTACTAAAGGGCAGGAAGGATATGTATATGGCTGGAAATCATCAGTTGGTAAGTGGGGGCAACAGACTCTAGATGTGTTGTTTGTAAAATTGCATAATCCTCCCTCAACTGTGAAGTTTGATGGATTACCAGAGAATGTTGTACCTATAATTAAAAGAACAGCTCGAGTTGAATGCAAACTGTCCAATGATACATATAAAGTAGTTTCACGAACACAAGTGCAAGTACTTCCAAATTTCGCAATGACAGATTATGCATCCCAAGGCAAAACCAGACCATGTAATGTTGTTGATATCAATAATAGCCGTGATTTCAGGGCAGTATATACATCTCTTTCACGAAGCTCTTCTGCAGCTGGAACACTGATTTTTCAAGGTTTCAATGCTGATATAGTTGCTGGTGGTTTGAAAAGCGGTGGTTATCGGCAAGAGCTAAGGGAACTTGAGCTTCTGGATGAAATAACATGTTTGAGATATCTTGGAGAATTGTCACCAGGCACTGCAGGGGAAACACGGTCTTCACTTTTGAAAAATTTCAGAATGCAGAAAGGTGCTCAATATTTACCTCCAAATATTCATTCAGCTGTTGCATGGTCTTCAAGTGAACCTCTCACAACAATTGATGAGACAGAATTTGTCTGGAAAATAGTTTCCACAGTCGCAATAGAGAATACAAAGTCTCAAAGCTCATACACAAGAGGTAATTCAAGCCAGTTATTCAGTCAGAGACAATGAAAAGTACCAAGTCTATGGGAAAGCGAAAAGCAGACACAAACACAGATTTAACTGATCTGGAGCCATATTTAAAGAGACATAAGACAATTCCCAATGCAAACACAAACCTTGAAAGACAATACCAATTCTATGATAAGTCTTTGGCATGGTCACAGAATAGCTGTTCCTATGACTCTGTAATAATCCTACTATATCATCTTTATCTCAGTAAAAGAGATTCTTTTAATTATGAAAGTGTTCATAATACATCTCTTATTTATGAGGAACTTGTTGATTCATTCAGATTCAACACCAGTGAGTTGAATGTAGCAAGGGATAATTTAAGAATTGCACTTTCAAACCTACAACCAGACAAGTTCCAAATTGGTGAATATGCAGCTGTTGAAGAAGTCATTAATCACATTCTCCAGACTGACTCACCATTTATCAAGATGAAGTCAATATGCAAAAATGGTCATATACATGCAAATTGGACAGATCAACATGGAATAATGTTGGAAACATATTCCCGAGTTTATAGCTCTACACAGTCCTGGGCATCACAATACATAGAGTCTGGAACAAATAAATGTCGCTTTTGCACTGAAATACCTCAGCATATTTACAAGTTTACACGCCTCCCTGAATTCTTTCTTATGGCAATTCCAACTGAGCTCAGTCAGATTACAGAAGTTAGCAAAAGTATCCAAGTACACATGGATGAACATACTAATGAATATATCATTTCTGGAATCATTTATTTTGGACAAGGGCATTTCATAACAAGAATGTTTCACCATAATAACCAATGGGTCTATGATGGTATTGTGGATCCTTTGCCTCAGCCTTCTAATTTCTCCTTGGATGAGATGAATCATTTTAGTCACAAAAATGCTAAAGTTATTTTATATATTAAGGCTAATTAAGGAATCCTTATTTTATACGGCCTTGTACCTGCCGCGCAAAGCGACAGCCTTCTTCCTTTATATGCTCATTCATACTCAGTGTTGTTACTGACATCCCCTCACTCACTACCCATCAATCAAATCATCTCCTGACAGCTACTTGTGCTCTACTAGACTTCTTATATCTTGCCAGGTATCCAATTCACTGCAATGACTCACTTGACGCCCTTCAAGAATGCTCTCTCTATGTTCCATGAATTCCACAACATCTTTGTGGAGCTAGGTGCTTGAGAGCACTTTAATCTACCAAAACTACATTTCTTGGTCCACTACAGTCATGCAATCCGATTATATGGTGAGCATCTCCATATCAACTTTGCAGAAAATGCTTACCATGCATCCAACCACAAGGACAAGTTTTCTCAGATGATGTGCTGGCTAGAACGGCATGAGAAGATCATGTATCATGCTTCATTACGAGGCCCGTAAGGGACCTGTCCTTACTTAACCCAAATTGCTGAGTGTGGCAGTGTCAAAAACAAACCTTATGCCCATTTGGCAATAGTACCATGTGCGTGGTTCCTCTCAGCATTTCTGCCATCATCATGGCATCAGATGGCATTAAACAGTTTATGGCTTAAGGCAAACTTAAGGCCTTGTATGTGCCACGCAAAGCGATGGCCCCTTCTTTTATATGTCTCATAGAGGAGCACTGTCGCAAAAAGGTGACAACGAGAGGGCAAAGCGAGAGCGAGACGAGAGACCTTAACACAATCTAGTCCAAATAGACCAAGTTAGATTAGAATAGTAAAGAGATACAAAGCATACCTAGTCTGAATAGACCAAGAGGTCAAGATGAGGACTAGGTTACAGGATAAGAGTTTAAATACAGTACTACAGAGATCAGCGATGTGAAACTGGGGCTAAGGGTTTACAGCACTACTAACACATGTTCGGGAAAGATTATGGTAAGGCTATGGAAAGGCTATGGATAAGTATGATCGAAAGGGAAATGAAAGAAAGGTGTAAACGAGGTGTAAAGGTGCGAGGCAGCGATAAGGCTGCACGCACTACGTAGTTAAGGTTAAGGTTTGAAAGTAAGGTTAAAGGAAATGGTAAACAGGAACATACAAATGTAAATGTCTGAAAATAAAGGAAAAATGAATATTAGTAATCAGAATAAAATGTTTGTATTTAATCTTCACGACATTACCCCCCTCCTTAGAGTCCATTGTCCTCGATGACTATATTCTGGGTGCTTCCGGATGTTTCTTGTGGAATGCTGTAATTGATCGTTTAGCATTTGTGAGATTTGTTACTGGTTCCCATGAGTTGTGTCCGTCATCATATCCTTTCCACTTCACCAAATATTCGATCCTCCTCCATCTGATCTGACTGTCTAATAACTTTTACGCTTCATACTCTGGTTCGTCTTCTTCCTCTAAATAGACTGGTTCCGGCTCCACTTCCAGTTTCCCATTAACGATATTGCCTTTGAACGGGTAGAGTTTGTCGACATGGAAGACAGGATGTATTCGTTCTAGGGATCTAGGAAGATCCAGTTTGTAGTCTAGGTTTCCGATCTTTTCGATGACTTCATATGGCCCGAGTTGTCGGTCTCCTAGCTTTTCACTGGAAAGTTGGAGGTTGATGTCTTTGGCACTAAGCCAGACATGATCTCTGACTTTAAACTGATGTGCTTTCTTTCTTCCTCATTCAAAACCTTCTTTCATCTTCCTTTTTGCCAAGTGTAAAGCTGCCCCTGCATCTCTCCTTGCATCTCTCAACACTTCGATCCGTTGTTCTACACTTGCATTCCCCGTTCTCCTTCCTACTGGGATGTTGAAGTGTGGTAAATATCCATAGGTAACTTTGAAGGGTGCCAGGCCATCAGCGGAGTGGGTTCGGGAGTTGATTACAAACTCTGCCATGGGTAGGTGTTCCACCCAGTCGTCTTGCCTTCGGTTTATGAATATCCTTAAATACTTTTCCACTTCTTGGTTTGCCCTCTCTGTCTGTCCATTTGACTGAGGTCGGTATCCCAAGGTCAGGGTCAATTGAATGCCTAGTCTTTTGAGCAGCAATCTCATCACTGCAGCTGCGAATTGAGGGCCTTGATCGGAAATCATTCTGAGTGGTAAACCATGGAGTCGAAAGATCTCTTTGTAATATAGATCAGCAGCTCCTTCTGCAGTAAGGTTTGAGTGACAGGGTACGGTGTGTAGCTGCTTGCCGAAGTGGTCTGTACAGACCATTATGGCATCATATCCTTGAGATTTTGGTAGTTGCGTGATTAAGTCCACTCCTACAAACTCCCAGGGTCCTTTGGGGACTTCCAGTGGTTCCATCACTGCTCTCGGGTGTCTTTGTAGCTTCTTTCTCATGCAAATATCACATCCTTCCACGAACTTTTCTATGAATGCCCTCATTGACGGCCACCAGTAGTGAGTGCTAACCAGGTCGAAGGTTGCGTGTTTCCCTCCATGCCTGCAGTTGGCGCATCATGGCACTGTCTCACTACCTCTTTCCTTAATTCTTCTTCTGGTGGAACATACACCCTTCCTCTATGATAAATTAGCCCTCCATCTTCTTCCCATTCTGCTATTCCATCTGCTAGTCTCTTCAGTCCTCCCTTCTTCAATTCCTTCAGCCTTTCTACTACTTCCGCTTCCCTTGCAGTGGCTTGACGGATCTTTTCTTCCAGCGGGTTGCTGAAATGAGATGCGGCTAATTTCACAAAGTGTTCAGGCCGTAGGACCGTTCGCTTGGTGTTATCCTCTTCATCTGAGACATGGTGTAGTGGGGAGCGAGATAGGGCATTGGCTAAGACGTTGGTCTTGCCTGGTCTGTGTACTAGTAGGAAGTTGAAGTTGGCTAGTTTCAAGGCCCATCAAGCCTGTCTCCTACTTAGATCCTGAGCAGTCTTCCAGTAACGCAGATTGTCGTGATCAGTAATGACCTCAAAGGGCTCAGGGAGTCCCTCTAGATAGTGCCTCCATTCTTTCAAAGCTTCGATAATCGCCAGCATTTCTCGGTCGTGGATCTCATAGTTCCGCTGGTGTTCATCCATAGAGGCAGATCGAAACGCGATTGGGTGCCAGAGTTCATCTTCAAGTTTTTGCATGATAACTCCTCCAGTGGCAAAGCCTGAGGCATCTATGTCAATATGGGTTGGTCGATCTGGGTTCCACAGTGTGAGTATCGGAGCCGAGATAAACCTATCCCTTAGTTCTTCAAAGGCTCATTGTTGCTTGGGCCCCCATTGGAATACCACTCCTTTCTTAGTGAGGTCATGCAGAGGCCTTGCTACATCTGAGAAACCCTGTATAAACCTTTGGTAGAAATTGGCGAACCCAATGAAGCCCCGCACTTCTCGGATGCTCTTGGGCACAGGCCATCTCTTCACGGCTTCCACCTTGGCTGGGTCCATTCGCACTTCCCCGCATCGGATCACCAGTCCCAAGTATTCAATTTCCTCTTTCTCGAATTCGCATTTCTCAGGCCTCAAATATAAATCATACTCTTCTAACCTTCGAAGCACCTCTCTCATAATTTCCCTATGTTCCTCTCTGGTGCTAGTGAAGATGAGGATGTCATCTAAATAGACAGCTACTTTCCCTTCCGCAATCAGATCTCCAAAGATCGAGCTCATGAGGGTCTGGAAAGTCACAGGCGAATTGGTCAATCCAAAGAACATAACCTTGGGCTCGAATAATCCTCGGTTGGTAGCAAAGGCAGCCTTCCACT
This sequence comes from Stygiomarasmius scandens, assembly GCA_037954225.1. Lineage (NCBI taxonomy): Eukaryota > Fungi > Basidiomycota > Agaricomycetes > Agaricales > Campanellaceae > Stygiomarasmius > Stygiomarasmius scandens. Next base: position 341,029 of record JBANRG010000063.1, read on the forward strand.
CGTCTCCTTCTCGAATTCTAATGTTATTGTATCCCCATCGCACATCGAACTTGGTGAAATATCTGGCTTCTTGGAGCCGGTTGATAATGTCTTGGACTAGGGGAAGGGGGTAGCGATTTCGAATGGTGAACTCATTAAGTTTTCTGTAGTCTTGTATGAAGCGAAGCTTTCCATCTTTCTTTTTGATAAAGAATACTGGGGATGCGATAGGCAATTTGGACGTCTGGATGTACCCCTTTTTTAGGTTGTCTTCTAGAAATCGCTCCAGCTCCTGCTGTTTGTTGACCAACATCGGGTAGACATTAGTTCGGATGGAGGCTGGGGCTCCTGGAGTTAGTTCTATGGCGTGATCCCAGGGTTGATGAGCCAGTAATTGTTCTGACTCTTCTTCAGAGAACACTTTATGAAACTCTCGATATGCTTCAGGGATCATTTCTTCCAACGTCTTCTTCTCCTTTCCTTTGGCTGCTTCTTCTGCGATTTGCTGGGAGTACGTCACTCCGGCTGCACACCATACCTCATCTTCTAATTCTTCAATTACTCCTTCCCTCCTCCACTCCCTTTGCTGCTTTCAGTTGGCTTTGATTTTTACCGGGGTTAAGAGGGGCCCTTATTCCTCCTCTTTCATTGCTCTGGCTTTTATCTCCTCATCCATTACCCATATTTCATCTTCGTCATAGACTTTATCGCTCCTTCCTCTCACCTGCAGCAATCCCTTTTCCCAGTCAATGTTTGGGTTTGCAGCTCTTAACCATGGTAACCCGAGGATCACGTCTTCTCCTCCTAAGTCTGTTACTAGGAAGTCCATCCATTCACTCATCTGGTCCACCGTTAATCGTAGGCTCGCACACCTATCTATTTTTCCTGCTCGATTCTCTGTTCCGTCAATGTTGTAGATCGGTAGGGCTTTCTTCATCAGGAAAGTGGGGATCTTATGTTTTCTTACAAACTCTTTGTCTAGGAACAACGCAGTTGCCCCACTGTCCACCATTGCTGCTGTTATCAATTCCAATCCTTTTTCCTGTAGCCACACATTGACTCTATAATGCGAAGCACCAGGCTTTATTTTGGAAGTCATATTTAGGGTACAGGCGTGTATAGAATCGTACTTAGAAGAAAAACGGAATTGTTCAAATGCAGTCGACACTCTCGGTGCAGCAGTACCGGGTGTCGTCTTTAAAAATCCTTTCGTTCTTTCATGAAAGTGGTGAGGATAGCAGTTTGTTGAGCCATAGCCTCTTTCAAAGCTTGGATCTCTTCGGTGGAGTCGTTGACGCGAGCTGAAGATTGGGAAGGGCCTGCAGTTGGGGCAGTGTTACTGAATAAGGAGAATGGTGTTTCTGTGTTAGCAGATACGCGAGCCCCTCCTCCTCCTGTCTTTCCAGCTCCTCGGTTCCTTTCCAAACCCATGTACTTGTCCTGGCAAACTCTTTCAACATGCCCGGTCCGAGCACAGTAGCGACATTTCTCACTTTTTATGCTGCAGTTTCCCCTGACATGATTTGGGCTTCCACAGCCAAAGCATCTACCCCTCATCTCCCTTAGAAAGTCGTCTCGAGTTTTTCCATTCCAGTTTCCTCCTCTTCCTCCCCCTCCATTTCCTACTCGAGTTGCATCAACGTCCATGGCATTCGGGTCAGAGCGGTGTTTACTGGTAGAGTTGTAAGTGGGGTCATGTAAGGCGAGTTCGATTTCAAGAGCTCAGGATACAGCTTGGGACAGGGATTTGGGCTTTCCTTGGGCGATATTGATGCTCACCATGTGGAGCCTGACACTAGGGTTGAGCCCACTGCAAAATCGTTCCATGAGATCTGCGTCAGAGAATCCAGTTCGGGATCCGATGTCTTGGAATTTTTGGGCAAACTGGGTGACCGTCCATTTTCCCTGTTTCATCCCCTTTATCTGTTTCCTGGCTTCCGACTCCTCATCTAGTGACCCAAACCTCGTTTTGAATTCTTTGACAAAGTCGTCCCACTTTCCATTGAAAGGGAACTTGACGCTGGGGTCACTGAAGGATCGGAAGATTTGGTCGGTGTATCGTGCAGCCCAGTCTGCTGCGTCTTCGGTCATGTAGGAAAGGGCAGAGGCAATCCAGTCATACGAGGTTCGGATACCTTCCTGTTTGCTAGCCCAGTTCTGGAAGAATGCAAGGAAGGTGCGAACATCACTACTCTTCCCTGTGAACAGTGTAGGTTTAGCATTTGCGTTCTTTTTGTCCTTTTTCTCTGTGATATCGGCTTTTCCGATGGAATGGGCAAGGCGAGTAACTTCGTTCTGGAGCATGAGCTGTTGTTTCATCAGGAATTTGATGAGGTCATCTTTCGATAGGTCGTCCATGTTCTGGTCTCTAGGCGGGGGTGGAGAGTCGTCTCTGGGTTTCTTCGGGATCGGGATGATTCGGTGTTGGATTCCATCTTTTTTGAGAGTAGTTTCGGCGGCAATGGATACTAGGGCTGCATTTGGGCACACCTGTTCGGCACAGTTCCAGAATTTCCCGTCGTTTCCGACGTGAAGGTGATGGGTTGTGTCACTTCCCCAGAAGCTTTATTTCTGCTGCAAAAAATATAATTATAAACAAATTCAATCTCAAATATAAAACATATTGTTTCTTGACAAAAAATTTGAATTGAGTATTGCATATATTTATATATGTTCTTTGTTTGAAATAGAATTTATTTTTTATACCGGAAAACAAATGGGCGATGATCGCCCATTTTGTTTCTGGGGCAAAAAAGAAAATCGGGCGCTCAGCGGGCGATGATCGTTTTATATTGAAATGAATTAAAACGATCATCGCCCGCTGAGTGCCCATTTACTTTCCGGGACAAAAAAGTAAATCTATATCAAATCCAATTGAAGTCAAATATTTTTTCATATCATTCAATAGTCTATATTCAAAAACTGTTTTAATTAATTCCAAAAAGTAAAATTGTTTGTATATAGTATATAAAAACTTTATTGTTATGTTTTTTGCATTAGAAATAAAGGTTCCGGGGTAGTGTGTAGAGGTCTAATCTGTGTGGTAGGTTTACACAATCGTCGGACATGGTAGTTTTGAGTGTCGGTTACAATTACAAGGTCGGTCAACCACCTTACTCCTTTATAGGGAGTCCGGAATTACGTTTCGAAGCTCGTGTAGACGGGGGATGACCTTACACAACAGCTCCTTGAACTGTTCGTACCTGCCCACCTGTGAGGCTCCTCACACAGGCTAGAGTCGATGGGCTTGTGGGCCCTTGGGGAGATGGGAAGGAAGGGATTGGGATACCAACAAGTACGACGTGTCTGCACGGGTCTCTTGATAGACAGGCGCAGTAAAGGATCTTGACCTAATGTCACAAAAAGGTGACAACGAGAGGGCAAAGCGAGAGTGAGACAAGAACGAGAGACCTTAACACAATCTAGTCCAAATAGACCAAGTTAGATTAGAATAGTAAAGAGATACAAAGCATACTTAGTCTGAATAGACCAAGAGGTCAAGATGAGGACTAGGTTACAGAATAAGAGTTTAAATACAGTACTACAGAGATCAGCGATGTGAAACTGGGGCTAAGGGTTTACAGCACTACTAACACATGTTCGGGAAAGATTATGGTAAGGCTATGGAAAGGCTATGGATAAGTATGATCGAAAGGGAAATGAAAGAAAGGTGTAAACGAGGTGTAAAGGTGCGAGGCAGCGATAAGGCTGCACGCACTACATAGTTAAGGTTAAGGTTTGAAAGTAAGGTTAAAGGAAATGGTAAACAGGAACATACAAATGTAAATGTCTGAAAATAAAGGAAAAATGAATATTAGTAATCAGAATAAAATGTTTGTATTTAATCTTCACGACAAGCACTTGTGCTTTTGCTCCCTCTGTTCCTGTATCCAGGGTCCAATTTGACTATCTGGGTGCTTATTGGTCTCTGGTAGATCTGAAGTGTCCTTACTTGCAAAAAATGACCTGGTTTCCAACAGTGAAGTCAGTCTCTCCATGTTCAAACTCCAGGATGCCTATGGCACATATAATCTTGCTACTGCCTTGTCCCATTTCATAGTCCAATTCAGTCACCCTGACTATCCGCCCACTCAAGTTGACAAGTATGCAGAATACATTGTCCTGCCATTCCATTCTCTTTCTATCTGGCACAAAATCAAATTTGTCAACCCAGATTTATATGGCAAAGAGACTCTCAACTCTGTTTCAAGTCATCCCCACTAAATCAATAAGAAAGGAAAGGTTGTCAAAGTGTTGCACTTTGATCTGGTGCTGGTAAAGGTCAGGGACAGAGACTCCATACTGAAACCAACTGCTGTCCACTACGGTAGAGATTCTAACGAGTTGACTCACGAGGTTGTGCGAGTTTCGAGGTTTTTTGGACGTTGAGCTTGACTGCAGCAAAATTTTGAGCCCAAGATCATCTAAATTGGTCAAGAAATGGCTAAGAAATGGCTGAAACAAGTTTTGTCACAATGTGTCAAAAAGGTGTCATTAGCACTGCAAGTTTATACTTGTGGCATTTTTGCATGAAACTTGCATGTCATAGAGGCAGCTGGCATAAAACATCACAAACCTTGTTTGAGTCATATCTCAGCCATTTCTTGACCAATCCAGATGATCTTGGACTCAAAATTTTGCTGCAGTCAAGCTCAACGTTCTAAAAACCTCGAAACTCGCACAACCTCGTGAGTCAACTCGTTAGAATCTCTACCGTAGTGGACAGCAGTTGGTTTCAGTCATCCCAATAGAGACAATAGTTCAGAGCTTTCTGTCGCGAAGAGGCGACAACGAGAGAGCAAAACGAGAGCGAGACGAGAACGAGAGACCTTAACACAATCTAGTCTGAATAGACCAAGTTAGATTAGAACAGTAAGGAGATACAAAGCATACCTAGTCCGAATAGACCAAGAGGTCAAGATGAGGACTAGGTTACAGGTTTGGCTAGTTTAAATACAATACTGACTAGATCGAGATGAAATCGAGATGTGAATGGGAAGCTGTAGGTAAACTGCATGTTTGCTGTGTGTTTGGGAAAGATTCTGGTAAGGCTATGGAAAGGCTATGGAAAGGCTATGGACAAGTATGATCGAAGGGAAATGAAAGAAAGGTGTAAAGGTGCGAGGCAGCGATAAGGCTGTGCGCCCTGCGTAGTTAAGGTTTAAGGTTTGAAAGTAAGGTTCAAAGGAAATGGTAAATGGGAACATACAAGTATAAATGTCTGTAAATAAAGGAAAAATGAATATTACTAATCGGAATAAAATGTCAGTTTTTAGTGTTCACGACATTACCCCCCTCCTTAGAGTCCATAGTCCTCGATGACTAAATTCTGGGAGCATCCGGGTGTTTCTTGTGGAATGCTGTAATTGATCTTTTAGCATTTGTAAGGTTCGTTACCAGTTCCCAGGAATTATGCCCTTCATCGTATCCCTTCCATTTTACTAGATACTCTATTCTCCTCCACCTGATTCGACTATCCAATAACTTTTCTACTTCATATTCCAGTTCATCTTCTTTCTCTAGGTAAATCGGTTCCGGTTCGACTTCTAGTTTCCCGTTAACGACATTGCCTTTGAATGGGTACAGTTTGTCGACATGAAACACTGGGTGTACTCGTTCTAGCGACCTAGGAAGGTCCAGTTTGTAGTCTAAGTTGCCAACCTTTTCGATGATTTCGTATGGCCAGTTGTCGATCCCCTAGTTTCTCACTGGAGAGTTGGAGGTTGATATCTTCGGCACTAAGCCAGACATAATCTCCGACTTTAAATTGGTGTGCCTTCTTCTTCCCTCGTTCGAAGCCCTCCTTCATCTTCCTCTTTGCCAAATGTAGTGCCGCTCCTGCATCTCTCCTTGCTTCTCTCAGCACTTCGATTCGCTGTTCTACACTTGCATTCCCTGTTCGCCTTCCCACCGGAATGTTGAAGTGTGGTAGATATCCGTAGGTAACTTCGAAGGGTGCTAGGCCGTGAGTTGAGTGGGTTCGGGAGTTAATTACGAATTCTGCCATAGGCAGGTGTTCGACCCAGTCGTCTTGTCTTCGATTCACGAATATCCTCAAGTACTTTTCTACTTCTTGGTTCGCCCTCTCCGTTTGTCCGTTCGATTGAGGTTGGTATCCCGAGGTCAAGGTCGATTGAATTCCCAGTCTTTTGAGCAGTAATCTCATCACTGCAGCTGCGAATTGCGGACCTCGATCAGAAATCATCCGGAGCGGTAGTCCATGGAGTCGAAAGATCTCCTTGTAGTACAGGTCGGCAGCCCCTTCCGCTGTTAGATTCGAGTGGCAGGGTAGGGTGTGTAGCTGTTTGCCAAAGTGGTCAGTACAGACCATTATAGCATCGTAGCCTTGGGATTTTGGGAGCTGTGTGATTAAGTCGACTCCGACATACTCCCAGGGTCCTTCCGGGACTTCTAGCGGTTCCATTATGGCTCTCAGGTGTCTTTGCAGCTTCTTTCTCATGCATACATCGCACCCTTCTACGAACTTCTCCACAAAAGCCCTCATGGATGGCCACCAATAATGAGTACTGACCAGGTCGAAGGTTGTGTGTTTTCCTCTGTGTCCTGCAGTCGGCGCATCATGGCACTGCCTCACCACCTCTTTCCTTAATTCTTCCTCCGGTGGGACATACACTCTTCCTCGGTGATAGATCAACCCTTCGTCCTCCTCCCAATCCGCTATTCCATCTGCTAATTTCTTTAGTCCTCCCTTCCTCAATTCCTTTAGTCCTTCCACTACCTCTGCTTCTCTTGCCGTGGCTCGACGGATTTTTTCTTCTAACGGGTTGCTGAAATGAGATGCAGCTAATTTTACGAAGTGTTCGGGCCGTAAAACCGTTCGTTTGGTATTATCCTCCTCATCAGAAACGCGGTGTAGCGGAGAGCGAGATAGTGCGTCTGCTAAGACGTTGGTCTTACCCGGTCTGTGTACCAGCAGGAAGTTGAAGTTGGCTAATTTTAAGGCCCACCGAGCCTGTCTCCTGCTTAGGTTCTGGGCGGTCTTCCAGTAACGCAGGTTATCATGATCAGTGATGACCTCAAATGGCTCGGGGAGTCCTTCTAGATAGTGCCTCCATTCTTTCAGCGCCTCGATAATTGCTAGCATTTCTCTGTCATGGATCTCGTAGTTCCGCTGGTGTTCATCCATTGAGGCAGATCGGAATGCAATTGGGTGCCAGAGTCCATCTTCAAGTTTCTGCATGATGACCCCTCCTGTGGCGAAGCCGGAGGCATCTACGTCTATTCGAGTTGGTCGGTCCGGATTCCAGAGGGTAAGTATTGGGGCCAAGACGAATCTATCCCTTAATTCCTCAAAGGCCTGTTGTTGCTTGAGTCCCCATTGGAATACAACTCCCTTTTTTGTGAGGTCGTGTAGGGGTCTGGCTACATCTGAGAACCCTTGTATGAACCTTCGGTAGAAGTTGGCGAATCCAATGAAGCCTCGTACTTCTCGGATACTTTTGGGTATAGGCCATTTCCTGACGGCTTCTACTTTGGCTGGGTCCATTCTCACTTCCCCGTATCGGATTACCAACCCCAAGTACTCAATTTCCTCTTTCTCAAATTCACATTTCTCTGGCCTCAGGTACAAATCATATTCTTCTAGCCTTCGAAGTACTTCCCTCGTAATTTCTCTGTGTTCTTCCCTGGTGCTAGTGAAGATGAGGATATCATCTAAGTACACGGCCACTTTCCCTGCCGCAATTAGGTCTCCGAAGATGGAATTCATGAGAGTCTGAAAGGTGGCGGGGGAGTTGGTCAATCCGAAGAACATCACTTTCGGTTCGAACAATCCCCGGTTGGTCGCAAAGGCTGCTTTCCATTCATCTCCTTCTCGGATTCGGATGTTATTGTACCCCCATCGGACGTCGAATTTGGTGAAGTATTTGGCTTCTTGAAGTCGATTAATGATGTCTTGGACTAAGGGCAGAGGATACCTGTTCCGAATGGTAAACTCGTTGAGTTTCCAATAGTCTTGTACAAATCGAAGCTTCCCATCCTTTTTCTTAATGAAGAAGACTGGGGAAGCGATAGGGGATTTGGACGTTTGAATATACCCCTTCTTCAGATTGTCTTCGAGAAACCTTTCGAGCTCCTGTTGTTCGTTTACCGACATGGGGTACACTTTGGTTCGGATGGAGGCGGGTGCTCCTGGGGTTAGTTCTATAGCGTGATCCCAGGGTTGGTGCGCTGGGAGCCTCTCTGATTCTTCCTCAGAAAATACTCTATGAAACTCTTGATAGGCCTCCGGAATCATTTCTTCCAGTGTCTTCTCCTTCTTTCCTCGGGCTGCTTCTTCTGCAATCTGTTGGGAGTACGTTACTCCCGCAGCACACCAGACTTCATCCTCTAATTCGTCGATTACTCCTTCTCTGCGCCATTCTGTTGGCTTTGATCTTTACCGGTGTTAAAAGGGGGCCTTCCTCCTCCATCGTTGCTCCTGCCTTTACATCCTCCTCGGTTGCCCAGAAGTCATCATCATCATAAATTCGGTCACTCCTTCCTCTGACTTGTAATAACCCCTTTTCCCAATCTATGCTCGGGTTTGCCTCCCTTAACCATGGCAACCCTAAGATCACATTTTCTCCTCCTAAATCGGTGACAAGAAAGTCCATCCAGCTGCTCATTTGATCCACCGTAAGCCTTAAGCTAGCACATCTCTCAATTTTTCCTGCCCGATTTTCCGTTCCATCAATGTTATAAATTGGTAAGGCTTTTTTCATTAGAAAAGTGGGAACCTTGTGTTTTCAGACGAATCTCTCATCTAGGAACAACGCGGTCGCTCCACTATCCACCATTGCTGCTGTTTTCAGTTCTAATCCTTTGTCTTGAAGACACACGTTGACTCGGTAATGCGAAGCGCCGGGCTTTATTTCTGAGGTCATATTTAAGGTACATGCGTGTATCGAATCATACGTAGACGAAAAACGAAAGTTCTGAAATGTGTTAGGTACTTGGGGTGCAGCAGAATCTGGTACCGGCTTTAAAAATCCTTACGTTCCTTCATGAAGGCGGCGAGAATAGCAGTCTGTTGAGCCATAGCCTCTTTCAAGGCTTGGATCTCGTTGGTGGAGTGGTCGTCGTGGGGGGGATATGGTGACTCGTGGGGGTGCATCGTTAAATAGGGAGAAGGGGGTTTCATTGCTGGCAGATACTTGAGCTCCTCCCGTCTTTCCTGCTCCTCTATTCTTTTCCAAGCCCATATACTTGTCCTGGCAAACCCTCTCGACATGCCCTGTTCGGGCGCAGTAGCGACACTTTTCGCTCTTCATGTTGCAATTTCCTCGGACATGGTTTTGGCTTCCACAACCAAAGCACCTCCCTTTCATTTCTTTTAGGAAGTCATCTCGGCTCTTCCCATTCCAGTTTCCTCCTCCTCCTTTTCCTCCTCCAACTCAAGTAGCATCTATGTCCATAGCGTTCGGATCGGATCTGTGGCTGCTAGCGGCGTTATAGGTGGGATCATGCAGAGCTAGCTCAATTTCGATAGCTCTAGCGACGGCTTGGGACAGGGACTTGGGTTTGCCCTGGGCGATGTTGATGCTCACCATATGGAGCCTGACGCTGGGATTGAGTCCGCTACAGAATCGTTCCATAAGGTCCGCGTCGGAGAACCCGGTTCGAGACCCAATGTCTTGGAACTTCTGTGCAAACTGGGCAACAGTCAACTTCCCCTGTTTCATTCCTTTTATCTGTTTCCTAGCTTCTGACTCCTCGTCTAATGATCTGAATCTTGTCTTGAATTCCTTGATAAAGTCGTCCCACTTTCCATTGAAAGGGAACTTGATGGTGGGGTCACTGTACGATCTGAATATTTGGTCTGCATATCGGGCAGCCCAGTCGGCTGCGTCTTCGGTCATGTAGGAAAGTGCGGAGGCGATCCAGTCATATGACGTTCGGATGCCTTCTTGCTTACTTGCCCAGTTCTGGAAGAAGGCTAGGAAAGTGCGGACATTGCTGCTCTTTCCTGTGAATGGTGCAGGCTTGGCGTTGGCGTTTTTCTTGTCTTTCTTCTCTGAGATGTCAGCCCTTCCAATTGAATGGGCGAGACGTGTGACTTCATTCTGGAGCATAAGTTGCTGTTTCATCAGGAATTTGATAAGGTCATCTTTGGACAAATTGTCCATGTTCTGATCCCTAGGTGGGGGGGGAGAGTTGTCTCTGGGTTTCTTCGGGATTGGAATGATTTGGTGTTGGATTCCGTCTTTCTCGAGAGTGGTTTCGGCGGCAATGGATACTAAGGCTGCATTCGGGCACACCTGTTCGGCACAGTTCCAGAATTTCCCGTCTTCTTTAATGTGAAGGTGATGGGTCATGTACAGGTCTAGTCCGTGTGGTAGGTTTACACATTCGTCAGACATGGTAGTTTTGAGTGTCGGTTACAATTATGAGGACGGTCAACCACCTTACTCCTTTATAGGGAGTCCGGAATTACATTTCAAAGCTCGTGTAGACGGGGGATGACCTTACGCAACAGCTCCTTGAACTGTTCGTACCTGCCCACCTGTGAGGCTCCTCACACAGGCTAGAGTCGATGGGCTTGTGGGCCCTTGGGGATATGGGAAGAAAGGGATCGGGATACCAGCGAGTACGACGTGTCTGCACAGGTCTTCTGATAGACGGGTGCAGTAGACGATCTTGACCTAATGTCGCGAAGAGGCGACAACGAGAGAGCAAAACGAGAGCGAGACGAGAACGAGAGACCTTAACACAATCTAGTCCGAATAGACCAAGTTAGATTAGAACAGTAAGGAGATACAAAGCATACCTAGTCCGAATAGACCAAGAGGTCAAGATGAGGACTAGGTTACAGGTTTGGCTAGTTTAAATACAATACTGACTAGATCGAGATGAAATCGAGATGTGAATGGGAAGCTGTAGGTAAACTGCATGTTTGCTGTGTGTTTGGGAAAGATTCTGGTAAGGCTATGGAAAGGCTATGGAAAGGCTATGGACAAGTATGATCGAAGGGAAATGAAAGAAAGGTGTAAAGGTGCGAGGCAGCGATAAGGCTGCGTGCCCTGTGTAGTTAAGGTTTAAGGTTTGAAAGTAAGGTTCAAAGGAAATGGTAAATGGGAACATACAAGTATAAATGTCTGTAAATAAAGGAAAAATGAATATTACTAATCAGAATAAAATGTCAGTTTTTAGTGTTCACGACACTTTCATTTATTCCTAAAGTGGAGCAGGTTGGTGCCTTTGTTGTGGACCAGTGAGACAGTTCTTGATGATTGTGACACTTTTGTAGTTAGCTGCTTTAAAGACAATGTATCATACTTCAATTTGACGTGATAACTATCCACAATTTTTGGCTATATTGCTGGAATTAACCATCTTGTCTGATGCCATCATTTCCCTCCCCTTGTTTTCATGCCTCTCTAACAGCTTAGCAAGAGTCCTAAACTGATGAGTCAAGGTACTGTATACCAAAGATAAGTTTTCAATAATTCTGACTTCAGATGATAACTACCAATAATTTCATAGCCAGGGTGTAGAAGCTGCTAGTTCTTGATAATTCTAGTAACATTATCTGCGTTATGTATTGCTATTCACTCTTTGCAAATTTCCGGAAGCTAATGATACATTAGCTCTGTTTTCCTGATGTCCCAGGGTGTGGTTTTCAAGGCTGTCTTCAGGTAACGTGAACCAAGGATTACTGTCTGTCACAAAAAGTACAGATTTGAAAGGTAACCCAAGTGATGCCATTATCCATTTATCAGACATCATACAGACTTGTTGGCTAGTCCCCAATTGCACTGCAAAAGGTCAACCTTCAAGCTGGTCTTCTTCATCAGCTCTTGACCAATGTAATAAGTTCCTTGTTAATTCCTGACAAACAGGGCACAGCATTACGCAGGGTGAGATATTGGAGGCATACTTACTGAGAGTAACAATGAAGACTACTTGAGAGTAGAAGATACAGAAAGACTAGACTGGATTGTCCAATTGTTTTAAAGTACAATTTCTACTATAGTATTTATACTGTCTGTTTAGATATAAAAGGATTGTATACTAAGATAAGAGTGTTTACTGCTACAGGACAATTGAAATCAGTGTACTAAGGATTGGACTGTACAAGTATGTACTGATGTACTAGGATTAGTACTAGTTCTCATACATGAGGCAAACATGAGGATAACACGAGTATATACAAATATAACTACCAATAGCTAAAGTATCTCTGTTATCTATGACATAGTAATGAATGATATTATTCCAAGGTATAAGCACAGGATATTTGTTTATGTAAAATAGTCACATGCTTTAATTAAGCTAGTCGGAAGCGTAAAACTTTCCATCAATTCCTTCCAACTGCAATATTCTTATCAGACTATATACTAATGAAAATACACTTGGTGAGCTGCTTTGCTTGGAGCCTCTTGAGACTATAGGATACACTTAAAATCTACTGCTGCAGAGACTGCATGAGAAAATAAGCTTCTTACTTTGACTTCAACAAGATGCCAAGTCATCATGATTACGAGGCCAACTGAAAGGAGGAATTGTCTTTACATGAAACTTTCAGCCCAAGTCTGTCACCAATGTGGCCCTATTTGGATCAGAAGCTTTTGACTTCTTCAGCCCAGTAACAGTTGATGTGCTTGGCCTTGTTATCTGCCATGCTGTGTGATGGCCCATATTCTTTCATGGGCAGTAAGGTATGGATGCCATTTCAGCTGTGAGCTTGCATCAGTCTACTGACATAAACCCAGAAATATCAAGAGATAGTTGAAGAAATAGAAAACCTGGAAGAAAATTGCAGAGACAGTGGGGCCTGCATCAGGATCAAAGAGCTCAGGCATAAAATTTGCTTCATTGATTCATTGCCTCAAGAGATTCTTGGGTATCCCTTTGAGCTTGTAGTCCCTGAGTCAAGTGTAGGATCTGGGAGGTCACATGTTTGGGCAGTGCTTGAATTAAGTCAGGTCTGCAGAAGATGGCACAATTGGACTCATTCTACTCCCACTTTTTTTTCCACCCTTTGTATTCATCTGTGACAAAACATCAAGCTCATCAAATATCTGTTGCACTTGAGCGATCTCAATGCTTCCCTCTTGCTCCACTTTTCATTTTCTTTCGGGTCTTCCAGGGGTCCAATCTGAATGAGGAAGGTGTCTTTGGGCATATCCACAAGCTTGTGCTTGAAGACATTGACAGTTCTCTATGTGCACTTATCTTCAATCAGCTTCCTGTCACAGGTCCTCTGGTGCAGCTTCAATTTCTAAATCATGGGTCAGATATGACCATAATTCCCTACAAAACCATACTCCCTAAATCCATCCACCATCTAAAGCTAATGCCACATGCCAAGGGCAAAGACAATGAAGCTTCATGGCCTCTCTCTATCAAGTCAAACTCCTGAACTTAGAGGAGATTCATTTTGAAGCTGATGACCATTACCTATGGTGGTGGTGGTGGCCTAAAACCTCTACTGACATGTGTTGCCAGAGTCCTGGATTTTCTGTGCTTGAAGCTGCATTCAGTCAGAATGTAACAACATTTACTTTCAGTAGAGTTTTTGTTCTTGATGCTGACATTGTTGGTATCCACAAATGCCTCCCCTGCCTTCAAACTCTACAATTTGTCTCTGCAGACTTCTGTACTAACTCTTGGGTCAAGAATCAAACAAGATATGATTGTCTTCTTAAGGGTTTGCAATTTCATTGTCAATCACATCCACTATGCCCACTTTTGCACCAGATTACTCTAGAACTTCATGAAGACTTCATTGAAAAGGATGACCTGGTTCAGCTCCTTAGAACACATATCTTCACCACGGACAGTGATCCACAAGAACTGGAGCACAATTTGCAGGTAGTATGACTCAAAAAAGCATATCTGGCCCTCAATGTGAAGAGTCACTGTGAAGCTGAGTGCTGAAAGTTTTGCTGCAGCTATTGCCAGAACTTTAATGGGAGGTAGCAAGAGGATCAGTTATATACAACATCTACACCTGGCATGTTCATGGAGGACTATGTCGTGTAACTCTAGTTATCTATCTATCTATCTACTTGTGTGTATTACATGTAATTATGACCTGTGGTTCTTTGATGTGTCACTTATAGCATGGGAATGTTAGAACATCTCTTCTTCATTTGCATTCTCATATTCAACAGGACTCATATTCAATGGGATGGATCTGACAGTAAGAATTCTATATTGAATCCAGTTTGCAGTGCTAAGTGAAATTGTTAAACACAGACCATACTTGTACCTGTCAGAAGAAGATCTATGAGTGGGGAAAGTGTTATGTGACAATAATGTGCTTGCTTGGTGAAACTCAAATATGAGCTTTGCAAACAATCCATACCTTGCCAGGCTCGGAAAACCACCTGCACCATGTCCATTCCCTCACAATTTTCCAAAGCATTTTGAGTAGCATACATAGATGAGATTGTCCGTACACAAGCTACCTAGATAATGATTGAAGCACCGAGTGATGTTTTCGCTGAACAGCATGGTGACCACTGATCTGGTTCCGGCCTGGGACCGGCATGGCCTAAGAATTCACTCGCATCAATATGCCATGTGCATGCTCGGATGTCATGGATCGGTGATCTGAGTCCTCTTGAAGATTGGTCACACGTGAAAATTTCGGCTGCGCCCTAAGTACTGCTAATAGCTGTAACTGCCATAAAAATACTAGGAATTATTCACTACAAAAAAGTTTGATTTCTATGTTCTACTTTACGTTGGTACACATACAGATATATCAAGGACTTGGTGGTGTAAATTTGTATCCCTGAAGTTTGAGCTCTATAATTATAAAGAAGTGGGCCATCGCTTGCGCGTGGCATGTACGAGGCCTGTAACCTTGTAAACCGTAAGTGCCAAGTTAAATAATCAAACGGGGTTATGTCCTAATAAAGAAGGAAGCGTGGGAACAAGAGATCAAATGCCAACGGGGTCAAGTGTTTCCGGTAACCAGTTTACCCGTTGTCCCGGTATCAACCGGTAATCATTCCATTCGGAGATAGTGAACAGAAAGTGACACTGCCACCTCAGCGAAACGAGGTTAGTAAGGACGAGTCCTCATAAATTCGGCCTCGTAATTTCATTTCGATGTAATTCTGACTTTCAAATTGTATAGAAATT
Organism: Stygiomarasmius scandens; assembly: GCA_037954225.1. Taxonomy (NCBI): domain Eukaryota; kingdom Fungi; phylum Basidiomycota; class Agaricomycetes; order Agaricales; family Campanellaceae; genus Stygiomarasmius; species Stygiomarasmius scandens. The sequence continues at coordinate 356,104 of JBANRG010000063.1, forward strand.
GATTCGGGAGGAAAGTCCTGCGTTAGGAGGTGAATTTTCCACACTTTCTTTCTATTGGGTAGCCTGACTGATTCGATTACTGGACCTTCAGCATTGTAGATATACTCCAGGGAAAACATTCACAGCCTAGTCAACCGAATCGGAGCACAAGGGTGAACATCGTCTCCTTTCAAATAGGGAGTAAATGTGATCCCTCCCATCTTCCATTCAATCTCATCCGTCGATAAAGACAGAGAGTATCTCAAAAGAAGAACCGATAAGATCATTTCTATCCGTAAAGATGCAATCAGTATGATAATCATATGACATTTTACGCGTTGGGAAATTCACTGATTTCAGTTAAAGCAAATTTCATTCCTCTACATTTTAGATCAGTGAGTATTTTGCTTTATCCGGAAAATACAGGTACTCACGGACACGCCCGGCTTCCTGCAAGGAATGTGAACCTGCGAGCAACATTCAGCTCTGCCTCCGATGAACGGCATTTAGTCTCGTACGTGTTTGAGTATACGCCATATGTCTTCACTTGGCCTTTATCCAACCCTAGCCATCTCTCAGGTTTGAACTCAAGGGCATCAGACCCATATACCTGAATCGAGCGATTTGCAGCAGCTATCCCAATACAAACAGTGGTACCTTTCGCGATTACAATTTTTTTTATGATAGATCCCCTTTCCTTCTGTTGGATAGGGAACTCCAGTGGGACAATAGTATCTTGTTTGGTTCTAAACCCATAGTAAGTTACATAGCCACAGTAATCAAAAGAAGATACCAACGTCTTCCATAAGAACGGAACTGGTGGGTACAGTCTTAAAACTTCTCGAACAACGCTGTCAAGATAGGGGAGTTTGTGAAGCTCTTCATAAGACAGTTCTCGTCCAAGGCTAGCCTATATTGAATAAGTACTCTCGTCAGGATTTGTGTTAGTGAATTCACTTTGTTCGAATCTTGAAGCTCCGCTCTCAGTCTCTCTTGGACACTTGTATGAGTGGCTAACATAAGGATATGTCGTGTAAGAGCTCCTGTGGTAGTTTCCTGTCCCCCGAGGGTAAGAACACTAACAACAAATTCATCACTGCTAATCAGGTTTAATGCAAGACATACCTCATGGAAGATATGACTAATTGGTCTGTGAATTTTGCATCCAGCGGAAGAGTGGAATTTGCTTGAACTGGAAAACAGTAATTGGATATCTACATAAGGATATTGGAACGGAGACTCACGGCTCAAGGAAGGCATATCCTTCACATCGTCGTCAAGTAAACCCTTCTCGTACGCTTCTTTTTTGCTTTCGTAAATAGTATGGTACGTTAAGTGCATTGTGTCTATCAGATATTTGAACTAAGAACGCAATATTAGCAGCACTAGCAAACACTTTTGCCTTGCAACATACTTTGCGTGCCGACGGCCATGGAAGATATCCCACTAAAGTGTAGAGTGTTTTTCGGAGATTGTCAGGTCTAATATTCCTCCAGCTTTCGAAAAACGGAATGACGAGGAACAGACGAGCCATTGTAGGCAGAAGAGCATGGATAGCGGAATGAAAGATGATATAATCTGTACTATCTTGGTCAAAGGATCGGAAGCTATGTCCGAGACCACCTCGACCAATGAACTCGAGTGTCGTCCGAGAGATAAATTGTATGATATCAACCTCTCTTGCACCTTTATTGACAGCATCATCCACGCTGTCGATGAACTCAAAAACGATGAAAAAATAGTTAGGCCCACCACAGGATAAGTAATTTAGATTTACTCCTCACTTGGTGAGCAATTTCGTAAAATACCGGAAGTAACCTGGAGATATTGGCTACAGTCAACGCCGGGTCAATTATACGACGCAGAATTTTATGTTGTTTCCCTGTAATTTGGATGGTCAGTGAGATGAAATAAGGGAAAGGGACAGGATTGACCTGATACTGGCACTGTGGAGACATTGGTACCTCGATGAATGACTCCGAATATACTATGAGTACTAATTTAAAACCGAGTACCTTCCTAAGATAGAATTTAGAGAGCATACCCGCGTAGCTCTTCAGCTTCATCAAACAATCTCTGATCACGGATCAAGATAGATTGTAGAGCTCTAGGGTCCGAGACGAAAAGGCCATCATCCTATGTTATACAATAATATGTTCCTAGTCAGCGTCAATTGAAATGAATTCCGAAGCTAACCTGAAAAACATGTCCTTCCAGACGAACCACGTGGCCGTATTCCTGTGTCATTTTGGCGTGCCATTCGAAACCATCGGGATTAATGACATCCAACCGGTAGCCTGGAATGAATATTGAAACTGACACGGTGTGAAGTAATATTTTAAGCACAAACCAAGGATTGAGGATGGTTTCGGACCGGGAATAGATCTATAACGGCATCTTTTACCTTTCAGCACATGCAGAAAAATTGTTGTAAGCAGAGCGAGGAGTACTGCAGTACTGTTGGACATAATCTGTTCAACTTGAGCTGCCAGTACTTTTGGGCAAGTTACTTATAAGCATGACCAAACCAAGTCTTGTGATAGCGGGAAGCTTACTTAATTGTATTATTTGTGATAAGCTTTGAGATCGCTGGGGACCTCGGTAACGGTAAAGATTTGAACCAGGCTCGCTGCAGAAGAATCAAGTCAAGCCAGATCATGAGGCCGTTATAGCGGCGGCTACCCAGAGTAACTTTCTACGGAGCTCATGAGACCCATTTGGCCACACGATCTGTATTAGGGCTACTATTGAACTGATTGGATTCTCAGATGATCTTTGCATGCCATTTTTCCCGCTACCTTTTAGTGGGTCCTTTCGATGAAATTAAACCGTCACTTTGCGTCAGCCGTATTGGTCAAATGCAGTCCGCGCCAGCTTACCTCTTACAACCATGACGGCCGCGTTCCACATTCGGAGCCAGCTCATACAGTCGTATCGAGCAATGCATATCCTCCGCCGTCGGTCTGGCATTCCTGGAGAGAAATGGTCTTACCTATTATCTCGATGTTCTGGACGTACTCATCACTGTTTCAGGATGTAGATTTGGTTACTCGAGCTCCTGAAACTGCGCCTTTTACTTTCATATTGAGTGCAGGGCTCGTAGTATCGGGTTTTCCTTTGCCGACTTAACAATCATGGAATGTTAGAACGGGTTACAAATGTTTTTTCGTTCGCGCCGGCCGAAACGTTGCGAAGTTACGATGCTCATTATTCTACCCAAACATTGGTTGGATGGTACGACTTTGAAAACCGGCTAGATGATACCGTTCATCTTGAGGCTTTCGGGCAAAATGATGAGTGGAGACTGCCTGTCCGTTGTGAATGTAGCATCTGCTCCTTCTTGATTACATGAATACATCTGAGATGAGTATTGTTTCGTGAGGTAGCGGGCGCTGCCGCGGAAGCCGGCCTTATCTTGGTTATCTACTTCAATTTTGTTAAATTTAGCATATAAGTCATCGTGGAAATACGTGATTTAATTGATTCACTTGTTGACTTGCCAAGTGTCAGAATGATATACTATTTTTGTACTAGAAGTGATTTGTGACCTATAAGTGATCTATGGCGAGAGATTTGAGTGTCTCTCCCCCCTTTCTTCGGCGACGCTCTTCATTTTTGAGTGAAATATAATTTAGTACTTTGTCTAAAATATTGTCTACTCAGAATTTGTATATGAGATAAGGATGGATGTCGACGCCCGTTCCGGTCCCAAAAACGATGTTTTCGTGAACATGGTACACTCAGAAACGGCCATTAAAAGAGCAAATATTGACCGAACGGTTTCAGCAGCTGATAATTATATTGAACTGAATTATACATATTGTTTACTTCTCGTGGTGAAAAATGAACGAGAATGAATGTGTACATTGTACAGGAACAGAGTGGAAAATTAGCTGAAGAGGATTTCTGTCATGAAGAGGAGCCTGTGAGGCTCGCTTCCAACTCTAACCCCTATTCTGTACTTTAAACACTCATTCTAGCGCTCACATGCAGTCTGCAGTAAGTAGCCACCCATCCCTCATATCTTTTCCATTTTCCTTTGCTTTTCCATTATCAACCCATACCAGCCCACTTCCTGTCCTATCCCGCTTCCGTTCTGTTCCATTTCTATTTCCGATCCATCCTGCTTCTATACCGATCCAATCTACCTACTGTCAATATCATGATCACCCAGCCTCACCTCATACATACCATCCCTGCATTCCTTTCATTACTGTATATTGAACTCTATCTGTTACTGATCTCGATTGTTGCCTTATGCCTCACATTACACACATGTTTGCCTCTCGTACTCTGGCTTGTTAGTTACTGCCTCACTGTACTGCCCATACTTTCCCTAGCTGTAGTATAAGTAGCCCACATGTATAGTAGTTAGTCTCTATCTCAGCCTCTTGTTTGCCTTGTGCCTTCACACTTGCAGTCTCTCATCTCTCAGAACTCTTGTAAGATCTCTAGTGATGCCGATGTCTCCACGACAATCATTTCAAACTCTGATAGCCATGTGCCTGGAGGTGGATTTTGTGTGTGATTGTGAATTGACCAGCTTGACTGGCCTTCACAAGTGGTAACAAGCCGGTCAAGTAAAACTTAAATCACTTCTAGCACAAAATAATCAACAATGATTGTATTCACAGCACTTGCCGCTTGACCCCTTGACTGGCATGTACAAGCCGAGTAAAGCCGGGCAAGACGGGTCAATCGAAACTGACATAATCACGATGATTTTATAAATGATGAATGCTGTTTGTATTGGTCTACTTGACATCCTTGGCTTGAACCAGCCGAAAAAAAACCGGTCAGCACAAACCTTAATAATTGAAATCCCCATTTAGCATGTGATCGTATGCGCATGCCATGGAATAACACTATGTAACTCCGTGCCTTCTTTCCAAATTCAATCATACAATTTCTTTTTCAGTAGTTAGAAAAATCCCTAATTTATGTCTGATTCTGCCTTGTTCACAGGTGAGCTTATTGAAATTTCTGCACTGCAGATATGTCCATAGCGCGAAAATTTCCCATTTCCATTATTCTGGACCCCGCCTCAAATACCTTCAATATTATAAACGTTTTTGGAGACTTTTTCTCCGACCCAATCACTGAGGAGACCTAAAGTCTCATCTATCAAGTTTTATCCCTCATTTTCGTAAACTAATTTACTGAGCTTGGCCATCTCGGTACGTTGCATTTCGCAACGGATTATGGCGCTGAAATGACGGAAGTGGTATATTAAGTATAATCGTTGAACACGCTGGAAAAGGCTACAATCTTTTTCTAAGTATAGGTTTTAGTTCGTTTCAACTTGCCTCACCCTTGATCTGTAAGCGACTATTGCTCTCTTCCAAAATGGGAAGGCCGCTTTTCTCCTCCCTGATCAATCCCCTGAATACATGGATCTCCATCGGGGGTAACCGTCGGCCATGCTGAAACTATTCTCTCCTGATCATCAATGTGCAACAAGACAATGTAGCAATACGAATATAGAACTTAAACATCCCGCTCTGTGAGACTGATCTGCCAGTATGCTAGGAACGCGTTTCACGACTAACCCCAACTTGATGATAGCACAGATCTACTACTTTCTAGTGAATATTCCCGCTACGACCAGATGCTGTGGCTGTCAACTTGTCTTCATGTCGCATAGCGGTGCTACATCAAACAACCAAACAGTGTCAGTATAAAATCCTTGACTATTCCTTCCTCACACTCCAGCTCTTAAGATGAAGTCTTTCGTTCTTTCCTCACTCCCTCTTATACTTTCTCTATCGGGGTCCTATGCTACTATATTTGACAGTGCCAATGAGCTTCCTAATAATGTCCCATATGACTATGTAGTAGTTGGTGGTGCGTCTACTTTTTTATCTCAAATTTTTGAGTTCCTGACTTAGAAACAGGTGGTGTGGCTGGCAGTGTACTTGCCAATCGACTCACAGAAGACCCAAGCATTCAGGTACTTGTTCTTGAGGCCGGAGGACGGTAAGCTAAGAATGAGCGAGAAAAATGCATAGATCAAGCTAAACTAATACAAATCTAGATATGATGATGTCCTTGAGGCTCATATCCCGTTCTTCACTACCCGCACCCCGGGTAGTATCAAATGGAATTTTGTACGACCTTCATATGTCTATTTTACAGTGAGCTAATATTCAATGTAGACCTCTGTTCCTCAGGCCAATCTGAGTGGAAGGGATATCATATATACAAGAGGTTTTGTCTTGGGTGGTAGTAGCGCAATAAGTGAGTCTAAAACACGACAGTAGTTTTAGTACTCATTAGCCTACAGATGGAATGTTCTATAGTCGTGGAACCACAGAAGACCTCGATCGCTTTGCTAAAATCACCGGCGATGATGGCTGGAGCTGGGACAGCATGCTTCCTTATTTCATCAAAGTGATTTTCAGTTTCTGTCACGTGTTTCATATTCATATTCACCTGGAATTTTCTAGAGTGAAACACTAGTTCCACCTGCAGATAATAGCAACATCACTGGTCGAGTTATTCCACGGTTCCATGGTACAGAAGGACCACTAGCTGTTAGTCTTCCTGGATTTTCCCAATCGGTTGACGGGCGCGTTATCCAAGCTAGCGAGGAGCTTGGTGGGAAGTTTGCATTTAATCAGGATCAGAACAGTGGAAATAACTTGGGTCTTGGTACTTCCATGATCTCCCTGCCTAATTTAACATACTGACAGCATGCAGGTTGGAACGCGGCTACCATTAATCGTTCTAATCGTAGCAGTGCTGCCGTCTCCTACCTCAAACCAGAGTTCAGTGACCGGGAAAATCTTCACATTCTTCTTCACGCCAGGGCATCGCGAATTATTCCAGGTAATAACAACAAGACCTTCACTATGGTTGAATATGCTCAGGATTTGAGTGGTAAGTGTTGTCGAGTTTTGATTCTATGAGCCATGCTTAGTTATTCATCTTCTCTGAAGGTCCCTTTTTCAATGTAACTGCCGCGAAAGAGCTTATCCTCGCCACCGGTGTCTTTGGTACTCCCATGATCCTCTTAAACTCTGGGATTGGTAATATCACACACCTTGAAGAAGTCGGCATCACCCCTCTCGTAGACCTTCCGAGCGTCGGCCAAAATCTCACTGATCATCCCTCTACCAGTGTGTCCTGGTTCGTCAATTCCACAATGACGTGGGATAGCCTCAACCGTAATCAGACGGCTCTGAGTGAAGCACTTACTGAATGGTCGACTCAGGGAACCGGTCCTCTCGTTGACACGCTTGGAAATCAAATTGTCTACTTCAGAGTAAACGATTCAGTCATAAACGAGTTAGGAATTGACCCTAGTCCAGGTCCTACCTCTCCTCACTTGGAATTCATAGTTGCTGTCAGTGTTTCAGGCAATGATTCTAGGTTCTTTTAATGTAACTGACTGGATGTCCACTACAGAACGGACTATTCAACCCCAATCCTCCCGCTGGAAACTTCTTTACCGTTGCTGTGAACCTCGTCAGTCCCGAAGCTCGTGGTTCAGTCACTCTTAATACTTCGCAAATCAGCCCCTTTGACCTCCCTATCATCAACCCTAACATGCTGAGCACTGAGTTTGACCGAGTTGTGCTTCGTGAGGGTATCAAGTCTGCCTTCCAGTTTACAGCTGCCCCTGTCTTCTCGGATTATATCCTAAGTGTCAGTGGTGCACTCAACGGAACCGTAACAGATGCTGCAATCGACGCGCAGATTCAAGCGGGAACAGGCACTGGAAATCATCCTGTGGGGACCGCAAGCATGTCTGCAAAGAACTCTGACTGGGGTGTTGTCGATCCGGACTTGAAAGTGAAGGGTTTGAATGGGATAAGGATTGTAGATGCGTCGATTCTCGTAAGTACCTATGCTAATAACCTAAAGTGCACTCTGACTTGCTTCGGTTACGCTAGCCCTTCAACCCAAGTGGACACCCACAAGCCCTCATGTATGCTATGGCTGAGCGTGCTGCTGATCTTATCAAGGCAGAGGATACTTAAATGATATATCATAATCCTCGTCCTTCCTTTATGAGGTTTAGTTTAGATGTTATCTTAGCTTTAATAGTATAGTTCCATCCAATAGTGTATTTATTCTTAACAAGTAGTATCTATTGTCAATTTCTAGTGCTAAATCGGCATATATGAATCCTAGGTACTCCACCTTGGGTCTTGAATGGTGTCTGTCCGTTAGTTTTTCTTGTTTTGATTTGTGTAATAGTAGCTTTGTATGGTAGGCTTTGAGTGATTGTACTCAGCTTTGTCCCGGAAAGTTTTAGTTCAGGGATATCAAGTCCGACTACATTCGCATTTTCCTACTGCTCTTCCTGCCAGTGCATCGCCTACTTCATCTCTAGGGTGGCCGTTGCGATCTTTGACCCAATGAAATTTCGTGAGTGACGTTCTAGTAGATCTATCATTTGCGACCATCGCTCGGATGGTTAGCATTCTCAATAGCTACATATCCATTGTTGACAATGCATCACCAATCGAAATCAAAGTTACAGCTGTGTGGGATGGGTAGCCGAGAAGATTTGGTACAGGATTTTGATCTCCGCCCATGTCGAGTAGTTTTTGGGGTGGGCTATCGTTTTGCACATAGCTGTAAGAGGCCTCGTTCTTGCCGCACACAGTGATGACCCACAATACTTTCATTGTGATAAGTAAACATAGTAATGCAGTGGGCAGGGAAATAGAGCTATACCTTTTGTGTATCTTGGACCTTGGAATTTCCTGACATATTTTTATGGTATGTATTAGATATTGAATATGAAAGTAGCAATCACGACATATTTCATGTTGAAATTACATGATATATCAACATAAAATCTGTGAAAAGGTGTACAGATGACCTGGAAGTAGTCACCTCTAGGCAGACTACGATATATACTTGACACTCATCGTGTCTATGTATGTAACCTGAAAGTACTTTCATGTAATATCAACATGAAGCACAAAATTTTCATTCCCTCTTGGCTTGAGTTTTTTGCAGACTAGAGACATGAAATTGATATATTATGGCTCACATAGTGGGTAATAAGTGTTTCACAATCTTCCAGTGTAATACTGAGAGTGCGTCACAGGTGAAAACGTGTTACATCGACAAACAAAAACAGCAAGATATTTTATGACTATATATTGTAGACGGCTATTGAGAAAGGAAGGCCGACATTTCATACTTCGACCAATGAAGTTTGGTAGGAAAAAATCAAACGTTACCCGGCCTCAATGGTTGTTGAAGTGGAACTCTTTGCATGTTCACCTCGAGTTTCAAGAAGAAGTTAATGTCTGATCCGTCCCCGACAAAGTTATGAGGGAACCCAGGATCAATAGGAACAACTTCCTCAAGCTCTTTGAGCTGTGCAACTGAGAGGGAGATATCTAATGCCTCGATGTTTTGTTCCCAGTTTTCCGGTTTACGTCCACCTAGTACGGGGAAGACGTAAGTCGTCTTCTGGAGAAGGTACGCAATGGCAACTGAACCAATATCCATCACATCAGTATCTTAGTGACAAACCAACAGTGAAGCTGAGACGCACCAGCACGAATACTCTTCGCCCCAACTTCACGCGCAACCTTCTCCAATGCCCTACTCATCGCCACCTCTTGTTCACTCCTCTCAGCGGCACCAGGGAATTGCCTCCCATCACCATTCTTCCTCGCCTCCGCATGCGCCTTCTCCTCTTCATCGGTGCGGAATTTACCTCCTGCCAACACATTCCAAGGAGACAGTGCTAACCCATGGGCTCTGGCCATTGGGATGATGTCTCTCTCAAAGGATCTCTCCATGACATTCCATGCGCCTTGATAAACTACGAACGGCGTTTTGCCGGCCATGCGCGCGTAGGTATTGGCTTCGGACACGATCCATGCAGGTGTGTCGGAAATTCCCTATCAGATTGACCAAGTCAGAATTACTTAACTTACATTTTACTCAAAAATCGACTCACCAAGTAAATAACTTTACCCTGTGATACTACATTATGCAACGCGTCCATTACTTCTTGGACAGAGCTGTCAAAATCCCACCAATGCACATAGAGCAAATCGAGATAGGAAGTTCGGAGCTTCTTCAAGGAAGCCTCAACAGACAGATGCAAAGATTTTGCGTTATTGCCGACGTATTGAACTTTCTGCTTGATGGATGGGTCGTTCTTTTTGTATCCCGAAGTGTACTATCAAACGAACAATCAAAATACAGGGTCCTTTCAGTGAAGTCTTAATAAATCACCAAAAAAGTACCTTTGTAGCAATGAAAAGCTGGTCTCTAATTCCCCTCTCCTCAGCCCACTTTCCAATGATCTTCTCCGAAGTTTCTTCTTGACTACAAATGCATGTAATTAGTGTTTACTGCAAGGATATGAAGAAGCAAAAACTCACTAATTGTTCGACGTATCAATGAAGTTACCCCCAAGTTCATAAAACTTATCCAGCAGTTGATACGCTTTCGCCTCGTTCATATCACCCCACACGGATTTCCATCCGCTATCACCTGATCCGACGCTTGCTCCTCCCAAAACGAGGGGAGAAACGCGCACGCCGGCTTTGGGCGAAAGGACTCGATAAATGCCTAGTTTGGATGGAGGGGCTTCGGGCGGTAGGAAGGCGGACATGATTCAGAATAGATTGGGGCTGTTCGTTCAAACCTGAGCTTGTCAAGGGTCTGGATGAAAGGAAAGGAAAAGTGGATGGAATGCACTTTATCTTTCTGAGTATATATACCATTACAGGCCAAATGAATTGATAATTTGATAATTTAAGAAAATTCAGGAAGCGGACACCAAGACAAGATTACAGCCGTTAACCTAGCTCGTCACTGCAGCAGTTTCCCTGCTTCTTCGGTCTTCGTCAATACACATAATGATTGGTCAGGTCCATTGGTAAGGTCAGTGTGTCTGAGTCAAATCCCTACAAAACCGGGAATCAGCTCTTCGATGACAGATGACCCAAAAACAAACTAAATAAATACAATACCGGTGTTATATTAATAGATGCGGAAATATTGTGGCTGGCGCTTAACATCATAACTCTATATCGCGGCCGCACAGGACTTAGCTGATGACCCACTCTCTTGTGACTATTCAGTCATGAAGGAATGTGGGCCAACGCGAAGCGTGGCAAACACGAGGCCGAGTCTATCAACTGTTACCGGGCCGGGGACGTCAAAAGCGTCCGGTTCAGATAGGACCACATCGGTGACGGACCCGGGCGAAAAGTTTCATGTAAGGACGATTCCTCCTTACAGTCGGCCTCGTAATGGTTGATCCAATGCCGAAATAGTATAGGCGGGGTAATTTTCAGGAATTTCCATAGGGATAAGAGGATGTGGGCAAGTACGAGGCTGTAACACAGCTTGAGATCTCTTTCAGTTGCCGTAAACAAATACAAAAATGGGAAGAATTAAGTAGGATAAAAGGAGAGGGCCGTCACTTCGTGTGAGGTACAAGGCCACATAAATAAAGGCTACTTCATTTGGCTTCGACATACAAAATAATTTTAGCATTTTATAGTTTATTTCAGTATCACAAGGCTGTGGCAAAGAATTAAAACATTCTGGTTATAAAATGACCTTGCCTAAGATATATTATGCCAATGCATTCATTGGTATGCTCATTAACTTGCATATGAAAATTCTTGTTAGTTATAGTAGCTTGAGCATTTTCACTTGGAATAGCCATAAGGAAGAATTTAGGGAAGCATTTAAACTTATGTATTGGGATGCCCAGAGCTGCGTAGACAGAATTATTGGTGTATAAATTTGTCTGAAGCAATTGAATGTCCAGTTTTAGTTCAGAGATGAGACCTCATAAAAATGAGATGAGATATCAGTTGGTGTGCATGTCTGATAAAAATATACACATCAGGTATCTGATACTTTGTTTTCAATAAATCAAGCAAGAGAAACGAAGAAAATAGTGGTAATATAGCATGCATAACAGAGTTTCAAGGATTTGAAGTCTTAGAACTGTGAGACAGCGGGAACAGGAGATCAAGATGCCATCATTTTGCAGCCGGGAATTTCGAGGTCAGGTGTCTCCATAATTCCTAATAATGCATAGGAATCTACTGCTCCCAACTTGGTATGCAGGGCTATGCATGTATTATCAGATTTGCTTCTTTGGACACTGTCACTGCCCTAAATGTAAATTGTGCAGTATCACAATTATCTAAACAATGTGTAAGCCGTAGAAAGAGGGATTCAAGGATGGAACTCAAAGCCTTATTTCTTCGATAGAAGCAGCGTGTGTCCAGAGACACTTAACTTTATTCTGCCATTGAATCCGCTCCCACATCCATGACCTCTTCTATCTCTTCTCTGAGTTCAATCTTTTTTGCGGTAACTTGCAATTTCCCTGCTTAGTGTTGACCTTGTAATTCACATGCATTTCAATAGGTAATATAATACCATAATGTTTTTGTAATGTTTTGGTCATTGATACAGAATTACTCTGTATATTGCTAGCTTGTATTGTACTGATAACTACAAGAAAATTACTATGTGACTATCAGTCACACAGATATTATGGTAATGTTTCAGTAATGTTGGAGGAGATACAGAGGAAATATAAATCCAAGTATATAGTTTATTGCAATGTATGGGGAAGAATCAAGGGGAATTACAGAAATATGTCATGAACTTGTGGTGAAGTTGGCATGAAGTTGTCATGAAATTAGCATGAACTTGTGGTGAAGTTAAGGCTCCAACCAATCAAATTACAATTACTCAAAATTCAGTATTTAATGGTAATTGGTTTCTAATTGATTATTCACCATTAAAATATGTAATTAATTGGTTTTTTTTCTGAGAAATTTGAACCAAAACTACCTTCTGAACATCTGATTCAAAGAGACCATCATGTAGCCAACTCTTTGCACACATTGCCTTGGTTGTTGTCTCAGCTTTTATAGAGGAATGGTACACATATGGCGAGACTTACAGGACAGATATTCAACTGAGATTCTGGCACCAGGGATTGTAAGAGAATGTGAGGCGGACTGTATTCTACTGTATACGTACATGCTTACTAGTAACTATGTAGACAAATAGTAGTAAATATATCTGATCTTACCGTTTCCGCTCATGTCTTTCTTCTTCTAAGCTTTCGTCCGCCCCGGCCGAGTATCCAGAACTGCTCCTCGCTGGAGTTCCAGCCCCTGCGCCAGTACACGCGTCGTCCGCATGTCGGCTTACAGGAAACTCGTTTACGAGCGCGTCACAGTGGTGGGGGTACCGCGGATTCCTGTGCCGCTATTAATTACCTACGCTACTCTAGACAAGAATCCGCGCTCTGAAGTCCACTCTCAGCGTAATCCGCTAGTAGTGGAAAGAGCTGCCGCTCATACAACTGTAGCCTTCAATCCGCTACGACTTTACACGCCGCGAGAGTCTCTCCGCTCACGCTCTCCCATCAAGCCCCAATAAGCGATGCCTCAGTACCGTCTACGTTACCGTTTAGACGGCGCTCGTGTTCGCAACGTTGTCGGTTTATTCTCTATTTAAGCTGAGACGCTCTTACCCTAGTTTTTGCCTCGCTGGTCCATGACCCAAGGCTCGGAACGTTCTGATAAGAGGGTCGCCTCCTTAAACTCAGAATCCCCTAGCACAAAGGTCCCCTTCTTATTTCCCCCCTCAGGCCCGACTACTCGTTCATCGTCTTCTTCCTCTCTGAATTCCCATCAGCTAGCTCATCAGAATCTTTCGACTCCTCTCCGTAGATTCTCAACTGGCGTAAGCTCCAACGTGTTCACCCCATCCGTCAATCCCTTCAATATCCTCCAGAAGCCCAGCCAACCAGTTTCCCTATCTATGAGTCCTCTCGGTCCTGGACCCAATCCTGAGAAGTCAGGGAAGGACCCCGGCAAGGACAAACCCAAAGGCGGCCAGCGTAGATCCGCTGCTGCCAAGAATGACCAGGGAGCGCCGCCTCGAAAGGATAAAGGGAAAGGAGTGGACCGAAAGCAAGACGAGGAAAATAAGAAGGACGGAGACGAGGGCGAAGTAGAAGAAGAAGAGGAAGATCTTGGGACGGAAGGAAAGGATGAAGACATAACCTACCCTTTAATCTTCAAACGGTTCCATCAAACCATAGACCTACGTGACGAACCCATCCACTCCTCGAGGATCAGATATTATCTTCCCTTTAACCCGTTCTCAGACGAAGACCCTCTAATAGACTACGGTGTCCTGACGACCGGTATGATGCCTGGAAAGACCTTTGACGAGACGGATGCTCTGAGAGACGTAGTTATTAGATGGGAGGAGAGAATAACAACTGAGCCGTTTGGCTCCAGATTCCCGTCTGTCAGTCATTATGCTAAAACGTTCCCTCACCAGAACTTCGACCATAAATCTCTACTGCGGTTGTTAACCACATCCGGCAAGGAGGAATCGTGGTCAGCCGGCGCGACCACCCTACTGCACGTAGGACACCTAACTCTCGCCCTGAACCAAATACTGGACTCGTTGGCCAGATTTATTGATCCTCAAGTAACTCCCAGGTTCATTTTCGATCCGCAATACTCCTTCCTTAGGCTCCTGGAACAACATGCGGACCCCTCGGTTATAGTAATGACCCTCCATACCATGCAGCATCGTGCGGAGACAGCTACCAACAGAATTACGGCGTTCCTGCAGCACATACAACGTTGCTACGCTCCGAACGAATCGCATGAATTCATGGAGACCGAGTCCCTCTTCTCAACGAATCCTTCGGAACGAGCCTTATTTGGAAAGGAATCCGCTGAGGAAGAAATTGGGAAATTAATGGCTAGAGCGGACTACAAGACGTCGATCCAAGACCCTATCAATTTGGGGCCGCGTCTTCTGCAACCCCTGGTCGAGAAAGGATACTCTGTGAAGGATCAGTACTACAGACCGTCTCGCTATCGACTACTCAAAACCGAACGAGATGAAACCTTCCCGAAATCTACCGATAATGCCAAGGAAATCCCTTCAACTTCTGCTGCCTTCGTCAATCCTCTTATGAACTTCCCTGCGAACCCATCCTACGCTCCTTCCCTCTATCCCCCTCCTCAAACACAACAACCTTGGGTCCAAGCGTTTAATCCGCCAGGACCTGATTTTGTTACCGCCTCTAACGCGCAGAAAAATCAATTCACACCGATGCTGGAATCCTTGTCTGCCATCCTACCAAACAGAACCGTACAGAGGTTCCCGGGGATGCAGCAATTCCCTCATCTACCGACTCCGAACTCAGTAACTGGGGGGCCACCCGCAACGCCTCTAAACTACCCGGGATTAGGACTGCCTAATAACCAGAAGCTCTACAGAGACCAAGCCGTTCGATTTGCTGCCGTCAACGACTACAGATACGTGTACCCGTATCCTCCTAATAATCCGGAAGTAGTCAAACCCTACTCGTTATACGCTACCGCCGATCACTCGGCTCAACAAACAGATTATAGAGGAGTCTATAATCTGAGCCCCAACGATCCTCGACGAAACACGCCAAGCGTTAATCCGCCAGGCGTCCCTTTCAATGTTCGGAACAACGATTCTACGAGTAACGACAATAACAAAGGTATCGGAGTCTCAGACAACAGAAGTGGACTTCTGGGGAGAAACAGCGAACTTCCTCCCGATGGAAGCGGATGTAACGGAGAAGGCGGTCCTCCAGGAAGCGGAGGAGGTCCACCTGGAGGAGGAGGAGGCCCACCTGGAGGAGGAGGAGGAGGTCCACCAGGAGGAGGAGGAGGCCCACCAGGAGGCCCTCCAGGCCCTCCCTACATACCTGGAGTAGGAATTGACGACGGTCGACCCGACCCTAGAATGGATCAATCTACCTGGCAATTCAACTACAAAGTTAACACTAATATCATCCCCTATTGGGATGGGAAAGGAGAAACTTTGATTGAATACATCGTTCTTATGAACGAACTAGCCGAGAAATCATATCTAATGAGTCGAGGTTTAGCTGCTTGGGCCTCTATCAATTGGACAGGTAGAGCCAAGAATTGGTGGACTTCGCTATCCCCTAAGACTAGAGGTTATCTATCCCAGGACTGGCCGTTACTGCTAGGCGGAATTGGTAGTTTCTTTATGAACAGCCAATGGAAAGACCAAAGGAAGAAGGAATACGAGGACATGATATTCAGGCAGAAAGGTTACACCTCCGAAACTCCCGTCGAGTTTATTCAAAGGAGAAAACGTCACGCTATCATTATCTACAACATGGATCAAGACAACGATACTACATTAGTTTCTTTCATCCTCTCGAACATACCGGACATGTGGAAAATCACCCTGAATACTCGAAATTGCCCCTCAGTAGACCAATTGATCGACGCTGCTATGCTTCATGAAGATTCCCTTATTTCGATGTGGCAGAACAGCGTGAACGCTCAGATCCCCCTGAGTAACCGATTCGATCCTACTACGCGAAGTAGGGACTCGAGATATAAACGCAAAGCTTTTGCTTCCGACGGAAGAATGATAGCAGAAGTTGACGATGACGAAGACAACGATGAAGGTAGGAGAACAGATGATGAATCGGACGAGGATAGGGAAGCCATGATCACAAGCAAAAGAGGGACAGCGAAATCCGCTTCCCCTAAGCCTCCTTGGCCTAAACAGCCCGTATTCGAACCAGACGATTCCGTCAAGAGCAGTCGCTTACCCCCAGGGAATTGTTACGTCTGTGGCTCCAAGTTCCATTACGGAAGACAGTGCCCTAAGTATGGAACTTGGTTAGAGCTCAAGTCGCAAAACAAATTACGAGTTTTCACTTCGCAGAAATCTATAGATGATAATGATAGGATGTTCTCTGTCTTTCTAGCCGAATCCAAAGAATTTGTGTCCGCTTTGCATAGAGATAGACGAGAAGATTACGACTCCGATCCTGAGCAATCTACCGACGCAACAGCTTCTTCAGCTTTCGTAGGAACAGCTCTCGAGAAAGAATCGTTCGCAATTGACGCCTCTCTAAATAAAGCGCGAGATAACCGAAACACGAGACGCCGAATCGCCAAGGAGGAAAAGAAGAATACTAGTTCCGCTCCTCGAGTAGTCCCCAGGAAATCTAGAAGATCCCAGAAGCCTGTTCCTAACAATACGGTAGAACTATCTAAGGATGGTAAAACCGTAGAGGTAGTGCCGAAAAGTCGTAGCCTACCTGAAGGACTAGGGTCCTTAGGAACCAGGGCTCTACTAGTCAAGGCGAACTTAGGATCATTGGATAACAAAGAATGCGAAACTCGACTTGACTCAGGAGCGGACATTACCTTGATATTGGAAGACCTGTGGAAACAGCTTCTTCTCCCTAAACCTAAATCCGGCCTGAGAATGAAACTATACCAACTTACCGGCGAAGCGAAAGTACTGGGCTACGTGATATTTCCCATGTACGTGAAGGCGACCGATGGGAGCTACGTCTGCTTCGAAGTGGAAGCTTATGTTGTCCGCAATATGAACACTCCCATTCTAATAGGGGAAGACTTCCAAACAACCTATCGCCTAGGAATTCTCAGGGAAAGCTCGGGAGATCATCTTGTCACTATCGGAAAATCTTCAAAACTACTACCGGCCTCGTCCAAGAAAGGTTCCGACCTCAACTTTAAAATTATGAGAGCGGAAAAATCGCAATCCTTCGTACGAGCTAAAGCTTTGCGTCGAGCCAAAACCAGAGCTAGAGCTAAAAGGGACCAGTTCCCAGAGGTTTATGCCGCCGAAGATATGGTCATAAAACCGGGAACCGTCTCTAACGTAAAAGTTAGCGGCCCTTTCGAAGGCAGGACAGACTGGCTAGTAGAAAAGTTAATCGTCGGTACGAGAGAGACTTCCATACTGGCCGCTCCCTCCACCTTCGTCGACTCAGCAGATCCGAAATTACCGATAGCCAATCCATCGACTCGCCCTTGGATGATCAAGGCCGGTGACGTCGTGGGGCATCTAGTTAACCCTGATAGACTTGATAACCCAAAGGAAGATGAAGAACGGAAGCGATACTCCGCTTCTGTTGAGATCATCCGTTCGCAGATCCAAGGTTCCTTAAGGGCACAAGATTTATACAACACTTCCCAACCAACAACAGACGACGCTAAATCAGCGAGTCAGTCTGAGGACCAAGCGCCGGAAGGACCCAAAACTGCCGCGCTACCTGAGGAATCCGCGAAAAGCGAAGGAGAAGGAACAGTTGATGTAGCGTCATTAGTAAACTTAGGCCCCGACATCCCTGCTGAAATTCGTCCGAAACTAGAGAACGTACTCCGAAGGAACCATCTAGCCTTTGGTGTAGACGGAAGACTAGGAAACATCCCCAGTAAAGTGCCCGTCCCGCTAAAACCGAATACGGATCCTATTTCGCTACCAACACTGCCCCTGACCCTTTCTTTCTAGTGCAAAAAACTTAATCAGAAAGTTCTTCTTTCCTGATTTAAATTTTAAAGGATTTTTGTCCAAAAATTTCCTGCTTTTTGCCACAAAAAAGCTCTGTAATTTGATTTGAGAATGTTGTATAATTTTGTGCAAAAAAGTTCTTCAAAAACAATATGTTTATTGACCAAAAAATATATTCCCTTTTATTCAAGAATGAATTCTTTTTTTGTGCAAAAAAGACAAAGAAATTTAATCGCTTTCTTGTTCAAAATCCTTTATCTTTCTTGTCCCGGAAACATAATGGGCGATTATTGCCCGCAACTCGCTCGCGTTGTGCCCACTCATCGTCCCTGTAACGCTCGATAGACGCCGCTTTGCGAGCATTTTGGGCCCCAGTTGCGGGATCGCACGGGCATTAGCCGGTCTGGATCGGGTTCATTCCGACCACGTGTTTCCATCATTACTCGCTCGCTACCAACCCCACTCTGCCCGCATGTGTACCCATATTTCCATTCCCATCTTGCCCTTTACTCTCATGTTCCACCATTTTGCACTCTACGGGAAACAGGTGGAAATTGATCTGTTTTCATCAAGGTACGATTTTTTCTTGATTTTTTCCATGTGTACTAACGCCTTCCGCTACTCTATCTCTCAACCATAGGACATGCGTCAATATCACTCTTTTTTCAATGGAGCCGTCAATATCACTCGTTTTTTTCAATGGAGCTCTGAAGTCACTTGGGAAGCTGGTACTTGGACTCGAGAGTGGAGGTTGTTAATCGCACTTGAGGGAAGAACGTACGTTCCTGTGCTTGCTCTGGTGGGATGACGTTGATTCTGTCCAACGCAGGCCATTCTTTTTTCAGCCAGTCTTTCCGATACACCACTTTGTCCTTGCAACATCTATTTCATACCATCGCTTTCGTACCTTCAAAAACTCGCACTATTCGCGCGCGCCAAACCGACTTCTCGTAGCGTGTAGAGCCGTCTACTTGTCCCTTCCTCGGTTGCACCCGATGGTCAGGTTGATGACGGCGGCTTCATGACGCTGCTGGATAGTTATCTACCCCGATGTACAGAATTATGTTCGTCGGACTCTTACGGTTTCAGCGAACAAGAACAGCTGGTGCGTGCTTCCTGTGCTTCCCCGAAAACTGGATACTAATGCCCTTGTTAGTTTATCTCTAGACTGAACGCGTCTTTGCCAACAAGTTTCCATCATTCCTCTTTCTCGGTTTCCTCCTCTTCTTTGCTATCGCTGCGAGTTCCTATGTATGGGTCCAGGGTATCGAAAAGGATCTTCAAGAAGAGTAAACTCGTTCTCGACTGCGTCTCTTCACCTCTTCATGCTCGTTGTATTTGAATGTACTGCAGGTGCGTTTCACTCCATAAACTCTTCACTATCTAACCTTTTCACAGCGTGTCCGAACCCTAACCGAATTCCCCTCTCCCTACCCCATTCACACCTACAAAAGAATGGTTGTGAGAACCTCTTGACCGATGGTACCGATGGTATCGTCAGTCTTACTCGTCACCATCACGAGAGGATGGAGGAAAAGTTGCGAAAGTCAATCAATGTATCGTCAACGAAGGCATGCTTTCTGGAGAATCACTCTCGTTAAAGGGGCAGGTTTAGTGGAACCAAGGTTTTGAACGAACGGGACATCAAATGGTACGTGCTAAATTTGGTGATCATAAGGTGAAACTGACAGTCGTCTGGATGTCGTGCTCAGGACAAGTTTGAATCATATCATCTAGCGCTTTGTCGACCAAACCAAAATCATTCCCGTCAACCCTTCCGAGCATCAGGACAATTTTCTCTTTGACAGGTACGATGTTTGCACCACCGGTTGCCGCCATGAAACAATATGAATCCCAACCTTCTTCCGAGTCGAATTCTTGTCCAAAACACCTTGGTTTACGCCCGTGTCTCGCCCTCTCAAACAGAACTCATCCTCACGACCCTCAAGACTCTAGGCTACATCATTCTCATGGTTGGAGACAGAACAAACGACATCGGCGCACTCAAACGTGCTCGTATCGGTCTTTGCTGGATGGAAGACCGGAAAGCAAAAAATCGACAGAATAAAGAGCGTCTATGAAAGTCGATTACAGCTCGGCTCGGTTCGCCCAAGTTCCTCCAACCCGTCTCCCGTCATATCGCCCTTGTTCCCAGACGCAGTCGCAGCGCAGAAGAAAGCTAAAGAGGATTAGACAACAGCGAGAAAGACAAATCCGATTGAAAAGTTTGATTTGGTGGGGACTACGGGCAAGTTGGCGGATGTGGAAGGAGAGGATGAGGTGCGACAATTGGGAGATGCGAGTTGTGCCGTGCCGTTTACGTCCAAGTTGTTGCATGTTTCTGCTGGTATGTGTTCGTTAGACTATCTCTTTGAAGTCGAGATTGATGCTGGTGTTACACATCTCATTCGTCAAGGTCGTTGGATTATTCTCCCGTGGCGAAAATGGTGCTGCTTCACTTCGTTTTTGTATTACAGCGCTGATGTTCTTAATATTAGTCTTGTCCACTCTGCTACCGGAGCCGAAGGATTCTTCTCTTGAAAACGGGTTTGGAAGGAAGACGAACGTCCTTTGCTTATTGTGCTGCGATAGGTTTCCTCACCCCAATGTTTTTCACTTTTCGGCTTTCCCTCCTCGCTACGATGTAGTGCTACACCTTGAAGTGTCATATGAAATACGTACGACGAATGTAGAACTATGTATCGTAGAAACTGTATGCAGGAAGTAGAATGTATAGAATGTAACAGTACCGGCCCGGCACCGGTTATGTTGCGCGACAAACGCGCACTTTGTTTCTCAACGCCATGTCTCCAATGAAGGGCTCTACTTTTGAGCATTTTGAGGCGTTAATGAGGAAGTGTCTTCGTTCAGAAACACCTCCCCCACCTGTCCCGTCATCCTCGTCAAAACAAGATCTCACTGTCACAGACGACCACTCTCAAGACAGGAACCAAAAAAGGGCACGCCTCGTATCCGATCCAGGTTTACCTCAGTCCACCGGACCTCTTGTCCCACCTCCAATTTCTCCTTCCACTGCAGTATCAGTCGAGCATCAGCAATCTGCCCTTCCTGGTGCCGAACTTTCAACAATTATCGCCCACGCTACCATTCTCAATCGAGATGATGAACTTCCTGCTCCTCGCCCATTGGATCCGTCGGACTATGAACAATTCTCTGCAACAGTCACTACATTAGCAGTGCACTCAATTACTTTGAACCCTATCATTACGCTGATATCTCCTTTTTACAAGCTTGACGGAGTTCTTATCTCAACTTCCCCCGAAGACGATAGTTTTGAATCCGCTTTGAAACCTGGCTCGGACGGGTTTCTGCATCCATTTGGGCTCCCGCACGATAGGCATGGAGCTACGGTAGACGCTTTTGCAGGGCTGTCCCGCCAGCAACAACAACTGAGAGGTCTAGAGGCCTGCATGGATGATCTTATTGAAGGCGTTACTCCTGAAAACGCGATTCAGTCTACGCTTCTGAAAGTGGAAGATGATGTAGAGAATCTGCGTGAACTTCTTAAGGGAACACGACGATCCAATGTAACGGCCTCTCTCATCAAGGAGCTCGAAAGTAATGTTGTACTGCTGGAAACGCGTCTAGCAGGTTGGCGCTCACGACACCCAAATAATACAGCCATTCGGGTTGACAATCGTAAGTATATACTGCACCCTGATTCTAATTCGTCTAATAACAGATATCTTTTCTAGGTAAATGTTTCGTGGACCCGAATAGTCGTAAACAAACGCCAACTCTCATTGCATATTGTATAGCACTAGTAGGCCGAGCTTTCGAGGGTGCTTCCGAGCGTGGGGCGTCCTTTGTCTTGAAACTTCTCAAGATATTTGCGAGGTCGCTGACTATGCTGAATCCGGGTGGAGAGACCATCGAGCAGCGTAATGCTATTGACGAGATCCCGGATTCTATAACCACTTTGGAACGGAGACTTAATCTTGGTATCTCCACTATACCTTATGCTGTCTGTCCGTCCTGCAGCTGCACCTACAAACCCGAATACACTGTTGGCTCCTCAGACCCTGTATATGATCAACGATGCTCTAATGTAACTTGTCATGGCTTGTGCAATAACAACCTACTTGATGATGCTCTAAAACCACTGAAATTGTTCCATTATTATCCATTCTTTGATTGGTTTGGTAAATTTCTCTCCCTTCCAGGGATTGAGGAATATGGAGACAAATTTTGTCAGCACCTAACTGCCCATCCCGAAAACCCATCGGATAAACACGACGCTCGGGACGGAAGCTTTGTGCGTGATTTTCGGGCGACCGATGATAGTCTGTTTGTCGCTGATCGCGGTGAACAAGGGCGGTGGTTCTTTAAACTTCACGGAGACTCCTTCAACGTTGAGGGAAATCGAATTCGTGGTCCGAAGAGATCTACAGGGGTGCTAGCTCTTTTATGCTTAAACCTGCCACTTCATATGTCAAACGATCCAGCTTACGTCTACCTTGCTGGGCTCATTCAAGGACCAGATGAACCTGACGCCAAGGAAGCTGCCCATAGCTATTACTTGCGCCCCTTACTTCATGACCTGGATCTTGCCTACACTCGTGGGATTGTGCCATACCATTCTCACAAAAGCCGTACACAAACTGAGCCTTATCATCGTGTGCACCATGTTGCAGTAGCAAAGGCTGTTATGGATCTAAAGGCTGCCAGACCCCATGCAGGACTTCATGATGCCTCTTCCCAACACTTTTGTTTCCTCTGTAATTGCTGGCATACTGCACATCTTGGAAGGGTGGATTATGAACAGTGGGGAACTGTGGATGATAGTTTTTTGAAAAAAGGGGCAACTCTTTGGATGGATGCAGAAACAAAGAGTGAGCGGGACCGTATTGAAGACATTTATGGGACTCGCTATTCTGCAATGTGGACCTTGCAGTATTGGAAGCCCTCAAAGCAACTGGTACCAGAGCCAATGCATACTTTCATCATGCGGGTATTGCAAAATTTTTTTCGGAAAGCACTTGGTCTCGAAGAACCTGACAAGAACAAGACAATCCCGAGCTCTTTCCGAGCCTTCTATTATGATTTCACACCACCTCCTCATCTGTCAGAAACTGCTGCTACTGGGGAGAAACCACTTGGTGACCTTTCTCGTCGCTTAGGGTGGTTGTTGACACGTCCTGGTGAAGAAGAAGAAGAAGATTTTGTCTTTTCAATGGTGGAATGGCCTCACCTTTCTGACAACCTTCAAAAGTTTCGCTTGGACCGAATGGCATGGATGAGAGAGGAAATTTCAAACGACAAAACTGCTTTTCGGCAGCTCTCAGCAATCCATGTTACACTGTCAGGACCTCCACCCAGATCAAAAGCTGAAAGAAGCAAATACCACTCAAAGCTCATGGGCAACAAATGGGTCTCCCTTCTCTATGTGTGCAATGACCTGATGCTCCTTCCTCGCCAGAGTCTAGAGCGTCAACATGTTATTTCTGTCAGAGATATTCGGAAGCGGGAAATGGCAGATGCTTTGTTGAAATGGGTAAGAGTCTTCCCATATCTCCCATGATTTTTCTTATGAAAGGTTTTTAGCGTACCAAAGTGATTCAGGAAGAAGGGAGGTACCAGTGGCCATTCTTTACTCCAAAGACTGGTGATCCCCCAACATTCCATGGGCTGACCGACCAATCATAAATCCTACAACCAATGATCACAACCCAGTCACAGCATCTCATGATCTATCACATCAAGACCAGCAGGACCTCTTGCATCTGCTTATGGTGACTATGAACCATCATTCAGCCCATGGAATTGGAGACATCCACCGCAAACTTCAACAGCCTGTTGAAGGTCTTCTAGAACAGGGTTTGGAATCCTTGGCAGACTCATTGCATTCTTATACCTGGAACTCTCTTGCCTTTGTATGTGTGGATCTGAACCGACTGCCATCTGAAGTGTCCAAAATTGAAAAGGGTCATTTAGTGGAACAACTAATTGATTGGGTAAGGCATGTTCTAAAGTTGAGTGAAATTTTACTGACAAGTTCTAGCGTCGTGGACAACCTACCAGTGAATTGAAATGGACAAAGATTGATTCTTCAGCAGTTCTCCAACGCCTTCACCAAGTTCTTTCTGAGGTAACTACTCCAGCTTGGATTGGGAATCCTCCACCCAATGTTGGCTTGCCAAAGGCTGGTACCCTCAAAGCTGATCATTGGAGAACACTTTTTTCCATACATCTTCCACTTGCATTACTTAGCCTTTGGGGCGAAACTTCTCCGCTTAAGTCAAACGATGCAACAAGAATGTCGTCTGTGCTCAAAACTGCTCTGCATCTGACATGCGCTCTCATAGTCATGACAAAGGATACTTTGACACCCGAAAGGAGAGAGTCATTTAGGCACCTGTACCGTCAGCATGTTCTTGGTTTGCGGGAGAATTTCCCTGGATTCTTTATGCCTTCCCATCATCTTGCATTTCATATATTTGAGTTCATGGATCACTTCAGCACAGTCAGGAATTGGTGGGCCTTTTTTTTTGAAAGGCTGATTGGAAGGCTCCAAAGACTACCCATAAATCATATTGTTGGTAAGATTGTAGTAAAATTTCTTATAACGATAAGTATTCTAAAATTTTATGCAGGTCAGTCTGAGAAAACAATACTCTACGGCTTCAACAATGGTGCATCATTCCGGCAATGGCTTTTACGTCCCGATTGTCCTCCGCTTCTCACATATTGCCTTAAACTGTTGGACAAAACATATTCATATGTGAAAAGAGGCTATTCAACTGGAGAACGCGATGACGAGGACGAGAATGAATCTACATTGCAGGAGATCTTACATGGTCAAAAGCATTCAGAGCAATCAAAATGGATTCTTTCATCTCCACCACCTCCAGAGCTCATACAGACATGTGGTAGTCAAAACTCAGACCGCATACGTTGCTACTCTCGAACCACAGCTCCACGAGGATTTTACGCAATCCCAAGTAGTAAAGCAATTGGCAACAGCTATATCTGCTTTAGAGATGGTGATAACTGGTCTTCTGGCCAGCTGCATCATATCTTTGACTACAGCGATGAAAAGATCCGTGTAGCAATCAAGCGCTGCACACCCTTGAGTCAGGATAACTCGACAGATTCATTTTCGTCTTTCTGGTCCTGTGGTTTCGAAGCTAAAACGGTTTCTTCTGCATTCCACAACCGGCTTGAGATTTTGGACAAAGATGCACTCTTAGGGCATGTGGCGAGGTGGGAGTTGGCCAAGGGCACAGTCGTTGTTCTCAGCTTATCTAGGGTACGTTTTTCGCACTTGATTTTGTGCCTTTCACTCACCGGACGTTAGGACTAGTATACCATTGGACTTGCAGCATTTCTACCGCGCACATGCATTAGCGTGAAGGAGTCAACGGGAGGACAGGCGAAAGACAAATGTCGCCCGAGCCATTGTGCGGCCGACTACTTATTTCCACTTACGATCACGTTGTACAGTACTCAGACTGATTTACTTACAAGATATTGTCCAAAGATGATACGAAAAACGCGATATTAATTATAAGAGAAAACCG